>JAKSZT010054188.1:2334433-2553505 GCA_026826555.1 Tolypeutes matacus | reverse complement strand
TCAATTCTGATGATCATGATGTTCATCCATAAATTCTAAATATATCACTTTTTGGCAAATGCAATTATATTTTGTAACTATAGATTCTCCAACAGCTGAACCCCACACATTTTGGGGATTGATCTTTGAGAAACATGGACGTTTCCTGGAAACCTTCCTTCCATGTTTATTATTGACTTTGATCAGTAGTTTGCTTCAATATTACATGTTTTCTCTGGTAACTTTTGAAGCTACTTGATTCCCTTGCTACCAAAAATCCACTTCATTTCTGGCTATAGGTAACACTCTTCCCCCACCTTGCTTCTTTGTGCCTTTTTTAATATATCCCTTTTTCATTCAAACTTCCTAGGGAATCTCTGAATTTGTCTATGAAAACTCTTGTTTCAATAGCATATACTTGAATTTCTCTCTTACCTTTGTGTGGAAACTTGCCTTGTTGTAGTAGCGTCTACTTTTGTTTGTCCTGTTATAACATACCAGTCCATATAATACCACTGAGAGTCAATGGTTCACAAATTAGCCTGCTGTACATTGGTGAGGTGCTTCAATTACACAAGCTTATCACTCCATGAAAGGCTGACCAGAAATGTGCTTGGGTCTTGAGAGTTCTTTCCACTATTTCCAACATTCAATGAAATATGACAATGTAAAGTGTGGGGTCTTCAGCCTGAGAGACCATGAGGGGATCAAATGATGCAACTCAGGATTCCCTAGGAGTTTATCTATGCATGGTGAATATTGAGAAAGTGAAATCAGGAGACAGGAGCCAGCCAGACAGATAATTCACTCTCATTTAAACCCCTTTGTTGATAGTTTTCATGTTTTAATGTGCGGTATATTCTTGCCTGTCTTTGTAAACATGCTCCTTGAGACACAATAACTCAGCAGTGTTTGATCTGAAGTTCTGGCTGGCTCTCTCACACCTTCCTTTGTATTGGTTCTCCCACATCTCAGCCACACCTAGGTTTTCCCTCAGACCAGCTTCCCTGGAATTACATTTCTGAACAAAGTGTTAGTCTGCAAATTTGACTCTGGTTTGTTTTCCTATGGAAAACAGTCCTCAACAGGAATCATTAAGGTAATTTAAGAACAATCTTAACTTATATTAATAAGCTTTTAAAAAAATGGCTGGGCAAGAAGTTTAGTAAACTGAGGAATCTTGGGAGAAGAGGGACCTGGCAGGTACAGAAAGCTAAATCTGGAAGAGATGAACTAACCTTCATTACTTGGCCTCAAAGTATAAAAATTATCAAATTTAGTAAAAAATAAATAAATAATAAATTAAAAAAAAACTTAAAAGCAGTTATGGAAAAGATAGAAACAATCATAAATAAAAATTTAAATTAAAAACAAATTACATGTCCTCATACTCTATAACTGTAGATTTTGTGACCAAATAACCAGAAGGTCTTGGTGTGTCTGTAAGCCACTATTATTGTACATTAGTGAAGAGAACATTCAGAACTGAGCAGAACATCAGTGTAAAGCCCAAGCCCTTGGTCTACATGGCATGTTGTCATGAAAGCCACTGTGAAATCTGTTCAGCAAATGCCTTCCCTAACATACATAATAGATACAGATTTATAGAGAAAGAGAGAGAGAGAGAGAGAGAGAGAGAGAGGAGGATGGCAAAGAGGGAAGGAGGGAGGAAGGGAAAGCAAAAGAGAATGGAAGAGTTATATTATTGCCAGTAGTGTTTGAAATAACTAAACCAAAATCCAAATTTAAACATACAAATACAAAATATTAACTAAGTAACATCCAGTTGATGATTTAGCACAAAATTAGAATGTGATAGATCTTTTATCTTGATGAAGAAACTTTAAGAAATGTCTCAGCCCAAAGGAGGTTTATGGAGCAGGAAATTATCTCATAATTGAGGAAACATATTTGACTATCTTTAGAGACTCTTCTGGGGGAAAAATATGGGAATAATTTTCTGATAAAATTTACCAAGGTTAAAAGTATAGTTAAGCAATCTATTCAATCACCCAAACATATGTTTTAATAGCACCTTTAAGCAGACATTCTTCTATTGTATCTACTCTAAAAATCTCATCCAAATCTACATTTCACTTTTTCCTCTACAAAAGTCTCTATAAAAACAAAAATCATTTAGTTGGCTTTTATGAAGACTCTTCCCTTGCTGGTAAGCTTAAAATAAAATGATGGCAGTTGTCATCAAGTTATATGAGATTTTTTTTTCACTTGACTATTTGCCTCTCAAGCTGAGATTTTAATACTGAAAATCTTTCTAAACCTCTGAGTTTCAGTTTGCTCATCAGTAAAATAAAGATAACTAGATCATTATTTCAAAACTAGTATTTATGGAGGTTTTCTCTAAGAAAAAATTCTCAATTTTTCATAAATACTTGTGTTACTAGAAATCATTTTTTGTTAAAATGTTTTTAATGCCATTATAATTGGTTATTTAATTTATTATTTGAAAATATTTTTCAGTTCTTTGGATATGCTAAGACAAATGTATGTTCCATAAGAAACTGAAAGTCTGTAGTTTTCATTATGGTGGTAATAGAAAAAATTAATTTAAGCATAATTTGGGTAAAGTAAATTCAGTACCAGTATTTGCCTTTGTGTTTACAATCTATTTGGCACTAAGTTATCTTAAGCGGAGATTCCACAACTGGCACTGAACTTTTCACGGGGATGTCTAGACATCCCAGACATTTAAAGGTAGCCAGACATACTGGTTACCTGACACTATCCCATTTTTTATCTATTGTTTGAGCATAATTATTAGTTAACACTCCCTCTTACAGTCAGTGTTGCTCATATTAGACAATAAATTATATGACTAACCTGCTTTTTACTTTAACATTTCATTGCTATGTGAAGAGGAATTGCAGTATACCATATGCATAATAAGTATTACTATAACCATTAATATATTGTGATTTTTAAAATGATCCAATTAAAATCATTTTAGGAAAATCCTCCCAATTTTTGTATGTATTATTTCTTTAAAAATAATATGTTTATTGTTTAAATTCTAAATAAAAAATTTTTGATCGTTAAATTGTTTTAATGCATACTCAAAAGCATGGGATGAATTCAGAAATATGGTTCTGAATTTCTGATGCTCCATTTTTTAAGTTCATTAGAAATATAGAAAGAAAAATAGTTTTATGGGCCCTTTAGGACTAGAATGATCATTATTAGTGTAGCTTATATATGTTTGGAGGTACTTTCATGAAAGCAAAGCATAGGGAGGTTAGACAGATGGGCTCCACTTAAGCAATCTATAAATAAAATCCAAAGGGAAAAAACTAAAAGAAACGTTTAAAAAACATTAACAAGGAAAGAATGACAAAAAAAGTCAGGGAACAATGAAAGAAACACAGATAAGGAAAGAAAAATTGTTCAAAGTAAATTATAATATTAATGTACTGATGCTAGTGGCTATGTTAATTTTTGCTCATAGCAGAATTTATGCTTTAATATATTTGAGATGAGGCAAGCACCACTTGAACATGGTATGCAATAAGTACCAGTTGTCTTTCAGATCGTTTGCTTTCCGATCAAAACTAGTTTCTGATGCCACAGTCCTCAAGACATTTTTCATCTCGACATTTCTCAGGGTGTAGATCAAAGGGTTGGACATGTGGGCAATGATGGTGTAGAAAAGAACAAACACTTTATTTTCTGGAAAAGTTGTGGCAGGTCTAAAGTAAATAAATAATGCAGGTACAAAAAACAGTGCCACAGCAGTTATGTGAGAACTGCAAATGGAAAGAGCTTTGAGGCGGCTTTCTGCAGGGTAAACCCTGATGGTGCATAATATCAAAATGTAAGATATCATCAAGACCACAAAGGTCACCAAACCCACCATGCCTGAAGTGGCAATGACTAGGATTCCCACTCTGTATGTATCAGCGCAGGCCAGTTTCAGCAAAGGATACACATCGCAGAAGTAGTGATCTATCTCATTGGGACCACAGAAGGGTAAATTGATAGTGAGCAGAAACTGGTCAAAGGAATGCAGAAATGGCCCAGCACAGCAAGCAAGGACCAGGACATCACGCCTCTGCCTGCTTGTTATGACAGTGTAGTGCAGGGGGTTGTAGATGGCCAGTTAACGATCATAGACCATCACTGTAAGGATGAAGACCTCAATGCCGCCAAAGAAGTGCGTGGTAAAGAGCTGTGTCATGCAGCTAGTATAAGAAATTGTGTTTCTTTCTGTCAAAGTCTGTAATTAGCTTGGGCGTCACTGTTGAGGTATAATATAGGTCTGAGAGAGCAAGGTAATTAAGGAAGAAATACATGGGTTGATCAATGAGCAGACTGCATGTGATAGAGATCATTATGAGCAAGTTTCCCATCCAAACAGCTGTGTGACAAAATAAGAATGATAGAAAGTACACATATTTAATTTTCTTGTTCTGAGAAAGTCCCAATAGAATAAATTCAGTGATGTTATTGGCACGTTCCATGGTCTAATGCAGTTAATGCTCAAAAGGATTGTTGAAAAAAAAATGACATGTCAACATCAGAAATATTGAAAAGCATAGTGTGAATCAGTGTTCGTATTGTAGGAATAAATTCTTTTATTTAATCATCCTGGCTATATTTTAAAGTAATTAATTCTAAACTTTGTATGAAAAGGCTGAACATATAAATTAGACTGTTTTGAAAGAGGAAAGATTTTAATAGCTGCACTTGTTTAGGGAATGAAACAAAACGTGCATCCACTCTGTGGAAAGGATGCAAAGGCAAGCTTAGCTTGGATACATTTCTTGTCCTGGAGTAACTTGCCTTTTTGATATGCAGGTCTAGGGTGAAGTGAGTAAGGTTGAGTTGTACAAGTAGAGGATAAGCTCCTGTCTTTATTTAAAATTCTGATATTTTGTTTACTGTGTAATTTTGCATTATTTTTTAAAAGATTGCATCAAATATTATTTATCTCAATTATTAAGTTGTTTGCACTCAATGTAAGTATCTCCTTGGCCTCATCTGAGGTCCTAATCATGGATTAAAAATATTATGTATTTAATAATATTATGGAGAATAAAAAAATTATAGCATGAGAATCTAAGTGGCTGTGATATCTCTTTTGATTTAAATAATTAGATTAAATAATAATGTTTTCATACATAAGAATGAGAAAAGAAGGCTCCCTACAAGGTGAGGCTAAACAATGCACACATCTGTGACTAGCTCTTAGAATACCATGGACTTCAATTATTTATTATTTTAATAAACAAAGGATTACATAGGTTAATGAAAAACTTATGGTTTCCCTATTCTCCTGCTATTATTAAAGGTGAATGAATTATTTATTTTAGAAATAACATTTTCATAAATTGTCCCAAGGAGTAATTTTCAGAATATAGCATATATTCTTAGTATTTCTATAATCAGATAAAACATAGAAATTATTTTATTAATAATAACCTAAGTTTATATCACTGCTGCATTAAATTCTCATTGATTTGCCAATTTGTGTTCATAGTTATAAGCTCACCTTATTTCCTTTTCCTGAGATTAAAATAATTTTAATACTTTGTTCATAAGGCCCTTGAGGAACATAATTATTACAGGAAACAATGGTATAAAGTGCACTTAGAAAATTTCATTAATGAAGGAGTCAGGATTGTTTAAAACATACTCTATCTGATGTTAGGTAGATTATATACTGACAAAACAGGCAAATAAATAGATGACTCACTGGTTCCCTTGTTTCCTTTAGTTTAATGTTCCTCCTGGCAGCCCCCAACTTACTATAACATACCCTTAGAATTCATAAGCATCCTATGAAATTAGAATTTACATTTCCAACACCTGCATCTTATTTCCAATTTGTTGTTGTTGTTGTTAAAAATAGATTCACATGATCCTGAATTTCATGTTTAGGGGACTTAAAGAGGGAGCTTGGTAAGAGGAGCTACAAGGACTAGTTGAACACCAACACAAATTCACTAGGTATATCTTCAGCCAGGTTTTTTCACTTCATTATAATCCCTCCTTGTCTTAATCTGTTCACTAAAATAACAACACACTTGCCTTCTGTATAACACGTGGGATTTTCCAAAAGCTCAAATCAACTGCATGAAATAAGAGCTTCAAAATGTTGACAGTAAAATAAAGACAAAATAATTCATTTATTCAAAAAATAATTTGAGCTTCTACTACATAACATGCACCTTGCTAGGCAGTAGGAACATACTTTTAGGCCAGGTATGGAAAATCTTGCAACTCACGGCAGTTACATCAACAAATGCAAAAGAAATTTCAGAAATAAAATAGAATCCCATTATTTTGCCTGCTCAAATTTAGCATCAAATAGGATGATATAGCATAAATATTCTCCGTTTGTTAAAAAGATTCACACAGTAAATTTATGAAATACCAATAAATCTATAACTTGCATTTCTTAGTGGGCTCAATCATCCTGTCTCTCCTAACTCTGCACAAAAGCCTATCAACATCCTGGAAGGTACAGTCAATGTGCATATGTAGGAAGCATTAACCCCAATAGATTATACCCAAGCAGGAACATTTACATTTCGATCTCAATCTTCCTTCTTACAAAGTATTAGATTAGAATCTGTAAAATTTGTATTTTAAATTGTAAAATAACTCTGCTGTTTATTAATTCTTAAACCTTGGGATTCAGTCTTTCCCTGAATTCATAAAAAAAAAAAGTTTTGTTAATAATTGACTCCTTTATTTCATGAATACATTAGAAGGATATGTCAGGTAACATGCTTTTGTTTTGTTACTATTTGCATCCAGTAGATAATTTTGACACCAGTTGGGGACTACACTAGGCCCCACCTACACTGTGTTCTTTCTCATTTCTAATAGCAAAGTCTCATAACAGCAGCCTCACTGGTCTCCTTGAGTGTAACAAAGTTATTCCATCTCAAGTTTAATAACTCTTTGCCCCTCTGCAGTTCATTCCCATATATCATGGCAGATTATAGTCTCTAAAATGTTGGTTCCTTTTATTACAACTACACTCAAAAGACAGCATTTGCTTCTCCATCTCTAGCAAGCTTTCCTTGGCCCTTTAAACTTATGGAAATCTTTATCTCATTTAACACTCACCAAAATGCTTCAAATATCTCATCTTTCACAGTTTGAACAGCCAGGAAATTCATTCTTAATTTATTGCTCTGAGGCAGTTCTTCAGACACTCAGCAACAGCACCCTGATTTCTTCTTGCCATTCATAATTTAACCTAATAGTCAGTGCATAGACATTGGATTCAGACAAGAGATCAGAAAAGAGTCATGGCTATATAGTCTGGAGCAAGATAATAAATTTACCTGGCACACATTTCTCATCTTTTAATTTGTGCATTTCTAATATCAATGTCCCACAGGTGTATATATTAATTTACTAAGCCTATAGTGTGCAATAGGAATTAATCTTTTCTTTTTGTCTTTGCCTTTCCTTACACTGCTGTGTATACATTACATATCTGATATATAGTGACCAAAATAATAAATAAAAGTACATTGAAGACTTAAAATTTAGAATAAAAATGAAAGTTATTACAGTTCAAATCAAATACTGGTAATAATAGTGAATGTTTGTTTAGATGCTTACCACCTCCTAAATGCAACTGTCAGCATTTTACACGGAGTGACTCATATAATACAATCTTATTAGCCTGCTTTGCAAATGAGAGAATCAAATAGTATTTACAATTTGGATAAATGCTGATACACATACAATGGCTATTTTTAAAGTGCTTTTAATTCTTTTCTTACTATATGGGTACCAAAAATATATTTTTCAGTTTCAAATCTTTCTTGAAATTATTCTAGGAACATGATCCTTGTTATGTTTTCCTGCAACCCAAGTTTTCTCACCTAAGACATTTCTTTGCACACAGCTTCAAAGTATTCTTCTGTCATTCAGCATAATTAATCTTATTTCCTTTCTCTTTACTGTTCACATTATTCTCTTCTTCTTCCATTAAATTTATTCCACATTGATTTCTAAGTTAAGGTGTTCTGAACCCATAGTGTTTCACACTATTAATTCACCCTGGATACATAACATCAATAGAGGAGCAAAAGAGGAAGGAAGAAAGCAATGAATTTCTACTGTGCTGCATTTCCTTAAATCCTTTTGAATTGTGCCTCTTTTTCCAATTTATATTTTTCTCCTTTGCATAAAATGAATATCACTCACTTGATTTATCTATCAACTTACTTTTTTCTGCTACACCCCATATGTGACACTGAATAGAACTGCTATTATTTCCTTCATGAGTTTTCCCAAATCATAAAAAAGCCTGCTTTTAGTTGACATCTTCTAAAGGATAGGGAACTAATCATTTGCTGCATTTTACTTAGATAATGGGAAGTTATTATTTTAAAAAGTTTGTTGTTTTTAGGATTAAATAAGATAAATGTGCCTGGACAGGTTTTTTTTAAAGTAATGCTTACATAATTTGTTAGGCTACTTTTTGTCTGTTATTTAATTTTTTGAAGTTGAATTAAAGTTTTAAAAAAAGTTTATGTAAGCTTGAAGGAAAAAGGGAAAATGCACATTTCAAAAGGAATAGAAGTACTTACAGAGAACAATGCAATTATCTTCTATATGAAAACTTTTCTCTTCTATTTGAAAGTAATACTCATTTCTTATAGGTTAGTTAGAATTTTACTTACCAGCTGAAGAACTCATTAGATAAATTCATTTAGTTCTGAATTAAATGTAGTTTTCAGTGTTTAGAATACAGTCAGAATAAATGTTTACCTTCACCGCTAAAGACTAATGAATTTCACCATGTATTGAGACTGTCCTGGGTATAGGACTTCCCTGTTTTATCTGCAGAGAGGAGCATTCTCTCCTGATTTTGCAACATCATTACTGGTATTTATGTTGAATTTTTTCCCAAACCAAAAGTTGCATATAAATTGTAGTCTCAGGGGTGGAAATATACTTATACATTTTCTGCTTAATTTCCAAGTAGCATTTAAAGTAGATTATCTTGGAGATTATAACACAAACCTCTTTCTCACTTCTTCTGTGGATTGAAAAATCTTCCAAAAAAAAGTTGGTCAAATGTGGAGTTTAAAATGGTGAAAAGAAAATCACGTCCTTAAAAAGTAATTTTGCCAAAGGTGATAAGCCTTTATACCCTGTGAAGTTTGAACACAAACCAAGGGTCCCATTTCATTCAATATTCTGGGACCACAAAGCATGTACTTTATGTTGTAAAAAATTCTAAAGTTCAGGGTCTGAGCTGAGACAAAATGGAAAATGCCAAAGAAGTCTCATTTCTACTCCTCCAGCTTCTCTGATATTTGGCTTGTCAATCCTTGGTGGTGAATCCATACATTGCATATGTTGTTTGGCAAAGATTTCCATGTTCCTGAATTTCTTCATTTGAATCAGTGGTAACTGTCATGCCACTATATCAGGGACGATTACCACCTATTCCTACAGCAATGAGGATTCCATTGCACTCAAACTTGAGGGAAAACAAAATCTAAAATCTGTTACTTAGGCAACTTCTGATATTAAATGTCTTAACCCAACTTTCCCAAGAAATGGAAATTGAGTAAAAGCTTATGAGTTAAAATTCTATGATGAAATAAAATGAAAATAAGGCAAGGAAGAAGAGAGAAAAATATATAATGGTGTGCATTTTTTCAACTGGCCTCTGTTTGACATGAGGATGTTTCCTCCGTCTTGTTTAATTGTCTTCTGAGCATCTATATAAATTTCTGTCTCAGAAAAACCATTTGGAAGGAGAAGAGAGAAGAATTTTCCAGTGGTTCCAATTTCCACAAGTCAGAGTTTTCTCTACAGTCCTAAAATCCTCTCAGATCTAGCCAGTATCTCATCTGTGCTAACTGAGATGAAGGAAAATGACAGAGTTTTGAGATTTTCAATAATTTTGAAGCATGAACGCTAAAGGTAAATATATAATCATAAATATTGTTTCATTGTCTAACATTAGCATCAGAAGCCTGATGTTAAAGGATGTGATAGTCATACTTGGCCTATAAACAACCTAAGGAATGCTGTGAAAGCCAGCGGTCTCCATAGCTCTGTTGGAGCTATGTTGTCCAGAATCCGAAAAGTGGGCCATGCTGAAAATCAGACCCAGAATTGGATGTAAGGGTGGCAGAACTCTAAATGAGAATGAATACACAGCTTTTAGAATCTCTTACGTCAACAGAGCCCTGGAAAAATGGAATCCTGAAATACTGGCATTACAGGTTGAGTCTGAGAATTGTGAACACTCAAATTCCCTGAAACCTCTAGATGAACAAAGTAAGTCCCCTCTTCTTTCCCAGCAGAGAACTGAGTCTACTTGTTTGGAGGTGATAGAATAAACTCACTTGAAGCTCTTTCTTTGAGAAATAATGCTTATTTTCTTAAGATTTGAGTTATTCTCATCCTGCCTCATTACTTTTAGGCCAATAGTATGGGTCAGATCTCAGCACAACCCCAGTGGAGATCAATACATTTCAAGAATAGAAGTTGAGACATTTCACTAGAGTTTATTATGTATTTTTCTATTTCCAGCTATTGTGATTGACCATCAGTGGGTATCAATGAATGATTAATATACATCTAAATTATTTTGTCTTTTTACAATTCAAGTTGATTTTCTCAAATTTCTCTTTGAGTAATGCTTCTCAACTTCTAGAATTCCACTAATATGTATATGTTAATTTTTCCCAGTAGCTTTGACATTACACAAATTATTTCTTTAACCTTTACATTGACTTCTGGGTCAATTTTACAGATGATTGTAAAATTCATTAATTTAAAAGCACAATATCTGCTTTTCAAAATACTGAGTTTTATAATTTTAATTTTAAATATATATTTTAAAATATTAATTATATGTGTGGTTGTGTTTATTTATATATATTAGATATATATAATTCTATTTCCATTTCTGTAAATATTTATTTGTATATATATATAGAGAGAGAAGCAGAGATAAACTCAAAATTCAAAATAAAATGAATTCCTTTATACCACAAAACCGGTTAAGAAATAAAACATTACCAGTACCTTCAGAGTGTCTTGAAAACCCCTTTCCCAACTTATCCCCTCCCTCCCCCTGAAAGGTAACTTATTCCTGAATTGTGCATTAATAAACCTCACATTTAATTTTACATTGATAGAATCAATATATATCATGAGTCAATATATTTTCTAATTTTAACTGTTTTTGACCTTAAATCTTCTGTGAATGATGTTTTCCCTCAAAATTATATTTTTGAGTTTCATTTATCTGAGGCATGCATTTACTAACTCATTTTGCCTTCTGTAGCATTTCTTTGTATGAATAATATACAATTTATTTATCCATTCTTCTATTATTAAACAATTTATTTGTCTCCCATTTTATTTCCTTTCTTTATTCTTGTTATTATTTTTTGCTAATACAAACAATGCTACTGTGAACATTCTTGAAATTATCTTTGTGGAAGTCTTCAAGAATAACTATTGATGTAAAAATAATATTTGAGTTGCTGAATCATACATTCAATGTAATATTTAATACCTTTCCAATCAGGTGGTAAAATTAACACTCTCACACTCAATACATGAGAGTTTCTATCATCTCATATACTTACAACCACATAATCTTTTATACTTTTAAATTTTGCCAGACTGATGATGGTTAAATCTTATTACACTGTGTTTTTATGATTACTAATCATCTTTTCAGATATTTACAGTTGATTTGGATTTTCTCTCCTGTTAAAAGTCTTTTTTCATCTTTGACCATCTTTTTTCAATCGGTTTGTTTACCTTTTATCTCATTGGGAGTGTTTATATATTCTGGATACCAATCCTTAGTAAGTCATAAGCTTCCAGTTTATGTATTTTTTCCCTTCACTTTAAGATGATTTTTTAATAAACAAAGTTCTTAATTTGAAACATTAAAATTTCCATTTTTATGGTTATCTTTTGTTTTATTTAAGAACTTGTTCACAATAATAACAGGATAAATGTATTTACTTATAATTTTTTTCAAAAAAATAAGTTTTCCTTTTACCTTTAAATACATAATCTATTAGGAAATGAATTGTTATATGGTGTGAGATGAGACTGAATTTATTTTATTATCCTTTCCTATATGGAAAATGTCTTGTTCAAGCATGAATAATTGATTTATTACTGGTCATTATCTCACCACTAAACTGCAACTTCTCCTGTATCATATATCATGATCATGCTTGAGTATATTCCTGAGCTATTTTTGTTATGCTAGACCAAGTTTTCTATTCCTGTGCTAATATTACACTGTTTTACTCATATATTATAAATTAAATGATGATATTTGTGAGGACCAATCTCCCTCCCTTATCTTTATCTATTTGGTTTATCATGGCTTTAATGCCCTTTGACATTCTACATATGGTTACAATAAACTCAATGAGTTCTCTGAGAAATATTTCTTTGAATTTAATTGTAATTGCACTGAATATTTAAACCAATTTATGGGAAAAGTCTGCTATTCAATATAATCTCTCCTATCTAAGAATAAAATACAGTAGCCCCCTATTTCTTTAAGTCACTCTCATGGCTTTAAAAAAAGGTTGTAATTTTGTATATATAGTGTGACATTCTTTTCTGAGTACTTTACATGTTTGTTTTCTGCTATACATTGTATTTTGTAAAGAGTTATTTTCTGTTGACTGCTCTTATATATAGAAATTGTTGGCAAGCAAAGCTTGCTGCATTATGCACACAGGAGTCAATTTCATCACTTGGGCTTTAGAGAAAAGGAAAAGCTTTATTACAAGATCAACCATCAAAGATAAAAGAGGTAAGACTCAAGGTTCAAATTTGTCTCCCTAACTTGAGGGCTAAGAGAGATTTTATTGGGATAGGAGGTGGGTGTTGCTATGGGGAAGGTTAGCTTCATGTGGGTTGATTTGTTCGGCACAGAATTGCCCACATATGGTAAGGAAGGCTCCAGACCAAATTTCCTTTGTTGAAGGCCCTCTTGCACGGGATTTGCTAATGATGCCACCCAATTCATGCAAATTTGATTCTAAGGACGGATGCTTTTTGTTGGTGTCTTGGAGGTCATCTAAGCATGCCAGTCTGTATTTCTGCACATGCTCAGGTCACATAACTTTCACTTGGCCACCTGAAAAACAAGCTCAAGGAGAAAAGCTACAGATAGGAAAAGTTACAAAAGTTATAGATAATCAAAGATGCTACTAATGGTATCAAAATGAAATTGACCTTTGCCTATTTGTCCCATTTCTTAAAACTTCAAATAGTCACTAAATAATTATTTTAATATAGTCACAGCTTATTTTTCTATGTAGATATCCACATCAATTTTGAATAACAGTTTTATAATTTCCTTTGTAATTCTTGAATTAAAAAAAAAAACTTCTGTTTATCATAAGATGCTGCCAGAACCTAAAAAACAACATTGAATAAAAAGGGTGACAATAGTCATCCTTGACTTGATCCTGAGTAAGTGGAATGTGTTTTACCTTCTCAACATAGAATATATTCACTTTAAGTCTTCTTTTTTCTTTTTTTTCAGATAACCTGTATCAGATATAAGAAATATTCTTATAGGTTTTTCTGCTAAGAATTTCTATCCCATTTAAAAAATTTTTGGGGATAGAAACAGATGTTTTTTTCTCCATTAGCATGAGAATCTCTAATGTAGAATGATCTATTTTTGGTAAACATATATCAGTCATGTATAGATGAATTCACTTTGTCCATTTTGCTGGTATTGTGTTTGAGATTTATATCTATATTCATGAATGTAATCCATTTCTTGTTTAGTTTTGACATTAAGGTTATAATGTTTTATAATGTGAATTAAATAAACATTTCTTCTCTATTTTCTGAAGGAGTTCAGAGGATCAGAATGATATGTTCCTTCAATATTTAGTAAAAAACTACTATAAAAGTTTATATACCTAGTGTTTTACACTTATAAAATTGTTTACTTTTATTTTACATGTTTACAGAAACTTAGATTTTCTTTGAATTTGTGAATAACTACTGTTATGTCATGTTTTTAATTTTTGAATTTTTTAATGTATTTAAATAGACATTACATTAACTGTAGTTGTCTTTTCAAATGCCATTTCATAGTATTTTACAAGATATACAATGCTCAATATGTGTTTGTGAATACAGATTTTTCAAAGGTATATAAAATTATGTGGTACATGATTTCATATTGTGTTAAATTCCAATAGATCTAGTGTATGACTTCATAATCAAGCATGGTAATGCAATACAGAAAATATTTATTGACACTAAGGAAGATCCATAACTTTTATAGCCACGCATTAGTTAAGTTTCCCTTCAAACTTAAAGAAAAGAATGGTTTTCGGAGAATTTTGGGGTAGGGAATCATGTATAAGAAATTGTGTACATGTAATAAACTTCTTAAGGTGTTCATATTTTAGATTGCATGTTTCTTTTCTATTTTTTCATTCATTTTTTTAATTATTACTCCTATTTTTTTGTATTCTACTTATTTTCTAGTTTATTCTATTGGATGATTAGCTCATTAATTTTGAACCTCTGATATTTCTATTGTAGCCATTTAGTGTTATAAATATTCATCCAAAATGCATTAATTTAGTAATTCCTCAAGTAATTTTATTTTAAAGGACTTTCATTGAAATTTCATTCACATAGAGAAAACTACACAATCATAAGGTGCATAGGGTGAATTTTTTTTTTAAATTTTTTTATTATGGGTAAAAATCAAAATTCTCACAATATATACAAACATTTGCAAAATGATATATAAATATATATGCATATATGTGTATTTGCTTACAAAAATGTTGTTTATATATATATATATACATATATTTTAAGAGGTGCTTAGATTACCCAAAATATTACACGGAAACCACTGGGATTCCCATGTTGCCCACCTCCCACACCTCCCATCACATCCCACACAAACATCTCCCACAGTGTGGCCCACCACCCTCAATGAACTTACACATCCTGGAGCCTTGCCACCAACCATAGACCACAGTTCACACTGTAGACCACACTCATGTCCAAATCACCACCATATAGATTAAGAGATAGAAAATTTGCAGAAACACTTAAAATTCCTTCCTCTAGTCACCAAAAGTAACTGCTTTTCTGACATCTAATAACAGAGATTAGTTTTACCTCTTTTAAACTTCATATATATGTAATTGAGGAATATTTACCCCTTCATTCTGTCTTTTTTCTGCATTATTATAATTGTGAGATTGTGACATTTTTCTATATCATGGGCAGTGATAATTCTTTAATTTCATTGTTGATATATTATTGTATGAATATAGCACCATTTATTTATTGTTTCTACTTTTGAGTTATTAAAAGCATGGGGCTAGTGGAGCCAATGTGGCTCATTGGTTGAGGTCCTGGGTTCAATCCTAGGTCCTGGTACCAAACAGGAAAAAAAAAACATAAAAAAATAGAAGTTTGGGACTATTAAATCAATGCTCTCTGAAGTCCATCTCTTTTGGTGAACATTTATAAACATTTCTGTAGAGTGTATATGTAGGATTGGACTTCTAGGACATGGGAACAGGGTATTGGTCAGTTTTTATCAATTGTTTTCTAAAGTATGTTGTTTGGTTGTATTGATTTACACACCACCGGTAATGCATGAGACTTCTAATTGTAGCAAATTCTTGCAAATACATATTAAATTTGATCTATACATCTGCTGCCTGAACTTTGAAAATCATCCCATGATTCAAGGATAAGACAAGGCTGAATATTAACCTCATCCATCCATATATTGTTATGTTCTGGTCTCTTGGCTATTCCAGCCCTGTTTACTTTAATGGTTCTCTGAATCTTTAAACAGTCATCCCACTCCCACTACAAAACCCAGTTTTTTCTTGATGTTCTTGTCAGAAAGTTTGGCCAGATGTAAGTTATAATGGCACATTCCATTAATTTATGGAATGCCTTATTCATCATCTTGTTACACATCAAATATTGAGTTTTATCAAGTAACTGATATCATAGTAAAAGTCAATGTGTCAGAGCATGCAACTCCAAGGAATTCACTTGTCTTATCATGAACACATTATTTTGTTGTTGATGGTATGGTAGAATGGTGCAATATCTTACTGAACAATAAAGTACCAATTCAGAGAAATCACCTTGAAAATCTTGGGCATTGTCTTTAAGAATGTATTGACAAATATATAATGTTATTTCTCCATAACCAGAATCAACTGCTATCGGTACCAAGGGAGGAAAGTTCAAGTAACGTCTTTTACTAATACACTAGAAACCCACTTAGAGAATTTTTGCTTCCTCTCCACCATTTTCAGGTCAACTAGTTTCTAAGACTAAGTTCCAAATTATTTTATGTTTTCAACAGGGAACACATCAGTTATTTTATTGAATTAGTAATTGGAAATACCACCTAGAAATTTGGGGTTCCTCACACCCCTATTAAACAAAGACACTGAAGTGGCTGGATTGATTGATACTGATGAGCAGAGGAAATTGGGTGGTTGTATCAAAATGAGTGCAGAAATAAACAATATCCTCTATTCATGGACTTCTCTAAGGCATCTCTTAAAATTATCAAGACAAATGCAAAAGATAATGATAAAAAAGTAACAAGTAATGTAAGCTTCAAAGACTAACTAAAGTTTCATGACTAATTGCAGCAACAAGCACTGTTGTAACAATTCATATTTTTCTTTGCTTGTTAGATGTATATATGTATAAATGTATATTTATATTTATGTACACACATATATACTCACATATATATACATATTATTAAATGTTCTCTATTATTTCAAATAATACATTTTTAGTAGTTAATTTTGCAGCCTAATCTTTATGTTACAGATTCTTCATTTTCAGCTCAGCTGGTTCTAAGTCATAGTTACAAAAAGATTATGCTTTTATAGAGGAAATCAGAAATGATTTTACTGAATCGGTAAGTGAGAATGCCACCTGGATATTTTGGGCTCCTCACCCTCCTACCAAACCAATCAGCAAATGAGGGGGTTAGTACTGATGACCAAGGGAAATGTGGCTGTTTCAACACAGTGTGGGTAGATGACTAATATCTGCAACCCACGGGATTCTTTAAGGAATTCCTAAAATTTCCAAGACAAATATTATGATGTAATGAAAAATTAAGAAACTAAAATGTCAGGATCATTGAGGATATAGAAACTCAGGATTATTAGATAATGGATCAAAAATAGGAAGACTAGATAATGAGTGAGAAACAGATGTCAGCCTGAAAGCAAAGGGAAAGTGGAGCATAAACCGGAAGAAAAAAAGATATAAATGAATCTGATGGCCAATTGCAGCAACAAGAGCTGTGGTAGCAATGCATAATTTCCGTTGATTGTTACTTTGTATATATATATGAACTAATAAATTATATTTATTTTATATGTGATATTTTTTATAGTTAAGTTTACCATCTAATGTTTATGTTACACATAATTCGTTTGTGATTGTAAACTGAACTAGAAGAGAAATTGTCATTTTAATCAACATTATTTAGAGTCATTGTGATGTTAAGCTAATGTGTCAACCAGGCCCTGTAATTGTGCCTAGTTCTTTGGTCAAGCAAGCACTGGACTGATTTTAAAACAAGGACATTTATAGACATTAGTCATCAATGAGTTTACTGCATAGATGGCTGATTACATCTATGATCAACCAGGGAGTTTGCCATAAGCAATGAGTGATGTTTTATCCAATCAATTGAGTGCCATAAAAGGGGAAGTGACTTCAGCATTCAGAGAGAATTTCCCAGCTCATCTTTGGACAATCAATATCTCCTGGAAACTCCTCAAGGAACTTCATTGGACTTTCATTGGAGCCTCTGGTTTGCAGCCTGACTGTAGAATCTGGACTTGTGCATCCCCATGGTCACTTGAAAGAATTTTATAAAATCTCATACTATTTACAAATATCTCCTGTTGATTCTATTTCCCTAGAGAACTCTGATTAATACAGCCATATACCAAGATTTGGGGGATGATATTTCTCCCATTTTGGAGTAGAGGATGAGAATATCTTTATAGAAGCATCTTGATCAGTGTAAACAGAAAGATGTTTCTGTTTTATTAGGAGCTTCAAATTGTATAGAATAATGTTTATGAATACTGAGTAGCCAAAGTGGTTAAATATTTCACTCAATTATCTATTGGCCTCAGCTAGAAAATCTACATTTCTAAGTCTGCTTTGTGATACTGGACGTGGGGGTATAAAAAAGTCATTTCTCCTCTATCAGATGGCTTTCAGTTAGATATTGTCAAGAGAATTACAAGAGGAACAGAGAAAAGACTTACTTATATTGTCAGAATGAATAGTAAATGTAAGGTGGATTTGAGGTAAATATGGGAAGACAGTGAAGGAAAACTAACCATGAGAAAATATATCAAATATGCATAATCAGAAAGACTTCTTGGCAAGAGTTGAAGGCACTGATCTATAATTTGAGGTTGGCTTTTGCATACTTTTGAATAAAATTTATCTATCATTCCGGATCTATTTTAGGGCTCAGGATTAAGCACACACCTATTTAGCAATGCTTAGAATGAAATTCAGCATTGGCTTTCAAATAAACTACTTCCCTTCAAAAAAAAAAGATTGCATCATACTTTTCTCAAGGAATTCTTCATCTCCAAGTTTCTGAGTGTAAATCAGAGCCTTGAACATGGGAGCAATGATTGTGTAGAAAAGAGAAAACACTTTATCTTCTGGAAAAGTTATGGCTGGTCTAATGTAAATGAAGAGAGTAGGTGAAAAGAATAACACCACAACTGTTATGAGAGAACTGCACGTGGAAAGAGACTTTGCTGTGGCTTTCAGCAGGATGAAAGCTGATAATGTATACAATCAGGAAATGAGATACCATCAAAATCACAAAACTAACCAAAACATTCACATCTGAATTGTCAATTATCAAGAGACCAAATTTGTATATAAAAATGCAGGCCAATTTCAGCAAAGGTTACACATCACAGAAGTGATCTATCTCATTGGGACCACAAAAGGGTTAGAAGATGGTGAGAAGAAATTGGTTGACAGAGTGTACCAATCCCCCAGTACAATAAGCTATGGTAATCAAGTTACACCTCTGCCTGTTCATGTTGATAGTGTAGTGCAGGGGCTTGCAGATGGCCACTTAGCAGTCATAAGCCATTCCTGTGATGATAAAGATCCTGATATCTCCAAAGAAATGCCTGGAAAAAAGCTATGTCATGCAGTTGTAATTGGAAATGGTTTTCCCTTCTGCCAGTAAGTCAGTCATTAGTTTGGGCATCATGGTGGATGTGTACCAAATGTCGGAGAGTGAGAGGTAATTAAGGAAGAAATACATGGACTGGCAATTAACTGGCTGCATTAGATAGAAATCATTATGAGCAAGTTTCCCATTCAAATAACAATGTAACAAAATAACAGTAATATGAAACATAATATTTCTGTGGGCCTGTTTTTGAAAAAGTCCCAAGAGAATAAACACAGTGACATTATTCCTATTTTCAATGGAGTGAAAATGTGTAACATGTACCTAAAATCACGTAATGCAATGTCAGAAATGTTTGTGGAAAATATTTATGATCATACACATCTCATGAGCTTATGTCTAATAATATGACTCCAGTTTCACAGAAAATGAGATTCTGATATTTAATAAAAGTATCTTTCCTGTTTTTCACATGATGATTTCCATAAGTCTTTCAGAATATTATGCTCAATCTTGACAATAAAAATGAATGCATTCAATCAGTCAAATAGAAACTTTACAAAAAAAGCCATATAGATATAAAATATTTTTTAATTCCAATGGAAATACAAATCCAACTGCATACTTAGGAAGGATGTCACTCTGGATCCTTACACACTCAAAATTTGCTAAAAATGCATGTATATGTCATGCATTGCCTTTGTTTAACCATGCAGAAGCAAATGCAAAGTTTTCCTGGTTGTCACAAATGGAATATATTCTACCTAAAAATAATTTTGGAATGTGGTAGAAAATAAAATTAAAGATTAATATAATGATACATACATGTTTAATAAGTAGAAGGAAAAAGTTCTCTGCAAGAAATCAATACAAATTATTTTATTAATATTTTTAAGTCTTGTTTCCCTTTTTCTTAGTGATTTGTGATGAGGAATGCTGATATTACACAACAGAAGTATATTTATACCCATTGGCATTTTAATGAAAATCATTTACTTAAATGGACCACAGAATAAAGCATTAGTTAAAACTACAAGAAAGAAGCATAAGGCAGTTTTACCTTGATGGCATTATTTAATAGTACCACAATGTGTGAATTTTGGAACTACTCACTTTATCTATGAATGTTATCTTCTCTTTAAAATGGTGAATTTGTGACTGGACGTTGTCATAAATAGTTGTAAAGATCAAAACAATCAATAAACAACCATTGCCTTATCAATCATAGAAATATTAAAACCTGATTTTTATCAAAATATTAGTGCTATCAAATCAGTATTCTAGTACTTGTTAAGAGCACTGCCTAATAAATTTGACTCCCATACAGAAAAGAAAACTGTAGCATCATAAAATCATTTTGAGCAGTAAGAAAACTTTGAGGTCTATTAGTTAAAGCCCTTTCTTCTTAATAAAAGTGTCTTTAATAACAGTCAAATATAGATTGAAAAAATGTTTTTAATATCTTCATCATCCAGCAAATATTATTATATTAAACCAATAGCATTTGATATATGGAAATATAGCCTATGCAGTTCGGGTTGAACAGACCTTCTGTTGACTTAGTTTGAGTCTCAACACTGATGGAAAATTAACATAGATTGGTAAACACATGGTGCAAGTGTTTTTACTATAAATTTTTATCATAATCTGAATCATTAATACGCATCACCTTTCATAAAAATCTATGAGATATCTTTGGCCCTAATCTTGTAGCTATCATTCCACAGCAATTAATTTTTAATTCCTTCCTCATCTCTCTATTTCAAAGATTATATTAACCATGTTGCCATCAAAATGAAAAAAAAAATTCCACTGCAATGAAGATGGAGCTGTAAGACAATTGAATTTATTTCTATGGTGCAGTTTTAAGATTTAGAATTAACTTATAGACAAGTCCTTGATGATTAAGTTTTCTCAATATGCATCCATTTATACTATGTAAATATTTCCTCACTTATAAATTAAAAGTATATATTTTTTATTTTGAAATAATATTTAAAAATATTGTTTTGAACACTCAAAGTAATTGCCTATTCCTTTACATGGACATAAAAGAAAATCCAGAGCCCTCAGGAGCCCCACTATTTGGGGTGATATCCACTTTGGAATTCTATGAGATCCTACTGAGATGTGCATAAGCGTTACCTCTGGGATGACATTCTGACTCATTTTGAAGTCTCTTAGCCATATAAACTTATTTGTCTTTACCTTTTCCCCCTTTTATTCAAGGTTGTTTTTCAGTTGTACTGCCAGTTGGCACTCGGTAGCAATCCCTCGGTTCCAGGGAGGCTCATCCCCGAGACTCATATCCCATGTTGGAAGGAAGGTAATGCATTCATATGCTGAGTTTGGCTTAGAGAGGGGCCACATTTGAGCAACAAGGAGGCTTTCAGGAGGCAACTCTTAGGCACCCCATAACAATAGGCTAAGTTTCAATTTCAAGAGCAAAGACTCATAAGGCTGGTCATAAATATCAGGGGCCCATCAGTGTATCATCCTCATTCGCCAGTCACTTGGGGGACTGTTGCTGCTCCCTTGGAGAATGTGGCAAAGCTCTCCAAGATGGGAATTCAGTATTCTCTCATTTGTTGAGTGATTCTCCACCCAATGTGACAATGCCCCATGAACATTTGAGCATTTTTATATACCTTATATTTATGCTCTGGTGAACTTCCTCCCACGCATCCCTGACACCCCACATCAACAATCCTCCCCTGTCCCAGTTGTAACCTTTCTGGATCCAAAGCTTCTTCAAAGATGAAGCTATTACAATAGCTGAATACAATTAATAGGAAAATGAAATAATAATGATAAGTTTAAATGTAAGAGATACATAAAAATTAAAAAAATAAAACTAAAATTAAATCAAAAGATTGGTATACTAAAAAATGAAAAATATATAAGATTTTTGACCTTTTGCTTTTCATCACTGCAATATCTGGTGTCCATTCTGTACCGTGGCACTTTCCCCCTCTTATTCCCCAGTATCTCACTATTTTTCATTTTGTTTTCAAAGAAGTTTTAGGTCACAGCACAGTCACACACAGAATACAAGAGACTCTCATATACCCAACAATTTCCTCCTTTCCTCCACCCCATATTAACACCTTTTTATATGTGATTTTTATTGACCTGTTAGGAGTCTTTGGGTAAGTTTATTTGTCAGGTAGTTGATGTTGCAGGGACATTTCTTTCACTTTGTTTTCTCACTAATTTATAATATGCAGATCACTTTTTCTTAATCAACACTTTGCTGGCTTTCTATCAAAAGTTTTAATATTTTTTTCCAATGGAAATTCTCCCCCTAGCTAAGCATCATTTCTCTCTCACTGAGTGACCTACTCATCTTTTTAGAATATCACATCATAACCATTTTAGGCAACTCTTTGAATTTATTACTGTATTAATCACTAAACAAATAAATTTATGAAAATCAGAGATTGTCCTTTTATTTAATTCTGTTTAACAATCAATTATGTATACTAAGGAGTCAAAAATAAATTGTGTGGGAGCAGGTGTAGCTCAGTGGTTGAGAGCCTGCTCCCCATGAACCAGGTTTTGGGTTCAATCCCTGATATCTCCAATAAAGAAAGAAAGAGAGGAGAAAGAAAGAGAGAAAGGGAGAAAGAGAGATAGGACAAAGGAAAGGAAGGAAGGATATATCACCCATTCAGGCAGGATATAAGAAGAAAAGATAAATACTTTACCACACAGGTTCATCTAATCCTTCTTCTATTATTGTGGATTCATTCCTATGCTTTCCTTCTCAGTGTTTTTTTTTCTCATTGAAATGCTCGTCATTCTCCTAGTGTTCAGGTTATTTAATTTCAGATTCTTAAATTCACACCCCCCCATTGGTGATATTAATAATATGTACTTTCTTATTCCTCTCACCATTCATAGATGAAATCTATGAAAAATATTAGGGACAACTGACACATGTCACTCAACCAATGTTCATTCAAATAATGGGAGGACATACACTCATAGCAACAGTTTGAAGACATGAAGAATAATTTGAATATCCAAGAAAGCAAATAAGATCTACATTTCCATTACTAAAATAATACCTTGAGGTATGCAGACTCACATAATTAGCTAAACACTGAGTTACTCTAAGTTCTAAAATTACATTTCCATTATTCTAAGACATCGACTATCCTTTGCATGCTGTTTGGAACTACTTTCCAAATAACCAACTCACCAGTTGGAATTCTTTTAGATTCAAGTTATCAGTCCCACTGCACAAAGATAGAATCTGGATTATAATCAGTATGCAATGTACAATTAGCCTAGCTACCCATGATTTAGGCATCTTACTTATTAGATAGCCCTCCTGAGTCCCAATTATTTAATGTTCCTGCTCTCTATGCAAAGTGTTTTTTTATGAAAACAAATTTGTGGGGCTTTTTCTTTGAGCATTTTTTTTTTCTTTCTATAGTTTCTTTTATATTGTCTGATAAGAAAAGAATAGCTTTAGGACCTCATATTTGATAATGGTCTTTATCTTTCCTCAAAGTGGTTTTATTGTGCTTTCCAAGAACATTATAATAGGTTTTGTTTATTTACATGTACCATTTTAGTAAATTTCCTAAAAAATATATATAAACATAGAAATTCAATGTTATTCTGCATAGAATTAGAAAACTCTTACCAGAAGAATTTGAAAACAAAACAAAACACTTGAATGCATCTTAAGTCTTTCCAACTTATTTCTATATCTCTCTTTTTCTTTCTTTTCTTCTTCATATCTGTGTGCAAAGTTAAGTGTACCTTCCAATGTCCTGAGTGAGCAAAACAAATTGAGCACTTACAATGGTTCCTACACCAAGTGTTCTCATTCAATTTTCAAAGCAACACAGTAATATGAACACTAAGATCATCCATGAGAAAATCCTGTCTACGGTCACCAGGCAAAGTAGAGAAGGCCAATAAAAGTCAGAGGAATATGTAATTCTAGGGAAAGTGAAGGATTAAAATCAGAAAGTATTATAATGTGGGTTGCAAAAGAAGACAGTGATTTACTTGATTCATGTGGCCACTAGAGGGACATTTCAACTGTCACTATTGTTTTCACTTTTCTTTACATATTATATTCCATCATTTAAAAGGGTCACAAATATCAAGTTGTGGAGTGGATGTAGCTCAATGGTTGAGTGTCTCCTTCACTTATATTAGGTCCCTGGTCTAAACCCCAGTGCCACCTAATAAATAAATAGATAGATAGATAGATAGATAAATTCAAATCAAGTCTAAAACAATACTCTAGCACATGAGTATTGATTTGCCTCCAAAGAATTGACTTGAAAGCAAATCTAAGATGTTTTTTCTTTATTTCAATCCAGTCATTTTTGTACAATCCTGAAAAAATCATTTTTAGACATTACTATACATTTCTAACAAACATCTCCAATAATCTAGGTTACGTTTTTTTTTTTTTTTAAAGATTTTATTTATTTATTCATTTATCCCCCCCTTGCTGCTTGTGCTCGCTGGGTCAGCTAACCATGCCATGCAGGCGGGCTTGCCTTCACCAGGAGGCCCCGGGAACCGAACCCGGGGCCTCCCATATGGTAAACGGGAGCCCTACTGATTGAGCCACAGCCGCTTCCCATAGGTTACGTTTTAATAGATGTGACTCTCCTTTATGAGGAAGAATTTTTTCCCAGGACCCTCTTTGAGTTACCCTGTCTCTCTGGATTTTTCTAGCCTTTTCCTCATCCTAGAAGCACATTTGCTCCCATGGATTCTCCAGTAGCAGAAATGAAAAAGAAAAATCAAAATATGTCTTTCTATTCTGGCTTCTTTTAAAAATGTCCATTTTTAAAATGATTTAAAGTATACTATCTCTCTATCTAAAGTATCAAATGTATACATATGGATAAAACAAAATTGGATTTGCAGTGTATGTACATTTTTTCAAAATATTCTTTCAGTCATTGTAGTATCACTAAACCTTCAAAATGGCAAAATAAATCAGAGTAAAAGAACTGCGCTTATCTATTTCTAGTTATAATTACTCTCAGCCTTTTAGAATATTTTATTCTTGTCTTTGGTCTTGTATTTTCACCTATTAAACAGTGTAGCTTTTTTATTACCACATATTTTACATTGTGTATTACATTCTTAATGGCCACTATCTTGCCAGAGAAAAATATAGTTTCTTTAGTAATACAATAGAAAATCTAGTAAAATCCTAGGCCAATTGCATAATGGGATCAATGATTCATCAAAGAATTCATTTTTCTTGTTCATACCATCAGTTAGAAGGGCATTGAAAGGGTTCTTTGGGGTTGCTTTCCTTAGGAAAGTCTTAGCAATGTAAACATTGTAGGCCATGAGTTAAAAAATAAGAGATAGGCATTTAGTTAATAAGAACAGAAGCACAATAAGAATAAAGATACTGAAATAAGTAAAGCCTGCTTTATGTAAAGGCTGCTGTTACACATTGGTAAAATCCTGCTTAGGATTATTCATGAAACAATTTTTGTATAGGTTGTGTAGGGAGAGAATTTTGGTAACTCTGAAGGGAAACTGAATGTGTTTCTGCTCAGTACAAGTGCTTGTGTTATATAGGTATGGCTCAATTTTAATAAATTGGGAGACTGTATTATGATTTTTCCCCTAAATAATATGGCGTCTTCTCTGTGGATTTCTTTTTCAAGAAGGTTTAAAAGAAAGCAACACTAGCACTGAGCCATAGTTTAAAAAATGGAAGTAGTTATATTATGTCTGCTTTAAATGTTTAATGCCCTATATAATAAAAACCCAAGTACCTTATCCAATAATCAATTATCTTTCACATGAAAACTCTATTTATCAGCTAATATTTAAGTGATATTGATAACTTTTCTTCTCATTTTGAAATATGCACTTGGAAGTTTGTTGATTTGGCCAAAGTTGGCAGGACATTACCTCAAATCAAGCTTTACAGAATCTTGGTTCAATGGATCTGTTCTTTTTCAGTGTTACTGCCTGTACTTTTTGAGAATGCAGACAAAATACATCAATCATTTATTTTCTTCCCTCTAATATTTTTTTGATTCATCACTTACAGTGTTATGAACCTTCTTTAAGTAAAGAATTAAAAAACAATTTGGCCAGAAAGAACATATGAATAGGATATATTAACAAGCTGACTGAATGTGAAGTTTTTTTTTTTCCTGCATAGAAAAAATAGAATTAGACTAAGAATAATATTTATCTCAAAACTTGAGGACATTGCTACATTGTTACTAATACTGGATATGATAGAGAAATGGCTTAATGTAGCATAATATTCATTTCTTTCTTAATAATTTGCCCAAATGATATTTATATAATTCCTCTCTAATAGAATTCTGGTATGATTTGTTTCTCAGATTATTTCCTTTCCCTTTCTTTCTTTCATTTTGTTTTGCTATTAAAATTGTTATTAAACTTCCAGAGCATTTTAAGTTTTCAGTTAATCTTTATGTTTTTGTATAATTCCTTTTTTAATGTTACACCATTGTCCACCACTTATAATTTCTATTCATTCTCATGTAGATACTGTATATTTGTATCTTATTGATGATAAAAAATATTTCTTAAGTTTCCTTCTAGCTCCCTTAGGAAATCTTTTCCAGAATTCTACTCTTCCCAATAACTACAAATGATGTGTTTTATCCATGTACCATGGTGCTATATATTTTAATACAATATAGAATTGTTTTGTTACTTTTCTCCTATAAAATATGAAAATAATATATACAAATTGATGCTAAAGAAACATTTTTAAAAATATAACTTCCCCAGGCCTATTTACTGTGTACAAGGATGTTGCATCAATTCATTTCTCCTGTTTATATATCAAGATAAACTGAGTTGTAGAATTTTTTCTCCAACACAGAGTTATGTATCCTTTCATCAAGTAGAGGTCTATTGGAAATGGATATATGCTATGAATTTTCTCATCTTGTCTTTCTACATTCTGAATATATATGATGCAATAAACACTGTAACAGAAATATAAAAAGCCACCAGGCCTTCAAATCTTTGTCTCTCCCTATAACATTTTAAGGCAGTGAGAGGACCACTTTTCCTTCACAATTTAAACCAAATTCTATTCTATGTGGAATTCTTAATTACATAATTTATTTAATGTATCATCATTCATGATTTAGTCAAATATACTATAAGCAAATGAATCTCAATATTATATGTTTTTAATTTTCTGAAGACCACTTTTAATCTCCTCTATTTTCTACAAAATGTCAGAAAGTTGAGTGGTATAAAAGTATAAGTTTCACTTACAAATAATTATTAAATTTCACGTTCAGCCTTGCCTATAAGACTATAAAACACAGTCACCTTTCATTTGTCATGTATTTATACTACAAATAGGACCTTACCCAACTTACTCTTACATGGGAAATTGTCACATGACTTATAATTCTCCACCTTACCCTTTCTGACATTTATGAAATTAGGGAGTTGGTTTCAATGATCTGACAACTGATAGAACTTAGTTTTCCAAATCCAATTTACTCTCACAGAAAGTTGTTTAGCATATTGAGCAGCACAAATCAATTGTGTTTTTCTTCTGAGAATATCTTTTAATACCAAACCTTTTTCATGCCCTTTCTCATCTCTGACTTCTCAATATATAGATAAGAATCAAATATAGAAATAATGATGTTATGAAATAGCACAAATACTTTATCCTCAGGGAAGGTTACATGAGGTCTAAGTTAGGCAAAGATTAATGCCCCCCCAAAGTAACGCTACTCCAGTGATATGCAACCCATATGTCGAGAGGGCTTTGCATTTTTCCTCAGCTGAGTGATTTCTTCAGGTGAATATTGTAATGATATGTGACCCAAACAAGAGCACTAATGCTATTAAAACAACCATTCCTGAGTTGACAACTACAAGGAAACCAGTGATATAGGTATCAGTACAGGAAACTTGCATTGAAGGGAAAATTGCACACAAGTAGTGATTGATTTCATTGCGGCCACAGAAGAGAAGTCAAATTATGACAGAAAACTGGAAGGAGGAATGGACAGCCCTGCTACCCCAAGCAGCTATCAATAGGAGATTTCATCTTGTCCTGTTCCTGGAAGTCACATAACAGAGAGGTTGCAGATGGCAACACAACAATCAAAGGTCACGTCTATAAGGATGAAGATTTCAGTCATTCCAAAGAAGTGCATGAAAAGTGTGAAATTATCAAAGTGATGGCTTTTTCTCCATTAGCAGGTAAACAATCAGTTTGAGAGTCACACAGCAGCTAGCAGATGTCCACAGAGGATAAATGGCTGAGGAAAATTACATTGGTTGTTGAAAAAATCAGGACGTTTCCCACCAAAACAGCAACATAAAAAAATAAGATAAGCACAAAGCAAATTATGTTTCTGTCATGGTCCCATGACAATGAATTCTGATATGTTCCTCTGATGTTCTATATTTTTAATTTATTATATGCTACCCACAAATAGTTAAGTATCTGAAAACAAACAAACACATGAACAGGTATTTGGATGAAAACAGTTATAACATGATCACAATTATTTAAAAAGTGTCAACACATCATCGAACTGAGTGTATAATTAATATTTATTAATTTTTTTCTTAGGAATCACAATTAAATTCTCTAATATTTTAATGTTTTCAAATATTCTGTTACATTGAAGACACTAAATAGGCATTTTATTCAGATTTGAAAATATTATGATTTAAGTATTACTGTTTCCAAAATGGAAAATGCCCCATGACTGTTATTTATAATATTTAAGTAATAATGCAAATTTATTAAGCTCAATACAGGAATTAATTTATATTGATAATTTCCAATTCTGCTCTTTAATCATAGTGGAGTTTTCATTTCTGTCTTGTTCCCTTTTCCAGCATAATATGGATCACTTCTCTGAATTTTCTGCATGCATATGATCCAGAGCTGCAATTGCATTTTTAAAAAGTCACTGAAATGGCAAGCTGCTTGATTTGGGGGGGCAGAGTGGGTAACATTCCTTGAATTTGAGGAAAGGAAAGTGGCTATATATTGAGCTTGGGATACCAATCTTACTGTGTTAAAAGACATAAAATAGTTTAAATACATTCAGCAAAAAGAAGAATTTTTGTCAAAGTCTGACATCTTGAAAATAATTTAAAAAGTTATTTATCTCTCCTAATTGCACTTTAGTTTTAGATTGTATTTAAGGTAAACTTGACAGTCATTAAATTAATGGTACACATATTAAAGGAATAAAAGAATAATTGAAATGTACTAGCACTTTGAGTTCTGCACAATTTATGTATTACTTTAGAATAAATTATTGGCACCAAAGTTAATAAAATAATTTTATACAACATAACCATAAGCAAATATTGTGGTCAGGATCTAAATAGCTCTTAACTGTTACATGACTTATTCATATATTTGGTTATATTATTTTATTTATGATCAGGACAGGACTTCCACAAAGGCAATGGAAGTATCTACTACAAGAGTTCCTCTTCTGAGTGCTGTTTTCCCCAGTTAGGAATTAGTTAGGATCAAGGTGGGACTTCCACCTTACTCCTAGATTAGCTATATCAGCTATATTTGGGCTCAACTGACAACATTTTTTAATACAGAGTTTTTTGAACCAAATATGTGCATAAATTAAAGTTCATCATTTACCACATTTTGTACCCATATTTCTGGTAATAAATGAAGTAATATTAGTGGTAAAAAGTCATGGCTTTAAAACACCTTGTATCATATATTTAAAAAGTAATTTCCTATTCAATTTTAGCTCAGTATCTTTGACTACATTAAAAAAGGAAAGTCTCAATTTGGCCATATAATGTCTGAAATATCATAATACTTTCTATTCTCCATTTTCAACATAAAGACAACAGGTCTCTTTCTTGAAATTGTCTACAAGTTATAGAACCTCAACAAAATTTTAAAACTTTTTCTCATTTATTTAAATTTACTTAAACTTAAAATTGAAAATGTTAACTCATTTATGAAAGTTATTTGTATTTCATTTATGAAAATTATATATTAATAAATTACATAATTATATATAATTATATAGTCATATAATTCATTGGTATATAGTTGTTCATAGTATTCTCTTACAGTCTTTTTATTTCAGCATGGTCCATAATAATGTTCCATTTTCATTTCTAATTTTTATTTATTTGTATGCTTTCTTTTGTTTTGTCCATCTAAGTAAAGGTTTGTCAATTGCATTGCTCTTTTCAAAGAATTAAATTTTTATTTTCTTGATTCTCCCTATTATTTTTTGTTTTCTAGTTCATTTATTTATGCTTTTATCTTTATTTCCTTCCTTCTGGTCTTTTTGTGTTTAATTGATCTTCCTTTTATATTTTTTCCAGTTTTGAGGTTAAGTCTCTGATTTGAAGTCTTTCTTCATTTTTAATGTAAAAATATAGAGCTATGAATTTGTCTGCCAGCACTGGCCTTGCTGTGACCCATATGTTTTGGTATATGGTAGTTTCATTTTCATTTACCTCAAGATATTTCCTAGTTTCCCTTGTGATTTCCCCTTTAATTCTTTGATTGCTTCAGAGTATATTGTTTAATTTCTACATATTTGTGAACTTTCCATTTTTCTCTCTATTATTGACTTTTAGTTGCATTCCGTTGTAGTCAAAGACAATGCATTAGATGATTTCAATATATTTTAAAAATTTACTGAGACTTGTTTTGTGACCTAGCATATGATCTATCCATGAGAATGATTCATGTGCATTTGAGAAGAATGTATATTCTTTTGTTGTTTGGTGACAGTTTCTGTATATGTCTGTTAGTTCCAGTTGATTAGAGTATTGCCCAAGCCTGTACTATCTTTGACCTTCTGACTAGATGTTCTATCCATTATTGAGAGTGATGTATTAAGTCTCCTATATTAATGTAGAATCATCAATTTTCCCTACAAATCTGTCAGTATTTGCTCCATACATTTTGGTTTTCTACTATGAGGTCCATATACATTTGTAATTTTTCCATTTTCTTGTTGGATTGACCCCTTTATCAGTATAAAATGTCTTTCTTTGTCCCCTGTAACTGTCTTTTATTTAAAGTCTAGTTTACCTTATATTAGTATAGCTACACCAGCTAACTCTTGCTTACTACTTGCGTGGTATATATATTTTTCCTATCCTTTCACTTTCAACATACTGGCATCTTTGAATTTAAGATGAGTCTCTTGTAGACAGCATATAGTTGGGTTGCTTTTATTCACTCTGCCAATCTCTCCATTTTTACTGGGAAATTTTATCAATTTACATTTAAATGTACTACTGATAATTCAGGACTTTATTCTGCTATTTTTTTATTTAGCCTTTGTAAGTCTTATACCTTGTTTTGTCCCTAATTCTTCCATTAATACCTACGTTTATATTTATTTGATTTTTGTGTTAGAACATATTGAGTGTCTTCTCTTTTCTATCTTGATATATTTTTCATATATTTTCCTTGTGGCTTCAATAGGGTTAAAATGTGAACTACTAAATACATAACAATATTTGGTTTGATACCAACTTGTCTCAATAGCATACACATATTCTTTTCCTATACTTCTAAATCCCCCCATCTTTTTTCTACTCTTTATCACTTATAACTTTTTACATTTTAAGTCCAAAAGCATAGATTTATCATTTCTTTTTGTGCATTTACATTTTAGCACCTGTAGGAAATAAGAAGTGAGGTTACATACCAGAAAATACAATACATAATTACTGACATTTGCAATTACCTTCATAGTTACACTGTCTAGTGTCCTCTCCTCTCAATCTGAAGAATTCCCTTTAGCTTTGCTTGTAGGATAAGTCTAGAGGTGATGAACTCCCTCAGCTTTTGTTCATCTGGGAATGACTTTATCTCTCCCTCACTTTGAAAGAAAGTCTCACTAGATATAAAATTCTTGTCTAACAGTTGTTTTCATTCAAGACTTTAAGTATTTCAACTCACTGCCTTCTTTCTCTGTTATTTCTGATGAGAAATTGTCACTCAATCTATCTAGGACTCCCTTGTAAACAACATGTTACTTTTCTCTTGTAGTTTTTAGAACTCTCTTTTTTTTCTTTTCGTTAGACAGTGTGATCACTATATGATAGGATATATTTTTCTTCATGTTTATCCTGTTTGGTGAGCTTCTTGGATGTACACATTTATGCCTTTTATTAAGCTTGGGAAATTCTCTGTCATTATTTCTTTGACTATTCTTTCTGTCTCTTTCTCTCTTTCTTCTTTGTCTGGGAGTCCCATAATATATATATTGTTGTGCTAGATGGTGTATCGTAGCTGCCTTTGGTTATTTTTGCTGTAAAATTTTCTTTTTTCTTTCTGCTCCTCAGCCTGACTCATTTCAAGTATCTTCTTTTCAAGTTCAATGATTCTTTCCTCTGCCAGCAACAATCTGTTCTTGAAGACCACCTGGGTATTTTTCCTTTCAGTTATTGTGGTCTTCAACTCCAGTCATGCTGTTTGGTTCCTTTAAAAATTTTCTATCTCCTTACTAATTCTGCTATATTGTTAATTCATTATTTTCCAGATATCTTTAGTTCTGTCTCTGGAATGTCTTCAAATCATTGAACATTTTTAAGATCATATGTTTAAAGGCTTGGTTTGGTATGTCCACATTCTTTTCTTTTTCTTTCTTTCTTTTTTTTTTCTGTATTTTCATTGTATTTTTAACTTCCTTTTTTTTGGATGTGCCATCATTTCCTGTTTGTTTGTTTGTCTTGTACTCTTTTATTGCACACTGTACAGTTTTATATTCTAAAATGTTAACTCTAGGATTTATTCCTGAGATGTTGGTTTCTTGATTTTGTAACCACCTGGTGATAAAACAGCTTCTCTTGAGCTTCAGTCCTCCTATCAAGAAAGTTGTTCCAAGGTGAATGCAGTGTCAGGGACCTCCCTTCCTTTTCTGGGATTGTGTTTTGTCCTGGGCTTGTGCCCATTACTTATTTTGTAGTTCTCCTTTTTACAGAAGTTTGAATAAACCTTCTGTTTCACAAGATAAAACCTTCCATCTCCTGGGTGTTTAAGGGAGGCAGCCTTTGCCCCAGCTGTTTACCTCTATTTCTTATACGCTTCATTGACTCAGGCTGCTTTTGCCTGTAATGCAAATTCTGGGAAGGGGGGCACACCAGAAAGGAGTTTTCCAAGTCAGTCTTTTCCAGCTGAAACAGGGTTAGGGACCCACAAAGGTGGCACAGATTGTCTACAAAGTACCCTGTGGAGGGGATAAGGAAGGCTCCATGAACTTCTTCTCATGACTCCCCAAAGCTAAGCTTCTTGACCTGCTCAGCAATTGCAGCCCTTCAACTGTCTCCCACAGCCTTGAGGAACTGTAGTGTCTTTAAGTCTTTGCTGCTACCTTTGACTGGGAAAGGTTGGAATAACAGCTGCCCTCAAAGCTGGGCATCCAGCAATCTGAAGTCACTAATCAAAAAGCTGTGATCAGCAAATGGTTTGCTCACTACCTGTCTCTGGGAAGAGGAATTTTATGTCAACTTTCCATCAACATTGTACAACTGGATTCTCCTAGGTCAGTGAGGGCTATCACTAGGTAATCACATGTTTCAGTGTTGATATCAAAATGTACTTTAATATAAAATTAACTTACCTGGTTCTGATAAATTTAGGTAAATTTAGAAAAATTATCTTTTGAAAAAGTGGGAATTTCTCCATGTTTTGAGACATTGCCAGACTGGACATTTTTTCAAAATCAAAACTTGTTCTTATTAGACATAGTAGACATTGTAAAAAATGTTTTTGCTCTTTCCTAAATTGTGATATGCCATATTCTAATCTACTGTCTTAAATTCCAAAAGAAATGCTAAATCAAAGATAATAAGAGTGATTACCTGCACATCAATTCAGGATGGTATTCCACTTAGTGTTTTTGCTCATGATAATGTGCTAGTCAAAGAATTATCCCTCACTTACCATGTTTGTTAATCTATCAATAGCATTTAAACCTGATATTAAATGTAAGAATACAGGCTAGATAGTCAAACAAATCTAGGTCAATTTTCTGAAAATATCTTCAGGATTTCTTTCCGTGTATTTCTGGAGAAAAATATTAGAAGAAGAGGGAAGATCTAAATACCCCTGAGACTACATTGAGTTTTCTGAGAAGTGTATTTATTTCACAAGAAAGTGGCCTAGGATACAACTTATACAACTCCTTGATACCTGCTCATATCCCAGAATAAAGAAGAACATTAAAAAAATGTCTGAAGAAGAATGTGCACATATATGACCTAGAAGTCAATTCTTTTGGACCTATACCTGAAAGAAATTTGCACTGGGGAGGCCAAATTAAAGTAAGGTTAGAAAAGGCAAATTTTTATGAATTATAAGGAAAGCTATAAGAATTGATTCCCTGTTTATTTTTGCCAAATAACACTAACCGGTTGTCCACATTTATATTCCTAAATCTCCCTAGGCCATAAATTTACTTTCCACTTTTGCATTAACCAGACTGCAGACATGTGTTGCCAGAGATCAGCACTGTGATTCCAACCCAGAGAAGTTCAGGAAATTCTAGCAAAACTGACTAATCTCCTTTTCTGAAGAGCAAGAGGGAAACTTATGTAGACATAAAGGACCTCTGGATAAGAGCTAGAGGAGGACTTTTTCTGAGAAGAGGAATGACAAAGAATATCAGAAGAGATTCTGAACAATTTCTACTAAAAAAAAACAAATGTAATTATAGGGTCAGTTAACAATTAAGTCAACTTCAACTTAATTAAGTTAACAACTGCACTATTATTCTCCTGTGTCTTTTGCCACACCCAACACCACTGAAGTGTCATTGCTGAGCTTGTGGACTATTGGTAGAATGTAAAAGGACACATACTTTTGGCTGAAAAGGTATTAAAGAGTTAAAAGAAGTCAGGAACCAAAAGAAATAAATAAGCAAAACAAACAAACAAAAAACAACACAGATTTCTATAGTGATTATTATCACCAGTTTCTCCCCAGTAATTGCAGAGCTTACAAGATGAATGCAGTGAGAAACCATACACACTAAAAATTCCATTGACCTCACCTTAATGAATGAGAAATATATACATCACATACAGTCATGTTAGACTTGGCATCAATGTATGACATTTCATCCATGTCTGAATACTTAACATTGAGAAAATAAACAAGATAATATTTGTAAACATTTTTGGAAAATATGCTTTTTTCACTCACTGCATTAATCATTTTAAGTGCATTATTTCAGTTAATTCTTTAAAAGGGCATTTTCATGGGAATTATTTTCCTTGTTGCACAAATGAAAATATTAAAAGCTTCTAGTGATTAAATAACTACCCAAAGTTCACAGAGCTTGCTAAATATTATAACACTATTTTGTCATCTTTATGATATATGTAGAAGTAAAGTATATAGCAACGATAAATAGACAGGGTAGAAAGAAATGGAAGTATCCAATTGCATAGTTATTATACTATCCGTGAAGTAATATGTTATCACTTGAGAGTGCTAAGTTAAAGTTGTACACTGTAAGCACTAAAGCAGTCACTGAAATAACAAAACAGTTATAAAAAATAAACCAATAAAGAAAATAAGACAGAATCATAAAAATAATCAATCCAAAAGAATGCAGACAAAGATGAAAAAAGAAAAATAGGTGACGCATAAAAGACAAACAGCAAGATGATAGCCTTAAGCCCAACCATATCAATAATGATGTTAAATGAAAATAGTCTTAACAATTCAGTTAAAAGGAAAACAATTGTCAGATAGTATAAAATAAGCTGTGCACTGAACACAGAAAATATATGTTAAAAACAAAAATAAAGCTTAGAAATGAAAGGATGGGTAAAGATATGTAATGCCAACACCAGTGAAAAGAAAGCCTGAGATGCTACTTTAATAACCAACAATGAAAATTCCTGAGAAAGAATATTGTCAAGGATAAATAACTTCATTCCAAAATAATAGTGGGGACAGTTATTCAAGGGTCATAACAATCCTAATTACAGTGCTTGAAATATAAAACAACTTAGAGGGAAGTGTATGTGGCTCAAATGTTTGGGCACCCATCTACCATATAGGAGGTCCAGGATTTGCTTCTTGGGTTCTCCTGCTGAAAAGCATACTGGCCTGAGCTGTGAGCTGGCTTGAGTGGAGAGCTTACCCATGTGGAGAGTTGGCCCATGTAGACTGCTGGCCCATGGAAGAGTGCTGGCCTACACAGAGAGCAGGCACAGCAAGATGACACAACAAAAGGAGACACAGAAGAGAGAAAATGAGAGACACAGCAAAACCAGGGAGCTGACATAGTGCAAGAGATTGAGTAGACTCTCTCCACTCCTGAAGGTCGTAGGATTGGTTCCTGGTGCTGACTAAAGAGAAGACAAGCAGACACAGAAGAACACCAAAAGAGCAGACAGCAAGCACAAAACAGTGAAGGGGAGGGAGAAATAAATAAATAAATCTTAAAAAAAAAAACATAAATCCACAATTATAGATGGAGATTTTATTTACCATATACCAATAATTAATAGAATAAGTAGGCAGAAAATCATCAAGGAGATTGTAGTCTTCAAAAGAACTATCAATGACTTGACTTAATTGACATTTCTAAAATCCTTCACAGTTTTGTCAAGGTCACTCAGAACATGACCAAGATAGACCATATTCTGGGATAGAAAACTAGTCTTACTCAATTTATAAAGATTCAAATCTTTCAAAATGTGTTCCCTGGCAACAGTGGAATTAAATTAAGAATATCAGAAAGAAGTCTAGAAAATCTTCAAATATCTGGAAATTATATAATAGATGTCTAACTAACCCCATGTGTCAAGGAAGAAATCAAATAGGAAATTTAAAATCATTTTGATATTTTGAAGTAAGTTAATATGAAAACACAATATATCAGAGTTTCTGGGATGCAGGTAATGCAGTATTCAGAGAGAAATTTATAGCACTAAACATATATTAGAGATGGAAAAAGGTCTCAAATGAACAGCTTAAGCTTTTTCCTAAAGGAAGTGGAAGAGAGAGAGTGAGAGAGAGAGAGTGAAAAGGAGAGAGAGATAGCTAACCAGATTGAGAAGAAGAAAGAAAATAATGAAGAACAAAGTGGAATTAAATGAAATAAAAAAGAGAAAAACAGTAGGAGAAAAAAATCAATAAGTCCAAAAATTGGTATTTGATAAGTTCAATACAGTTATTAAAACTCTGGCCTGATTGATCAATAACAAGTCAGGATACAAATTACCAAGATTAAGAATGAGAAAGTTGACAACAATACAAATACTACTAATAATGGAATAGTATAAAAAACTTTATGCATATAAATTGAACAATAGATGAAATGTTTAAATGAGCAAAATATTTGAATGGATGCATTACCAAAGGAAAAACCTGGATGCCAAATAAACACATGAAAAATTTCTTATCATTAGACATTTTGCAAATGCAAACTAAAGATACAATGACATACCACTTTACACCTTTTATAACAGCTAAAATTAATGGTTGACATACCACGGATTGGTGAGCATGGGTGGCAGCCAGAGCTATCATACTCTTTGATGGGAATGTAAATAAGTAAAACCATTTTGGTAAAACCATTGAGCCTTGAACCTCCATGAGTTTTCAAACATAAACATTAAATTCACAAATGTTTCCTGTGTAAGAACAATGGACTCTGAGAAAAGAAATCATAACGATTTCTCTAATAAGTTATTTGCTCATGTTAGGAACTTGTATTCACCTGCTCTTAGGTTCCCCATCTGGAAAATGCTGGAAATGAAAGCATAATTTCCCTATCACTGACTGCCCTGCTTGTCCTTTTAGAACATTCCATTAAACACTAAATGAGCAACCCTTGGAATTTAGTGCTGTCTTAATCTCAAAAAGTCTATAATAATCAGAAAGTACAACTGCATCTAAATTTTTAACTACTTCAAAACATTTTATCTATACAATGGAGTCAAAAATAAATTCAGCATATATCACACATTCAGACAGGATATGGGAAAGGAGGATAAATAATTCCTACACAGTTTCTCCATCTTCCAATTCAATCGCTGTGAGTCCATAACTGTGCTTTTCTTTTCAATATTTTCTCTTTCTTCATTGAAATGCTGGTCATTCTCACTGCTCAGATTATTATTTCAATTTCATAAATTCGCATTTCCCTCCCAAATAGTTGTATTAATAACATTCACTTTTCTTATTCCTCTTACCATTTGTAGAATAAAACTTTGTACAATTATAGGTACAGCTGTTACCTATCTGTTGCAACCCAGCTCCTGAGGGGCACAGGTCAGGGCAGTGGCAAGACCAAAGGGCAAACTCAGCACACAAGCAGAAATGTGCTTTATTTATTGGGACCTACAGACAGGAAAGGATCTTCAGCAGGGGCAGGCTGAAGAATGAAAGTAACTCTCCACAAAGAGACAGGAAAACAAGGGGCAATATATAGGGTCTAAGAACAAAGATGTTTTGTAACAGAGTTAAATAAATGGGGTCTGGTGATGTTATTGTAGGAAGGAATTGTACAGCCCAAATAACTTTACAGTTACTATACCATCTGTATTGTTTCCTTGTGAGAAGGTTTGCTATATTTTAACTTCTCTCCTGGGGCATGCAGGCAGCTGCATACTGCAGGTTGAATTTCTCTTAGGGAGGGGACTTACTGGGCCCCCACAATCTACCCCTATGTAGTAGTGGTTTGCTTTGACCATAGGACACACACTGCATTCACATTTCACAACAGTATAGCCTACCAGAGTACTAAGAGTCCTCCACCAAAAGTTGGTAGGCTTACAAAGATATATCTCCAGGGCCAAGAAAGGGAATTAAACTAATTAGGCAGAGGATCAATAGCTAGACATTATGAGAGTGATTAGGAATATATACATAAGAGTGAACATTATTCAATGAAAAGGTCTTTTTCCAAACTTGTTGATGGATTGTAGTCTGCCATGCCAGCAAGGTGTCTCACATGTCCATTTTGCAGGAGTTATGGTCCAAGGCAGGTTGTGCTAGTCTAACAATAAGCAAGCAACATTTCTATTAGTAGATAACAAAGTACCAGGCAGGGGAGCCCCACGAGGAAGCTTTTAATACCATACATGCCCTTCTAAATTTTCTGAGTTCTCTATGATGACATCAAAAACTAGTTTAGGCATAAGGAGAGTCCACATAGCCACACATAGGGCCCCAGCTCTATGTTGTCCTGATTGGTTGCCTCTTTCACCTTCAACAGTCAGCTTTTAGGGGACCAATACGGAGGTTGTATTTGGAGTTATTCAGGACTTCTTTTGAGCCCAGGTCTTTCAAACTGGACCTTGTGACTAGGGTCTTTGGCAGGCTTTATACTGACCAGCCACCTTCCCTGTTTCCTATACTATACTGCCTTAAGTTTCCTCTCAGAGAATTTACACCCTTATTCTTAAGGGGAAAGTGAAGGACAATGATCATTCTTCTGGATCTGCTTCCTGCTGGTTAGGGGCAGTAGTTTATGCATGATTGATGGTGAAACTCTGCTATGCTACTGAAGCTGAGGGAAGATGGGTCTGGCCTATGATTTGCATATCCACATGAATCAAATCATGATCTGTATTTACACCACTAACATTATTCCCAGAGGTGTCCAAGCTCACATAATTAACTAAAACACTGAGTGAATTAAAAATTCTAAAACTTCATTTCCTTTATCCCAGGGCTTTGACTATACCTTGCATATTGTTTGAGATTGCCTTCCCACATAATCAACTCCTAGGTGAATTTTGTTTAGATTAATTTATCAGACCCAATGCAAAGCCAGGACAGAATCTGGTAACACTGAGCATGTGAAACACTATTATCCCAATGTGATTTAGGTATTTTAGTCATTAGACATTCCCCTGGGCCAAAATGACTGCATTTTTTCTGGCTATGCAAAGAGTTTTTTAATAAAAATAAATTTGTGTGGCTCTGACTTTGAAGGCCTTTGCCATTCCATATTGTGTTTGAGGAGAAAAATCACCCTTGATCCTTATTTTAGATAATGCTCTTAATGTCTCCTCAAAAAAATGCCTTTATCATTTTTTCTGAGAGCTTTAGAAGTTTTATTATTATTATTATTATTATTTGTTTCCAAGTATCATTTAGGCCAATTGTCTGAAAAATTATAAACTTAAAACATATTCTTATTCTGTATGGGGTTTGTAAACTCCCATTAGAATTATTTTGAGGAAAAAAGTCACAGTGGAACATATTTTAAACATATTTTATTATTTCCCCAATTCCTTATAATTTTTGTATATCCCTCCTTTCTTCTTTTATTTGTTCACAGCTGCATTCAAACTTAAAGCTGATTTCCAATTTGCTGTGTTTGCAGAATAAGTAACAAATTTGTATCGTGCAATCTACTGTGCTCCATATACAAAGTGTTCTCATTTAATGTTCACAGCAACCCAATGAGAAAAGAAAATAGCTAATTCCAGGAGAAGGAAAGGATGAAGATCAGAAAGGACCATAATGTAGGATTTGGAGATGATGGCAGTGCTCTACTTGATTCATGTGGAGGTTATAAAAGTATCTCCTAAGTAATTTTTTTCACTTTTCTACATGTATTATATTTATTAATTTAAAGGGGTGTAAAATAACTATACAAAATTCTAAAGCCATAATCCAAAGCCCTGAAGCTACCCAGGAGGTGAGATTTGATTTGCCTCCAAAGACCAAAAATGAAAGCAATTCTAGGTATTTTTGTCTAATCTAAACCTTCAACTCCCAAAAACATTTTTTTGGAGATTGTTATACTTTCCTTTTAAATTCCTCTTCCAGTCTAGATCATGCTTTCACATTTGTTCCTCATCTTAACAGAGAAGAATTTCCTCCTTGGATCCCCTCCTAGCTTTCCTTCCATGTCCTTGCAGATATTACTGGGCTCTGGCTTGTGCCCCCTAACTCAGGATCCTTCTAGCCTTAGTTCCTCATCCAGGAACAACATTTGCTCCCATGGATTCTCCTCTCCTCAAAGTGAAAAATTTCTCAAAATATCTTTGCCTCCTGGCTTCTAAAAATATCAATTTATAAAATACATGTTAAAATGAATTATCCCTCCATGGACCTGTAAACATATTCACAGATACAATATCTAAACACATTGATAAAACAAAATTGGATGTATGGATTTATTCAAATTACATTTTTAGTCATCTTTGTGTCATTAAATCTTGAGAAAGAAAAGCAAAGAAGAAAAAAAGCAATTGCACTCCTCTTAGTGATAAAATTATATTTTATAACATTTTAACCTGGTCTCTTTATATATTTGAACAATGTATGTATTTTATAACTTTGTGGCATGAATCTCTCAATTTTACCAATTTTATACTTTGCTTTGTGCATTAAATTATTAATGAAAATTATTTTGCCCTCCCCAGAATAAATTTCTTAAGTGATTTGATACAAAATTTAATGAAAAATACTCTGTCAATACTAAATTGGCATCATTGACAAATCTAATTATACAATAAACAATCTTGTTTTCTTGTTCCTACCAAGGAAATCACTTTAGCTGGATTGGTTTCATTAAGAAAATATCTCAATATATGTAGTAGAATTTGAGGAATCAATGTAAATATAAATAAGTTATATAAGCACTAATCAATATTTGTTCACATGAAATCTCAATTTTTACATCATATTTAAGAGATATAGATAATTTTTCTCCTCAGTTTATATTAACAATTGAAGAAATAAGATTCAGAAATGTATTGATTTGGTCAGAATCATACAGTAAACAAACAGTAGAGTGGAATTCAAACCAAAGTTTGCTAATTATTGCTTTGATGCTCATTTTTTTCCCCAGTGTGGACTTTGATCATGCAAATAAAATACAGCAGTCATTTATATTCTGAATTCCCCCTAAGTTTTTTTTTTTTTTAATTTTAATCCATAAGTCTAAAATATTATGAAACCAGCAAATGTGAAGGTGTCCTTACTACCCTGCATAGTTGAAAGGCAATTGGATGTGGAATAACATTTACTTTCACAATATTTTTCTCCTCAAACCTGTAGAGTTGCTGAATTGCCAACTAATATATGATATAGTACAGAAATTATCTAACCCAGTACAATATTCATTTATTTGTTAGTAACTAACTGAAGTGGCAATTTATGTAAAACTCTAGAGGTATAGCAATGTCCATACAGGATAAATGGCTCAGGAAATAGTACATGGTTTGTTGCAACAGAAGGCTACATTGAATGGAGACAAGGATCAGAAGGTTTCCCACCAAGAGGACAACTTAACAAAATAAGAGCACAAAGCAAAGGATTTGTATGTTGTTATCATAAGAAAGTTCCAAAAGAATGAATTCTGAAATGTTCCTCTGTATTTCCATATATAGCGTTTATTCTATATAATGTATTAATAATTTAGATCTTGGGGAAAAAACATGCATTTGGATGAAAATATTTACAGTATGATCATAAACGTAAAAGTTCTCAAAAAATCGTGCATCTAAAATCATGAATCTTGTAAACATTTGGGTCCCTTTTTGTCATCTTGTGGACACTACCAGTGCCTTTTTCTCTTATAGGTTTTGGCAAGGTCCTTCATAATCAATAGGAGTAATTTGGAGGCTGGGAGCTATTTGTACTCTGAGTTCCTGGGTTTTCCTTTGTTTATATGTAGATTCTGTTTCTTTGTAAGATTGAGTTTGATTTTATTTCCAATACTTTATAAACACTTACAATATGTCATAAGAGCAGGGATTCATATATGGATACCTGAATCTCAATCTCTCTGCACTTAAGAACAGCCCAATGATGTCCAGAAAATCAGAAATGGTTTCCTTGAAACAATATCTGGACCCTTCTAATCATTCAGCAAACAATCGTGAAATAAAAATTTAAAAAAATTATTACTGAATATATTAGCTCTTGGGAATCACAGCTGATTTTTCTAATAGTTTTTATTTTCTAAATACTCTGTTATGTTGATGACACTAAAGATCATATTATTCAGTTTTGAAAATATAACTACTTCCAGAGGGTAAAATGTTCTGTTACTGTTATGTATAATATTTATATAGCAATGGACATAAATTTAACAATGCAGGAATTCATTTTAAGGTTAATTTTCAAAGGCATTCTTTATTCATAGCAGAGTTTTCTTTTTATGTCATGTTCTCTTCCCACAGCATGATATGTATCACCTCCTTGAAATTTCTGCATGCATATAGTCAAGAAATGTGATGTATAACACAATGAATCCTATGGTGGAAGATGGACTGTGGTTAACAGAACAAATATAACATTCTTTCATGAACTATAACAAGGATATAATACTATTACAGGATGTCATTAACCAGGTGGGTTGGGGGGAAAATACACCAAATATAAGATAATGGCTATAGTTAGTAGTAATATTTTGTCAATGTTCTTTCATAGTTTGTAAAACTTGTTTTACAACAATGCAAGGTTTTGGTGTTGTGGTAATGTATGGGAGCCCTGTATGATGATATGCAGGTTTGTTTTGTAAATTCATGACTTATACTGTATAATTATTCTTTATGGATGTTCATGCATGAATAATAAACTCCAATTTTAAAAGTTTTTTAAAAATGCCTAATTTGTGAGCTTCTTGATTTGCATTGGGGTAATGGTTCTAGAAATAGGAAAGAAGATTGAAAGCTGGATTTGGTAAACCAATCTTGCTGACAGTGTTACAAAACAAAGTAGTGTGGAAATACATACAGAAAACATTAGAATTTTTGTCAATGACTGATAATTGAGAAAAATAATTTTTAAAAAATATTTTTTATTTCCTGTTTGCATTTTAGTGAGAAAGAGCTTTTACGGATATGATTAATGTTGCAAATAAGTTTAAAAGTACTAACAGAAATGTACAACTATGTTTGTTTGGACTTAGATAGGATGAGGTGGATTTTCCACCTTACTCTTAGATCTTGTGTTTCTGCCAGACCTGTGTCCCTCAGACAAAATTTTAATTATTCAGAACTTTTTGAAGCAAGAATATGTATAGATTAACAAATCCTGTATCTCCAAATTGTGAGCTGTATTATTGGTAATACTTGAGCTGATTTTAGGTTGTAAACAGATATGACTTTAAAACATGAGGTTTTTTTTTTTAACTTTCATTGCATTTAACTCATAAATGGAGAAGGAAGGCATTATGAGGTAAAAATATAAGTGGGAGTTACACAGACAATATAGAAAGAATTAGAAATGGTGAGAATTAAATAATGTGGATGATAAACCACTGTAATTCAAGCTCTGACTATACACCAGTATACTTTTGATGATATAGAGAGAATATTGACTGTCTAAATGTTTCCAATATTCAGATATTTGATATCTGATGAAATGATGTCTGAATTATGGCTAATTTTTTGTTCTTTTTCATTTTTTGCTATATAAATTTTATATAGAAGTTGTCTGCACATCTAAAATGCTGTTCCACATTAGTAGGGGATGATAATCATCCATAATTCATTTAGACAATTTCTACACCTTACTCTCAAAAATGCTTTAGGCAATATACTTTCTATTAATCATTTGGGATTACATTTTTGCAAGGAATAACTAGGATTATTTTAATTTCTCCATTCACACTAGCTGTTCTTACTGAGAGAATTCTTTGGTGCTCTCTAAATTTGAATTTCAACATCTATTAAACCGCATTTAGATACATATTCAGGCAATCATGACATTATGATAAGAAACCTCCTGTTAGGTTAGGTGCTGTGTAATTCCTGATTACACAACTTTTTCTTATCCTCTTCTTTCTTTGAATGAAAGGATTAGAACTTAATTTGTCTTGCTAGCAAGCACATACATCTACAATCAAATCTTATGATGAAATAAAAACAAAACAAAACTTCAAAACAAATCTTAGGAAGGCAATCAGGACAAACTTCAATGTGGATTATCATTGGTTAGTAATGGGGAATTTCTGGCTACTTTATATTATATCACTATCTTGGTTGGTTTGGTTATTTGAATTGTACTTTGCATTGTATTTTTATTTTATAGAAGTTGTGAGTTTACATAAAAATCATGCAGAAAATATAGACATTCCATATAAACCCCTATTATCAACACCTTGTATTAGTGTGTTACATTTGTTATCATTTATGAGAAAATATTATTATAATTGTACTAACTGCTGGTCTTAGTTTACATTAGAATTCACTGTGATATACAGTCTTCTTTATTATTTTTACTCTAGTAACATGTATACAATCTAAAATTCCCCCTTTTAAACACATGTACATATATAATTCAGTGTTCTTATGTTCAAATGATGTGCTACCATTAAGCAGAAATGTGAATTATACATTTTTATTGTTGTTTATCAATTCTATTTGATCCTTATAATGAACTGTCAGCACTGCACAACTGGATTCTCCTATAGGTCAAGTACTGACACAAAATATACACATTTGTACTGGTTGATATCAGCGTGCACCTTACATAAATGTACCTTACCTGATTCTGATTAAGTGGACAATTTCAGAATGGTATTTTGAAAGGTGAGAATGTCTTCAAAGATTGGAGGCTAGAATGGCACTGACAGTCTGAAGATTTACATTGTTTTAAATGCATAAAATCCAAAAGCTCAAACCCTGTGGAAAATATACAGTCCAAACTAAACATTGTAAAAGAATGTTTTTACACTTTCTTAAACTGTGGTATGCCACATTTCATAATTTATTGGCTTAAATTAATAGAAGGAATGCTAAATCAATAATAATACAGGTGATTACCTGCACATCAATTCCAGATGGTTTTATGATAGTTTCAAATTACTCAGGAAAATGTTTTGGTCACAGATTGATCCCTCACTTACACAAAATGTAAGGCTAAAAATGAGTGGTTCAAACAAATCTAGGTCAATTCTCAGAAAACATCTTCAGTGTTGCATTCCATACATTTCCAGGACAAACATTCCAATGTTTAAAAAGAAGAGTAAAATTTATTTACCCCTGACACCTTCCTGGACTCACAGAGAAGTATATATTCATTCCACAGAAGAGTGGTCTAGGATGTTATGTGCTGATGTATCTCCTTAACACTTAATCATATACAAAAGGACACAAAAACATTCTGAATTATCTGTTAATGTTGTAAGTGCATATATGCTTTAGGCATATATGCCTGAAAAAATATGCTCTGGAAGTGTCAAATATAAACCGAGAGGAAAACTAAAGAATTTTTATGATGCTGAAAGTTGTAATAACTAGTTTTCCCAGAAGCAATTCTTAAAAGATCCTCACCAAACAATCCTAACTAGTTGTTGAAGGTTGTATTTCTCAGTCCTTCTGAGAATTTTTAGACTGAAATTTGTTTACCAATTTTCATTAGTCAGGCTCCAGACACTGTGTCTCTAGAGAAGTGTACTGTTATTCAGATCCAGAGAAACTCAGTAAATTCTGTCAGTTCTAGCAATTTCCTCCTCTAAAGAACAAAATGGAATAGAGCAAATAGATACAAAGAGTCAGTTAAAAATTAAGTCTATGATGCTTCCCCACTGTTCTCTTGGACTATTAGTCATACCCAAAAGCAATGAATGGTCATTGTTGGAATGGAGGGTGTTTTAATTTGACAGGACGTTGAAAGCATATACCATGAAATTGCTTGGCTTTTAACAATAGGAATTAATTAGCTTGTAGTTTTGAGGCTGAGAAAAATGTCCAAATAAAGCCATTATCAAGGTGATGCTTTCTTCCTGAAGACTGGCTACCAGCAATCATTGGGAACTCTGCCACATGGGAAGGCACATGACAGCAGTGTCTGATGGTCTCTCCCTTCTCTTCCAGGTTTCCTTGCTTTCAGCTTCTTGATTCTGAGACTTTTCTCCCTCTTTGTTTGAATTTCATTCTCTTATGAGGGACTCCAGTAATATCAAGACCCATCATTAATGAGGTGGATCAAACCTTAACTAAAGTAGCCTTATCACAAGATCCTACTTACAATGGTTCCACACCCATGGGAATGGATAAACTTTAAGAACATGCTTTTCTGAGACATTCACAGTTGGAAACCACTGTACTACATCCTTTAGACTCCAAAAAGACATGTTCTTTCCATATTCAAAATACATTCATTCCATCACAATATTCCAAAGACCTTAAATCATTTCAGAAACAATGAAGTGCAAAGTCTCACCAAAATCAGTTATAGGTGTGGTCTGTCCTGGGCCAAAATTCCCTTCCATCTATGAACCTGTCAATATTAAAGAACAAGTTATCTGCTTCTAATATACAGAGGAAGGACAGGCCTAGGATGAACATTTCCATTCCCATAGGGTGAAACTGGAAGGAAAACAGGGTTCACAGGTCCCAAAGAATTCTGAAACATTGCAGGTCATACTCCAGTAGAATTGAAAATCTCAAAGTCATCTGCAGAATGGTGTTTTGTCCTCTGGGCAGATGGAGCAGAGGCCATGCACTCCCCCAAACACTAGGGTGAAGACTCCAACCTCTGAGAACACAGGGGTGACAGAACCCCAAGTAATAGGCTCCACCCTCTGAGAAAATTGAGGTGGCAGCAAGACTCTTCACAATCTCCACAGCATAGGCTCAACCCCCGCAGAATAGTTGGATAGTGGCCAGACTCTCCTCCTCAATCCCTGGGGAACTATGCCACACCCTCTCTGAAGTCTGAGGTGGCAGCATTGTTCCTGAACAATGGGCTGGAGGCCCACCCTCTCCAAGTGCTGAGGCAGACTCACCATTTCTATACAAGGGTCCACTCTTGGTCCAAGAAGATGACTTTGATCCAGTCCTCAGCTTCTATGGTTATGCCTTTGAAGTAATTATCTTTCAGTCTGTACCTTTTCTTTCCTTTTTATTCAGGTTGTCAGTGGTTCTGTTCATAGAGATCTCACAAAAAATTTGTCGGATTCCTGTGTAGTACATACAGGTCCAAACCATCAGACAAAATATCTGTCCACAAATCCTTCCTGGATAATTGCATTTCCAGTTCTGACTTGCACTAAAATGGCTGACTGGTTCTAGGTTCACCTAAGCCCTAACATGGAGCACTATCCTCTGGGGACTCACTTTGCAGACACTCAGAATTTTCCAGACCATAAATGTCTGGTTTATTTGTGCCCAGGAGTTCATTTCTCAGCTTATCCCTTTCTTCTCACATTTTACTTGAAGCTGCAAGGAGAAACCAGGCTGCACTTTCCACATTTAGTTTGGAAATTTTCTCATCTAAATATCCAAGCTTGTCACTTTCAAATTTTGCAATCCATCCAATATCAGGACTCAATTTTTTCTAAATTTTCTGCCACTTTAAAACAATGGTTTCCTGTTTTTTTCAATTTGAAATGACACATTTATCATGTCTGTCTTAGGCCTCATTGGAAGTAACTTTAGTGTCCAGATTTCTACTAACAGTCTTTTTAAAGCAACTTTAGGTCTTTTATTTTTTTTAATTTAATTTAATTAAAAAAATTTTTTTTGCATTTGCTTACATAAATGTTTATATATATATGTATTTTAAAAGATGCTTAGATTACATAAATGTTACACAAAAATTACAAGGATTCCCATGTTCCCCACCTCTCACACATCCCGTAACATCCATAAACATCTTTCATTAGTGTGGCACATCACCTGCAATGGATATACACATCCTGGGGCTTTGCCACCAAGTATGGACAATAGTTCACATTGTTCACACTCTCTCCCACACAGCTCTGCATGTTATATGCTGATGTAAAATGTCCTATGTCTGTCGTTGTAATGTCACTCAGGATAATTCCCAAGTCTTGAAAAATCCCCTATATTAAAACTGCTTTTTCCTCTCCCTTCCTGGAAAGCATTCAGTGGCCACTGGCTCCACATCAATGTTATAATTTCTTTCATTGCTTGAATCACAATATGTCTGAAACAGAATACCATTAAGTCCACTTTAGTCCATAGCTCTTCCCCAATCCTGAGGAGTTTGGGATGGTGATGTTCACTCCACCTCCAAGTGAGAGTGGGCTTATATCCCATGGATATGGTGGATGGGATTATCCTGCCTGCAGTGGCAGGCTTTCTTCATTTCCTGGGATGGCCATTGCCCATCATCATCTCCTCGCCAGGTGACTTGGGAGAGTCCATTGAGCCATAGAGTAGGAGTTGCAGCTCCACCAAGATTCCAGGCACAGCTGGCACATGAGCAGGCCTGAGACTCCAGTCTCTGGAAGTACACCTACAAACTCGAACACCACATATAGGTTTGAATAGCATGGAGGACTTATTTGAGTCCAACTGTGTCACTCTCAGGAGTACAGATTCCAAAGAAGAGCCCACTGGTAAGGCATCAATCTCTGGAGCTATCCCCCCTTATATGGGATATTGGTGTCTCCAGAGCCCTCAGGAGCCCCTCTGTGTGGGGTGCTATCCACTTTGGTGTTCTATGAGATCCTTCTGAGGTGTGCCTAAGCATTACCTCTGGGATGATCTCCTGACTCTCTTTGAAGTCTCTTAGCCACATGTACTCATTTGTCTTTACCTTTTCCCCCTTTTATTCACGGTCTTTCCAGTCATATTGCCAGTTGGCACTTGGTATTAATCCTTCATTGCCAGGGAAGTTCATCCCTGAGAGTCATGTCCCACACTGGAGGGAAAGTAATACATTCCTGTGCTGAGTTTGGATTAGAGAGAGGCCACATTTGAGCAACAAGGAGGCTCTCAGGAGGCAACCCTTAGGCACCCTATAACAGTAGGCTAAGTTTCAATTACAAGAGCAAAGACTCATAAGGCTAGTCATCAATAACAAGAACCCATCAGTGGACCATCCTCTTTTTCCAGACACTGCCCCTGCACTTGGTGGACTGTTGCTACTCAGTTGGAGAATGTGGCAGTGATCTCCAGGCTGGGAATTCATTATTCCCTCATTTAATGAGTGATTATCTACCCACGGTGACCATGCCCCATCTCTTTATCATTTGAACAATTTTATATATCTTTCATGTATATTCAGATGAACTTCCTCCCATGAATCCCCCATCCCAGACACCCCCCACCAATGATCCTCTGTATCCCCTATTTAAACCCTTCTGTGATCTAAACCTTCCTTGAAGATGAAGCCCATATAACAACTTAATACAATTAAGAGGAAAATGAAATAATAATGATAAGCTTAAATGCAAGATATAAAATACATGGAAACTCAGAAAAAAAATTAAAAATAAAATGTAATTCTCAGAGACTGCTCACTTTCCTCAGTTCAGATCAGTGAGGTCATTGAGGGTGGTGGGCCACACTTGTGGGAGATGTTTGTGTGGGATGTGGTTGGAAGTGTGGGAGGTGGGCAACATGGGAATCCCAGGGGGTTCCGTGTAATATTTTGGGTAATCTAAGCACCTCTTAAAATATATGTATATATATATATATAACATTTTTGTAAGCAAATACACATATATGCATATATATTTATTTATCATTTTGCAAATGTTTGTATTGTGAGAATTTTGATTTTTACCCACAATAAAAATAAATAAATAATTTTTAAAAAATGTAATTAATGGATTGGGACATTCAACAAATGGGAAAAAAAAATTCTGAATTTTTTTTTTTGCCTTTTATCACTGCATTATTGGGTATCCAATCTGTACTGTGGTATATTCCCCCTCTCACTCCCCAGTGTCTCCCAAATTTTCATTTAATTTTCAAAGAAGTTTTAGGTCTCCTTTCCTCACCCCATATTAAATTCTTTTTTTTTGTGTGTGTGTGTGTGTCTGTGTGTATGGTAGCATGGTTTTAACTGTTATACAGATAGTGAAACTAGCTACTAAACATTGTCAATGGTTTACAGTACAGTTTACAATTTAGATGGTACAGTTTAATGATTTTTGATGATATTTACCCTGTCCTGTGTCCCTTACTGTAAGGTAATGTAAAACATTTCGCATGACCACTAAATACCCCCTGTTTGATCTTTTCTGTTCCTTCCTCCCCATTGCCCTGGGGCAAATGACACTCCCCTGTCTTGACTCATGGGATGACAAGATTCATAGATACATGCCCTGGGTATTCTAAGCTGACTTTCTTAATATACCCATGTGTCAACCATGCACCTCCAATCCCACTAATATCACTACCTACCTGTCCTATCCTTCAATATGCAACCACACTCTATCCCTTTACCATAGAGTATGTCCATATGGGTGATAGCTCCCAACCTACTCTTTTCTTTCTCTCCCTTCTTAACCTATTTTTCAGACAATAGTTCTCAGAGACTGCTCACTTTCTTCAATTCAAATCAGTGAGGTCATATACTGTTCATCCTTCAATGCCTGGCTTGCTTCACTCAACATAAGGTCTTCAAGATTCATCCATGTTATTCTGGGTTTTAGCACTTTATTCCTTCTCATAGCTGAGTCATATTCCATTGTATATATGTACCACATGTTGTTTATCCATTCATCTGTTGATGGGCAATGGGGCTGATTCCAACTTTCGGCAATTGTGAACAATGCTGCTATGAACATTGGTGTGCATATATGTCTGTTCATGTCTTTTCTTTCAGTTCTTCTGGGAATATACCCAGCAATGGAATTGCATGATCATATGGAAAATCTATTGTTAGGTTTCTGAGGAACTGCCAAGCTGTCCTACACAGTGGCTGGACCATTCCACAATCCCACCTGCAGTGGATGAGGGTTCCTATTCCTCCACATCCTCTCCAACACTTAGAGTCTGCTGTTTTAATAGCTGCCATTCTGATACGTGTAAGTTTGTATCTCATTGTATTTTGATTTGCATTTTCCTAATAGCTACCAATGTCAAGCATTGTTTCATGGGCATTTTAGCCATTTGTATTTCTTCCTTGGAGAAGTGTCTTTTCAGGACACTTGCCCACTTTTTAAATGGGTTGTTTGTCTTTTTATTTTTGAGGTGTAGGATTTCTTTATATATGCAGGATATTAGGCTCCTTTCAGATATATGGTTGCCAAATATTTTCTCCAATTGGTTAGGCTGCCTTTTTATTTTCTTAACAACATCCTTTGAGGTGCAGATGTTTTTAATTTTGAGGAGATCCCATTTATATATTTTTTCTCTTGCTGCTCATGCTTTGGGTGTGAAGTTCATGAAACCATTTCCTATTTCAAGGTCTTATAGATGCTTCCCTACATTATCTTCCAAGGTTTTTATGGTTTTGGTTCTTATCTTTAGATCTTTGATCCATCTTGAATTGACTTTTGTATAAGGTGTGAGATGGTATTCTTCCCTCATTCTTTTGGATATGGATATCCAGTTCTCCAAGCACTACTTCTAAAAGAGGCTATTCTCTACCAACTGAGTAGGCTTGATGAATATCAGATGACTGTATATGCAAGGATCTATATAAGAACTCTCAATTTGGTTCCATTGTTCAGTAGGTCTACCCTTGTGTTAATACCATGCAGTTTTGATCATTGTAGCTTTGTAGTATGTTTCAAATTCAGGTAATGTGATACCTCCAACTTCATTTTTCTTTGTCAATATATCTTTGACAATTCGGGTCCTTTTACCTTTCCAACATATTTTGTAGTTACTTTTTCCAGTTCCTTAAAAAATACAGTGTTGATTTTTATTGGGATTGCATTAAATCTGTAGATTAGTTTGGGTAGGATAGACATCTTGATGATGTTTAGTCTTCCTATCCATGAACAGGGAATATTCTTCCATTTATTTAAGTCTTCTTCAATTTCCTTTAACCATGTTGTGTAGTTTTCTGTATATAAGTCCTTTACATCTTTAGTTAAATTTATTCCTAGGTATTTGATTCTTTTAGTTACTATTGTAAATGGTATTTTTTAAATTTCCTCCTCCGATTATTAGTGTACAGAAATACTGCTGATTTTTAAGCATTGATCTTATAGCCTGCGACATTACTGAACTCCTTTATATGTTCTAGAAGTTTTGTTGTAAATTTCTCAGGGCTTTTTATGTATAGGATCTTGCCATCTGCAAACAATGAAATTTTTACTTCTTCTTTTCCAATCTGGATGCCTTTTATATCCTTTTCTTGCCTCAGTGCTCAAGCAAGTACTTCTAAGACAATGTTAAATAGGAGTGGTTATAGTGGGCATCCTTGTCTTTTTCCTGATCTCAGAGGGAAGGGTTTTAGCATTTCACCATTGAAGATGATGTTAGCTTTGGGTTTTTCATATATTCCCTTTATCATAATCAGAAAGTTTCCTTCTATTCCTATCTTTTGCAGTGTTTTTATCAGGAAAAAGTGCTGTATTTTGTCAAATGCTTTTTTTGCATATATAGAGATGGTCTTGTGATTTCTTTCTTTCAATCTGTTTATGTGGTGTATTACATTGATTGATTTTCTTATGTTGAACCATCCTTGCATACCCGGGATGAAACCCATTTGTTCATGTTTTATAATCCTTTTAATATGTTGTTGAATGTGATTAGCAAGTATTTTGTTGAGGATTTTAGCATCTAGGTTCATTGGAGAAATTGGTTTGAAATTTTCCTTTCTTTTGGTATCTTTGTTTGGTTTTGGTATTAGTGTAATGTTGGCATTGTAGAATGAGTTAGGCAATATTCCTTCTACTTATATTTTCTGGAAGAGCTTAAGAAGAATTGATGTTAGCTCTTTCCAGAATGCTTGGTAGAATTCAGCTGTGAAGCAATCTGGTCCTGTGCTCTTCTTAGTAGGGAGGTTTTTGATGACTGAGTCTATCTCTTTACTTATAATTGGACTGTTGTGTTCATGTGTTGGTTGGATATCAAGCATATTTTCTGAAGCAGAAGGAAATATGATCAAAATTTTCTTTTAGAAAAATGTTTTCATTTCTCAAGTCAATATTTGGTCAAGCTGGACTTTAGAGTGCACATTAAAATCTGAATTTCAGACATCTTTTGAGTGAGATAGAGTGACTGGTAGTAGACTAGCACTCATACATTGAAAATCTAGAAAAGAAGGGGGGAAATAGAGAAATTTTCTGCTTGAGGCATTGGAGATCTACTGAGGGAATGAGAATTATAAGGAATAATGCTTAGAATGGGGAGTAACTTAGAGAAGTGAGCTGAACTCCAGCAAGCATCTGAGGATCCAAGATATATATACATTGAGAGCCATTGCTGGGAATTAAAGGAATAAGATATTTGGTCACAGATTTGGGAGACTTAATGACAAACCAGTTTTCCCCTCAGTACTTTTTTTTTTTTGCATTCAGTACATTTGTCAAATATTGAGGGCACATAGGATAACCATGAGAGAAAGTCTTAAAAAAATAACTTGTCATATAAAATATATGTTTCTTTTTTTCTCTGAGAGTAAAGTTTTTGAAATACATCTTGTTTTTCTTCATTTTTCTACTGAGTAGTATTCCATTATATTGATATTTTGATTATTAATTCACCAGTAGAAGGACATTTGAATAGATTCCAATTTGTGTCTGTAAGGACTGATGCTGCTATGAGCATTCATGTACATGTCTTTTTGTAGACATATGTTTTTATTTCTCTTGGATAGATGCCTTAGAGTAGAATTGCTTTGTCATATAAGTAATGTGTGATGGCTACGCTAATGTGTCAACTCGACCAAGTAGTTGTGTCCAGGTGTTTGTTCCAGCAAGCACTGGGCTAATTGTAATACAAGAGCATTTATGGACTTCAATCACCAGTGAGTTTACTGCGTGGATGGCTGATTACATCTGCATCAATCAGGGAGATTACATTAGCAATGGGTGGTGCTTTTATCCAATCAGTTGAATGACTTAAAAGTGGAAGTGATTTCAACATTCAGAGAGAATTTCCCAGCTCGTCCTTGGACAGGCAACTTCTCCCAGAAACTCATCAACGACCTTTCATCGGGCTTTCATCAGAGCCACTGGTTTGCAGCCTGCCTGCAGAACCTGGACTTGTGCATCCCCATGGTTGCGTGAGAGACTCTTTTAAAATTTCATATTATTGATAGATATCTCCTGCTGATTCTGTTTCCTGAGAGAACCCTGACTAATACATAATGTATGCTGTTTTGAGAAACTGTTTTCAAAAGTGCTGTATCATTTTATATTTTCATGAATAATGTATGAGGGTTCCAATTCCTCCACAACTTCACCAATACTTGGCATTCACAATGCTTTCAACTTTAGCATAGAGTTGATCTTAATATTCTCTTAAGGTCGATTTACCTTCTATAGGGCAATAGTAATATTATAACATTCATTTCTGATTCAATGTTTATAACTTTCTTGTTGTTGTTTCTTCATTTTGTTATGTTGTGTAGGACTTCCAAAATAATATTGAATGATATTTATTCAAACTGGTTGATAATAAGTTTCACTACTTGTTTTTAATTTCAAAGGAATAACATTTAATATTTCATCATTCATTAAAGTAAAGTCTAAAAATTTCGGATGTAGTATTTTTTTTTAATTGAGTTTGTGATTAAGTTGTAATAAGCCAACTATTGATGTCTTGATATATATTTTCTCCTTTAACACATTTAAAATTTACACAGTAAATTTCCCTCTAGTATCAATACCATTTGATAAATAGTGTTGCTTGTTATTTTTTATTTTTAAATATCTTCTGCATCCTATTATGATTTCTTTTCTGAGCTATAAGTTTTATAGAAAATTGTTTTTAATTTTCCACATATTTGAGATTTTTCAGTTAAATTTATGATATTGATTTTAATTCAATTGTAGTTAGATAAGTTGTTCTATATGGTGCAGGGTTTATTTTTTACACTTAGTGACAATTAATTTGTCCCAGTATTTAATGGTCTTAAGAATGGATAATGACTCTTGCTTTAAATTCTATTATGTTAAACAAACAAAAATGCTTCAAATGCTAGTATATATTCCTGCACTATCTTTTCCATTCATTTCAAATTTTTGAGTCCTTTTATTTAAGGTGTGTCTTTTGTAAAAGCACAATACTATTTTAATCCAGTTAGATTACATTTGTTTTCCTACTAATGAATTTAGCCCATTGTGTTGATGTTATTTTAATTATATATTTGAATTGACTTTCATCATATTTTTCCTTCTGTTTTTCCCAATATTATTGTTTCCTTCCTCCTTTATTGACTTTAAATGCATTGGCTTTAATAATTTTTCTCAACATATTTTTTCTATTTATCTATCTAACATATCATCTATCTACTAATATGCTTATGGTTACTCAAGAAATTATGTCTGTATATTAAATGTCAACAAGTCTGAATTTGATTGACATCTTTATTTTCTTATTGAACAATGCAGGCTAAGTAGAATACTTTTATTTTGATCATTCTCTTTCAACTTTTATGATTCTGTGTCCAGGATTTTTGCTCTCTATCTTCTAAGCTTTATGGCTATTTTTTAATCACAATATGTAAGTTTACACATAAAGCTATAATTTCTTTATTCCAGTTAATTCTTGGATCTTATATTTTCCCTCTTGGAACATCTTCTTTTTTCATAAAAAAAGGGGGGAAAAAAGAAAAAAAAAAACTTCTTCACAAATTCTTTTTTTATTATTATTACACAAACTTTATTTCAAATTCAAAAAATAAATGAGTAGACAAAAGGCAGCTCAACAAGTTCTGAAAGCATTACTCCCAAGAAGATCTGTCCAGGCACTTTTATCTCATGTAATTCCAACAATTAACTCAATTGTTGCCCCAGTTGTTCATTAAGATACACAGATGAACACAGATTAGTTAAATGACATAGTCAAGGCCTCCTTATTAAGGAAAAAAATGAAGAAGAGAAAAAAATGCTTGATCATATCCATATCTCATAAAACCGAACCCCATATGCTTTGTTTGACTTTAGTATTAATATAGTACCTTCACGCTTTTGCTATCAAAATATTATAATGTTTTTGTTAACTATAGTCTATAAATTACATTTGTTATATTTTTCTCATTTATCACCACATTCTTAATTCACAAATTCTTTAATAAAGGTGTGTTTATACTGAACTCCTGCCTGCTTATGTTGTCATGTTTTTGTGTTGTTTTTTTTTTTTTTACTGAAAACTCCTCTTTTTGCCCTAGTTAAACCAAGAAAAAAAAATAGAATTCAATGGTCACAATTTTCTTTCAGAACTTTGATGATATGATTCAATTTATACTGGATTCTACTTTTGCTGTGTTTTAAATTATTATTAATTAGAAGCAGTATTCTCCATGGCTCTTTTTAAGATCACATCTTTTCCTTTATTGGGGATATTCTCTAAAGATTTTTCTTCATTAATCTTGGAAATTTGTCATTTTTTATTACTTTACATATTTCTTTGCACTAATATCTTAATCCTGGAGTTGGACAGACACAAGTTGTTCCTTTTTACTCCATTCCCAATATCACCAAAAATCTCATTAATTTCTTCAATCCCCTTGTCCTTCTCTTCTGTGTTCTTAATAATTTGTTAATAGCTAAAATTCAGCTCACTGATTATTTCTTCAGGTATAATTAATCTGTTATAGCCATTGAGTATCTAATTGAAATATTCTTTTTTTAAATTCTTGAAGTATTTTTTATAATTGTTTTTATTAGTGTGGGCTATTTTCAGACTCTCTTATTCTTACATTATACCTATTAAATTATTATCATTTTATATAATAAATGTATTCATATCATATTTTGTTTCTAACTGCAATATATACCTTTGTCTTACTCTGTAATCTGCTCTTTCTAGCCCAATTATATCAGTAATTTTTATTGTGAGATTAAAAAAATTAAATCTGCTCCTTCATTTTACATTTTCTGCCCCACAAAGGGCCGCCCACAACAGTTCATTTTTCTGTCTTGTACTTTGGCTTCTTCTTGCAATTGTGACTAAAGTCCAAGTGTTATTTGTTTAGAATGTTGCCTCTGTCACAAACCCCGCCCAAAGCTAATATTGGTTCTGGCTACATCCAATTTACAGGATAAGTTAATGTTCACCAGCCCCCTTACTACTTAAACTTGTGTTATGCCCTTTTTCTAAAAAGCAGCCTACTGGGTTTTTTTCTCATTTCCATGCACAATCTTTTTTGATTAACACATATATTTGTTTTAATATCTGAGCTAAATGAGGGATGAAGGGTTTTCAGTACCTCAACAATATTATAAACTCTATTAGAAAACATTGCAATTTATCAATTACAGCAGAGGGTATAGTTTTTGTTTTTTTAACTAAATAACGTTTAAGAATTTAATAGACAGCCAGGACTTTGCAGCTTTTCCCAAATGTTTGCCCATCTCAGGCTCTTTAGATAAGATATCATTTTCTCTGATGCCTTTTTTAATTTTGAAAAAAAATGGGATTATTGGTTAACATAATATCATCAATAGGATTACAGCTACGGTTTATCATGCAGCTAGACTCTTTGCCACCATGCCAGGACAGATGGTTGGGCTATGCACATAGCCTTGGGGGAAGCACTGCAAAATCCACTGTTGGCCTTCTCACAGGAAGGTGAATGCAGGCTGGATTGATTTGCCTAAGGAGATACTAAAGAAAGCCTTAACACGTTTTAAAACACAGTGATAATGACATAACTGCATATTAATTTCTTACTATAAACTAGCAATATTTGGGACTGCTGCAGACAGCAGGGGTGTTACGTTAATCTATGATAATCTACTGTTATGTCCCCAATGGCCACTCTTTTTCTGCAGCCATAGAGCTGCTTCTTTAGCAGAGGTGGGGCAAATGAGATGAACATGAGCTAAGGCATCTGCCTCTTGATTTCTAGGCGACAGGTTGTTTCTGTGACACATACCATTTAAAAAAAATAATTAAAACCATGATTAACAACACTATACTTTATCTAATATTATGCCAAAACATTTTTAGATTTTCAGGAATTTTATGTATGAAAATTTTACTCGTACAACTTAGATTAACAGAGGGTTGAAAAATTTCTTTTAATTTTATAACACCTTTTAAACACTTTCCATCCAACCTAAAATATATAATACTACCACAATACCTCTACAACTAGCTGTATGCATTCAAGTTTGGTTGTAAATACTTCCATTCTGATTTTATGACAACTAGCCATCTTATCTTAGGACAAAACATACTTTCCTGAACAAACTTATAAAATTTCAGTCAGCACTCCTACAAACTTTTTACTTCTTTAAATATCCATTGAAGTTTTACACTTTCATTTCATTCTGTGAAGAAAAATAAACTGTCCATTTCTATTTGGATAAGAACTATTTTCTATAAAGAGATTTGCTGTAATTTCATTACTCAAGATGTACAATTTTCATCACTTTAAAGATTTAGTATGCACAATGCATATTTACATTATTAACATTCATACTTAATATAAGTGCTTATTTAATTTTTGGCTATTTGAATAGAGCTCTTTTAAGAGCTCTATTACCTTCTGGAAGTATCAAAATATACACTGAACAAACAGACAAACACAAGAATTATGGCACACCAACAGAAACATAAAGCTCATTAACTTCACTCATGGCTATTTTTAGGCTTTTCATTATTTTATATCTTTGATTATACTGCTTTTAAGATTTTTTCTTCTGGAATCAGTTTTGTTTAAATATGCAAGCTTGTTTTTGGAAACACTTTTACTAGTAATCAGCAACGGTTAGGAATATTTGAGCATTATAAATGCAGCTAAGCTTTAATCTAGCAGTTTAGATAGACAGGTATTTAACACATCTATTTTGGATTATTGCCTTTTAGGAGTACACATAGACAGAATTAGGAGTTAGCTAAAAGCTTACTTGTAAGAGGCAAGCAATTGTAGGTTTATGAAGTAAGATTATTAGGAACAGCTGGGTATTGAAATTTTTTATAAAATGAGAAGGATCAGAGGAATAGTATCTGAGATGGTGTTTGATTTGGGAGAGATCAGAGAGGGATAGGGGGACATGAATATGCATAATGCTTTATGCCTGGGCTACTTTCTGGAGAGGGAGGTGAGTACCTGGGGAAGGAGGCTGGAGAGTGGGGAGTTGAGCTCTAGAGTGAATGGTGGGTGGGGAGAAGGGAGCAGGTTGAAAGGGAGGTGTGGGGAAACAGAAGGAAGTAAGCTCACTGGGGTGCTGATGAAGCATATGGTGGTGGAGGAGGGTTGTGACTGGAGGGATTAGAGTCAGAAGAAGGGCTTTCTTGATGAGATGCCACAAAAGTTTTTAATGTTGATGAAGTCAAAATAATCTAATGTTAAAAAAATTGAAAAAGAAGAAGCTTCTTGGGATGGAAGGAGGAGAGGGGCAGGAAGGGGAGGCCAGTGCTGGCCCCAGTACCTCTGTGAGGAGGTCCAGGAGAAGCCTGGTCTGCCAGATGGCATTTGAGATTTTCAGAGGTTCTAGGGGGTGTGATAGAGGAGGAGAAGGAAAGTTTCTGAGAGAGTTTTTGGTGTAAATGAAGGATCTGATCAGAGGAACAGGATTGGCAAAGGGTGGAACAACTATGAAGTGAAAAAAAAGTGCCTGAATGTAAGGAATTACTGACCACTTTGCCAGTGCACTGGATGAAATTCTCTAAGTCTCAGGGAATTTGGAAATTGAAAGTGCCTTTCTCTGGCCATTGACTTATATTGTCCAATTTGAGACAACTCAGAGACATGGGTTTTATTGGGACAGGGGCAAAATTGAATTCCCCATTTTAGGTGGTGTGGGTGAGAGTAAGGATCACTAAAAATGAAAGAACAGGGGAAATTCTGAGTGAGACAGCCATCCCAAATCAGTCAGAAATCACCCAAGAAAACAGGACATTTTGCTTGAGGTCAGACATCTCTGGAGCAAAGGGGTCTCTTCCCATGAGGATGCAGGCCTATCACCTGCTGTGGCCTTAAGAGACAGTGAGGATCACTGACCTAACACTAAGATTTTTGGTGGGTTATCCTGGACAACAGAAAAAGAGAGAGAGAGCAGGATCTTCCAGTGGATAAATCCTTGACTCATCCAGCTATGATTTGGTGTCCAGTGTTGGATGTGATCTCTCAGCTGTGGCAGAGCAGTGATTCTTCACCAATCAGTCAGTTCCAGTGACCCTAGACCCAGGTTTTTTGGCACCAAATGTTAGAGAAACAGGGCACTCACTGGGATGCAGAGACTGACAATTGGAGGCAGAAAGTTTATTGGGAAGCTCCCCCAATGGAGGGGGTCTGAAGAGCGACTTCAGCCCAGCCTCAGGGTGGTGGATATGGCTTTATACAGTAGGTCAACAGGTGGGGAAATCAAGCACAGCCTGGGGCCAAAAGGCCAGGGGAGAGTGGGATAGGAGGTCTTGGAATGTGGGAGGGGTTGGTGGTGCTTGAGTGGGTGATGGCTCTTATCTGCTCCACTTTGTTTATTCTTGAGAAGGGATGGGCTGTGATGGCTTGCTCAGCTGGTCAGGTGGGGGTAATGGGGAGGCTGACTTTCCTCAACCTATGTCACAGGGGCATTGATTCATGGTCTTATGACCTGTCAAGCATTGTAAATCTCATAACAGGGAAACTCTAAGTATCAGCATCTCCCATACCCCATTGCATGGATCCTAGAAGTTCCAGAAGTTTAAAATATTTCTAAGTCTTTATTTTCCATCCATCCGAGTGTTTTTGTATGGGAAATTCATTTTCTCACATGATATATTTTTCTTTCAGACTAGTAATATATTGGAAACAGTATTAACAAAAGAACAAGAGCAATATTGTAAAAATTTAAACAATTTCAATATAAACTATGTTTTAAAAAACAATAAAAGACATATATTCACTAAAAGGATGTTTCAACATGTGCACAGCAGCACAGCAACACTACTTATAATAGCCCTGGGGTGATTTGGAATTATGCAGCCTCAAAATTAGTTTGTTAATCTTAATCAATTTGTATGGGTGTGAACCCTGGTAAATAAGACTTTTAATGAGGTTACTTTAGTTAAGGTGTGGCCCTAGTGAATCAGGGTGGGTCTGAATCCTATTTCTGGAGGCCTTATAGAGAAGGCCACAGAGGCAGATACAGGGGAGCAGCCAGTGGCTGAAAGTCAGTGGACCCAAGCAGGGAAAGGAAAAGATGCTGCCATATGCACTGCCATGTGATGGAAAAGTAAAAGAATCCCAAAGATTGCTAGCAAACCAGAAGATACTGACACTGGGTGGAAGCAAGCCTTCTAACCTCTGAAACAATGAGCCAGTAAATTTGCATTGCTAAGCCAACCTAAGATAGGTTGGCTGGGGTATTTGTTTTAGCAGCCAGGAAATTAAAACATACTCTAATTGGGAAAGTATCCAAACATCTCTCCAAAAAAAAAAAAAAAAATTAAATTGTCATATATTCATGGAAGAAGATACTATACATCAATGAAAATAACCAATCAGAAACTATATAAAACATCAAGACACTAAAGCAAAAAATCTATATGGTTCCTTTTCTAAAAAGTACAAAAACAAGTCAAACTAATCTATGATTTTAGAAATGAAGATAGTTATCACCTTTGAGAGGAAGTGATTATAAAGAGGCAAGAAGGGGATTTCTGTCTGCCCTGCCGGTAATTTCTCACTTACAATTTGGGTGCTAATTACATGATAGTTCTCAATTTATGAAAATTCATGATATATATATAAATGTAACATTTTCTGTTTTTATAACTCAGTAAAAAGTTAAAAAAATATAGAAGGCAATGTTTTATTTAGTTTTTTTGCATTTTAACACTTAAAGACACATAATCTAATTTATCTTTTTTTTTTCCACTACAGTGCCAAATAAGAGAAATAATCCTTTATTTTTAAGAAATTGCCTGGTTATTTAATAACATATGAACACAACCATCATGATTATAATAAAGGAAGGAAAGTATAAATAATAATTCCAAATATGTTGATAATTGATCAGTGTAGAAGCATAAAACAACAGGGGGGAATAATTCCTGCTTGCTGATTTCTCTCTCCAAGCAGTAAGGATATGAAAGCAATGAAGATGAATCTTTTTCAACATCATGGTCCCAGGGAATAAAGGCCTGAGAAGCAGAAATGTCTCTGAGCAGTTACTTTCCTTCTAAGAGCATTTGATGGCACCAAACTTTCCTCAAGGCATTCTTCATCTCCATGTATCTCAGGGTATAGACCAAAGGGTTGAACATGGGGACAATGATGGTGTAGAAAAGAGTAAACAGTTTATATTCTGGAAAAGTTGTGGCAGGTCTAATGTAAATAAATAATGCAGGTAGAAAAAAGAGTGCCACAACAGTTATGTGAGAACTGCAAGTGGAAAGAGCTTTGTTGTGGCTCTCCACAGAGTATGCTGTGATGGTGTATAATATAAAAAGATAAGAAAATAACAAGACAACAAAGATTAACAAAGCAATTAAGCCTGAGTTAGCAAAGACTGAGAGGCCTGTTAAGTGTGTTTCAGTGCAGACCAATTTCAGCAAAGGATAGGCATCACAAAAGTAGTGATCTATCTCATTGGGACCACAGAAAGGTAAGAAGATGGTGAGAAGAAACTGACCGGTCGAATGCATAAATCCCCCAGTACAACAAGCTATGATGGCAGTATAATGCAAGGTCTTCCAAATGGTCACGTAGCAGTCATAGGCCATCTCTGTGAGGATAAAGATCTCGATGCCTGCAAAGAAATGTGTGGAAAGAGCTGTATCATACAGTTATTATAGGAAATGGTCTTTCTTTCTGCTAATAAGTCAGTCAATAATTTTGGCATCACTGTGGATTGTAACAAAGAATCGAGAGTGAGAGATTAATTAAGATAGAAATACATGGGGTGATCAATTAGCTGACTGCATGAAGTAGAAATCATTATGAACAAGTTTCCCATCCAAATAGCAATGTAACAAAATAAAAATAAAGCAAAGCAGAGTATTTCAATGTGCTTGTTTTGGGAAAGTCCCAAGAGAATAAATACAGTGACATCATTGCTTTTTTCCATGGTCCAGTGTAGATAGAAAAAAATAATGACCTGAAATGACATAATTCATGATGCCATATTTAGATATGTTTCCTGAGAAAACTGCTTGTCATATTCTATAAGAACTAACTCGGATTTATTGACTTCATTCAAGTATCTCAGAGAATAAAAATTGGATATTTAATTAATTCTCTGTGAATATTTACTACATGATTTTCACTACACTTTCCAGCAAATTGTGAGTAATCTGAGCCTTATTAGAAATGAATCTCGGTGGAGCTGCAACTCCTACCCTACAGCTCAATGGACTCATCCAAGTCACCTGGCAAGGAGACAATGATGGGCAATGGCCATCCCAGGGAATGGAGAGGGCCTGCACCTGTAGGCAGGATCATCCCACCCACCATATCCATGGGATATAAGCCCTCTCTCACTTGGAGGTGGAATGGACATCACCATCCCAGTCCCCTCAGGATTAGGGGAAGAACTATGGACTAGAGTGGACTTGATGGTATTCTGTTGTTCACATATGGTGATTCTAGCAATGGAAGAAATTATAACAATGAGGTGGAGCCAGTGGCCACTAAACACTTTTGGGGCAGGGAGGGGACGAGCAGTTGAAATACAGGGGCTTCTTTGGGATTTGGAGGTTGTCCTGAGTACCTTTGTGGCAACAGATGTAGGCCATCTTAAATCAGCACACACCACTCAGAACTGTGTGGGAGAGAGTGTTGTCTACGGTGTGAACTGTGGTCTATGGTTGGTGGCAAGGCCCCAGGATGTGTAAGTCCATTGAGGGTGGTGGGCCACACTTGTGGGAGATGTTTGTGTGGGATGTGGTGGGAGGTGTGGGAAGTGGGCAACATGGGAATCCCAGTGGGTTCCGTGTAATATTTTGGGTATCTAAGCACCTCTTAAAATATATTTTTATATATACATAAATAACATTTTTGTAAGCAAATGCACATATATGCATATATATTTATATATCATTTTGCAAATGTTGGTATGTATTGTGAAAATTTTGATTTTTACCCACAATAAAAAAAATAAAATAAAATAAAATAAAAAGAAATGAATGCCCTTGTTCAATCAACAATATTAGAATTTTATTCTGTAAAAGTATCTATTTCTGATGCCCAAAGTAATCTAAAATAACGCCTAGAGAAGGATATATCATTTATTCCCTAAAATTTAATATTTATTAATGAAACAATTATAAACCATATAGATATTATTTTTAATTGTTTACAGATAAACCTGAAGTTTAAGTTGTTCTTATAGGTGGACTATATATTACCTTAAATCCATTTTCAAATGGGGTAGCATAAAAAATAAATCTATAAGAAATTATATTTTAAACTGAAGGGCTTTCTCTTCAGGATTCTGATACAAATATTTAGAAAAATTGTGAAGTTATTTGATTTTTTGTTTATCTGTTTCCTTGATTTAGTGTAAATTATTTGTTGAAAGTTTTAAGCACAAGGATGCTTAGTCCTAGGGATAACCCAAATAAAACAACAAACTTAAATAAAACATGAAATAAACCCTGGGTATTAATCCATTAAAAGTCTTATCAGAAGAGAGTGTTTTATAAAAGTTTTGTCCTGAATGCAGTATATTATATATGGAAAGTCAAATTCATTTTAGCCTTCTCATTGGGGGGTATATATTTCTTTTATCTATATTTATCCTATATACTACTTTTGTCCAAATCCATGACTGTCCATCTAGTGACTAACCCATTCAGAAAAAAAAAAAATTATAGGGAATAAACTGTAACATGGGCTCTATTTTTTGCATTATACCATATGTTTTTACCTCGTATGCCAATCATTTCAGCTCTTTGAATGTAAGAAAAATGGGAAATCCTGCATGGTTTTTGACCCACATTTGTGACTTCAAAGAGTATTGGAATGTGAAATTACGTTATGAATTCTGGAGCTAATAATAATAGATACTATTATATAAATATTTGGAAACTCAATTTAGTAAACTTGACTTCAACCAAATTAAATAGCAGTTAAATTATTTTAAGACCAAAGTTTCTCAATCCACTAGTCAAATCTCTTCCTTCCACCAATGGGGAATTTAAATTGCAAGGTAAGGAAAACGGTATATTAGAGTAGTAAGAATCTCTTCACCAACAACAAAAATGATATAAAAACAATAGATTTGACTATATGAAGTAGAACTATTGCAGTTTTAGAGTCTTGGGTGTTGAGGAAATGAAAACACTGAATTATTACAATATTTTCCATTAAATTCCCTTATAAACTTAAGTTCAAACTTTTATAATTAATCCTTATCTGCTGTTCTCAAAATACACATTTATAGTATACAATTTCAGTCCCAATCTCATACCTGGCTTTTCATTAAAATTTCCTCCTCATCTCTCCCCATTTCTGATCAGACTACAGTACATTGACTATAAGCAATGTTGACTATATTACTGATTTGAATTCTTGTTGAAATAGTTTCTGGTACATTTGAATTTTAATAAACAAAGTTGAGTCTCTCATATATGTGAGATTAAAAATCCACTTGAATTATGCCTACTATATTGTTTTACCATAGGAAGAATCTTATATTAAATTAAGCCTATAAGAAAAATAAGTTTGGGAATGTTTTCAGGCAAAACCAGGTAATCACTGTCTGCTTTTACTGATGCAAAAATTAATGCTTAATAACAATGCTTGAATATATTGTGCTTTTGAAACTATACAATTGTGCTAAAAATATTTCTTGAATCTCTAGTTGTGTTGGCACAGAAGGCTACAGCTTGGCAATCCTCCTTGATTCGGCTTTCTTATAGACCTAGGACTACTATGTTAACCACTACATATTTTAGTGCCAGTAAAATTTGAATTATTTGCTGCATTTTTTGAGAAATTCCTGGTTACATATCTTAATTCATACACTAACTTTTGATGTGATCTTTACAAGTCAGTTATTTTTTCAAAGCTTTTTCTTCATCTGAAATTTGCTCTACATAATTCAGAGATTGGTTCTTAGACTTAACTTTGATAATAGATGAGAAAGAGCTTTGCAAATAATAAAAGAGTGCACAAATGACAATCAAATAGTATTCATATCAACATATACAAAATAACAAATTAAAATCACTTTAGATTTATAGAGTTGAAAAGTAAAAACCTGAAGCAACAGGATAAATTTAACATTAACCCTGCCATTTCTATCCCAAGTTTGTATACATTTCTGAATCTTTCAGGAAAAATAAGGATGCCTCTTGAGTTGCAGGCATTTCCTCATTATAGCCACTCAAATTTAAATTTGTAAATGGAAGCCTGAAAATATAAATTAGACCAAAGTTTCCATGAAAAAGCACAAATCCAGTAAATTCAAGAAACATGTATATAAACTAGCTCTAAAATATAAGAAATGAGTAGCTCACATACTTCTGTAGGAAGCAATATACCTTTTATTTTCTCAAGCATGAATAATGATATTGTATTCCCAACTATTTGCCATGTAAAAAAAAAGAATGATGAGGTCCTTTTCAGAATATAAATCATATTCTTCTTGATCAGAGTTTTACTGACTTTTTCCTTAGAGTTGTGTTAAAGTTTCTCTTCTTTATGATGGAGTCTTCCAATAAACTAGGCAGTATTATTCTGTGACATTCATCTTATATTTCTAGGCTATGTCATCCCACTCATAATAAACAGCTAGGTCTCCCATAAACTTATTGCTCTTCAATCCAAGAATATTTTAGTCTGTTTTAAAATTAGGTGCTAATTAATTTTTTATCAAGAATTTAATCAAGATAATAGGAAGAGAGAAATAAATAACTTACATTTTCTTCTGAATGTATTTTAAATCTCTTCCCATTTACCTTTATAGTCTTATGTGTCTTCTCTACATTGAAATTCAAATCATTCTCCGACTATTTCAATGATTCCTTTCAAACTTCTGGCTTGACATTTTCTTCAATATAGTCCATTAGTGCTACTAATGTAATTCATGCTCTATATTCCTGCAAAATATAAAAATAAATACAGTTCATATCATTGTAGGAACTACTGTCACATCTAATATACCAACTCAAGTAAATGATGGCCAGTCAGCTAACAGAGAAAAGATTGAAGAAATGAGAAGTATTTTGCTTTTCTAAACAAATCATAGTTATATAGACTTTATTTCTATCATCAAATAATTTCAGAAGGTTTCCAGGCTCAAATACTGAATAAATTTCTAGGTAAAGAATATATTTTAAAGACATATATTTCCTCCCAAGGCACTGGTTATTTAATTAAAGTTTTTATTTATATGTCCCCAAGTAATCAACTCACCAATTAGCATCCCTTTAAATCCAAGATAACAGAGTAACTTTACACTGGATTATAAATACTCTGCATTCAAATTTACACAAATTCTTATTGTTGTATTCCCACTCATTATACAGTCCTCATGAGCCTTGATAATTGATATCTTGTATGTATGCAATTTCAATTTCTTTTTCCCTTCTCTAAACTCTTAGGAGAAAGCTATACTTTTGGTCCCTATGTTAAGAAATGATCTCCATCCTTTCCGATGTAGTGTGTTTATCATGATCTCTGGGGATAAAAATGTTTTATATATTTCCTTTTAAGGTAGGTTATCTGAAAATTTATATACACATATAAATTTCATATTTTGGGGGGTTTTTACAAAATGCTCAATAAGATAATTTATAAACACTGCAGTGCACTGTCAAAGTGAACATTCTATAAATTTCCTCTAGTCATAGAAATATCAATGTCTTTCCCGTTTTTACACCTATATTCAAATACATTACTTGATTCTGCCTTGTTCTGCTCTGTGCATTCAATTGATAATAGCAACTATTAAGCAAATGTACTACATGTCAGGCATGAACCAATTAATGGGTTTTAGCTTATTTATCTTTACAAAGACCCTATGGGAGAGATGCATTTACCAATCCAATTTCTCAGATTAAGAAACAGTGGCATAGTGTGAAAACACTATCTTGCTTAGTTTTGAAAACTAAATAAGGGGATTGTGATAATATGGCCAACAAGGTAGACAGATAAAGCTTAGCTCTTACTAAAACAACTGAGAGTGAGTCTAGGGCTGGCTTGGTGACCTGCTTAGCAGTACTGCAGACCAGGACACTGCTTCACAACTAATAGGAGAGCCAGGGGCAGAGAGGAGGAAGCCAAAACTCCAAGTTGTGAGTTACTGATCCTCCCAGCCACTGAGAAAGGCCCCCTACTCCCATCCCTGAGATATCAAATAATATCTGAACAAAAGGAGAACAGACTTCTTCCTCCCTGCCAGCACTTCTAGATATACATAGAGGGGGGTCAGGGTGTGTACTCTGGGTCATATAGGAGTGTGATAGAAAGAAAAGGAAGCCAGCAAAAAATCTGCCAACTTCCTCAGAAGTTACATCAGAAAGGAAGCAGAGATAAGAGGGAGGGAATAGGGGCAGGTAGGTTTCTGAAAAGTCTTGCTAACCTAAGATGGTACATTAGTTCAGTGGAAGAGCTCTTGCCTAGATAATACAAGGTCCTTGGTTCAATCCCTGGCTCCTAACTGAGAAGTGATACAAGGTCATCAAGCATCCAGTGAATCTTTATAACAGGGAACATAATGATATCCTCTTTTTTTATTTTATTTTATTTTATTTTATTTTATTTTATTTTATTTTATTTTATTTTTTTATTGTAGGTAAAAATAAAAATTTTCAAAATACATAACAATATTTGTAAAATGATATATAAATATATATGCATATATGTGCATTTGCTTACATAAATGTTATTATTATATATATATATATATTTTAAAGGTGCTTAGATTACCTAAATATTACACAGAAATTACAGGGATTCACATGTTCCCCACCTCCCACATCTCCCACAACATCCCACACAAACATCCTTCATCAGTGTGGCACATCATCTGCAATGGATTTACACATCCTTGGGCCTTGCCACCAAGCATAGACCACAGTTCACATCATAGACCACACTCTCTCCCACACAGTTCTGCATGGTATATGCTGATGTAAAATGGTCTACATCTGTCGCTGCAACGCCACTCAGGACAAACTCCAAGTACTGAAAAGCCCCTGTTTTTCAACTGCCCTTCCCCTCCCTGCCCCGACAGCATCCAATGGCCACTGGCTCCACCTCACTGTTATAATTTCTTCCATTGCTTGAATCACAATATATATACAACAGAAAACCATTAAATCCACTCTACTTCCTAGCTCTTCCCCTACTCCTGAGGGGACTGGAATGGTGACGTCCACTCCGCCTCCAAGTGAGAGAGGGCTTATATCCCATGGATACGGTGGATGGGATTATCCTGCCTGCAGATGCAGACCCTCTCCATTCCCTGGGATGGCCGTTGCCCATCGTCGTCTCCACTTCAGGTGACCTAGATGAGTCCATTGAGCTGTTAGGGTAGGAGTTGCAGCTCCACCGAGATTCCAGGCACAGCTGGCACATAGGTAGGCCACAGGCTCCAGTCTCTGAAAGTACACCTAAAAACTCCGGCATCACATATAGGTTTGAATAGAAAGGACTGTTGGACCATGTGCAGGGAGGACTTATTTGACTCCAACTCTGTCACTATCAGGAGCACAGATTCCAAAGTGGAGCCCACTAATAAGGCATCAATCTCTGGGGCTATCCCCTCTTATATAAGACCTGGGTGTCTCCAGAGCCTTCAGTAGCCCCTCTGTGTGGGGTGATATCCACTTTGCTGTTCTATGAGATCCTACTGAGGTGTGTGTAAGAGTTACCTCTGGGATGACCTCCCGACTCTCTTTGAAGTCTCTTAGCCACATGAACTCATTTCTCTTTACCATTTCCCCCTTTTATTCAAGGTCTTTTTCCAATCGTGTTGCCAGTTGGCACTTGGTATTAATCCCTCATTGCCTGGGAGGCTCATCCCCGGGAGTCACGTCCTACGTTGGGGGGAAGGTAATGCATTCATATGCTGAGTTTGACTTAGAGAGAGGCCACATTTGAGCAACAAGGAGGCTCTCAGGTGGCAATCCTTAGGCACCCCATAACAGTAAGCTAAGTTTCAATTGTAAGAGCAAAGACTCATAAGGCTAGTCATCAATTACAAGAACCCATCAGTGGGCCATCCTCCTTTGCCAGACACTGCCCCTGCACTCAGGGGACTGTTGCTACTCCCTTGGAGAATATGGCAGAGCTCTACAGGCTGGGAATTCAGATTCCCTCATTTATTGAGCGATTGTCTACCCACCGTGACCTTGCCCCATCCCTTGATCATTTGAACAAATTCATATATCTTTCATGTATATTCATATGGACTTACTCCCATGAAACCCCCATCCCAGACACCCCCCACCAATGCTCCTCTGCAGCCCCCATTGTAACACTTCTGTGATCTAAACCTTCCTTGAACATGAAGCCCATGTAATAAACAAATAAAATTAATAGGAAAAAGAAATAATAATGATAAGCTTAAATGCAAGAGATAAGTACAAGGAAACTCAGAAGAAAAAAGAAAACTAAACTAAAAATAAAATATAATTAGCAGATTGGGACATTCAAAAAATGGGAAAAAAATTCCTTTTTTAAAAAAAATTATTCTTTTTTCCTTTTATCACTGTATTATTGGATGTACAGTGTACCATGACACCTTCCCCCTCTCATTCCCCACTGTCTCCCAAATTTTCATTTAATTTTCAAAGAAAGTTTAGGTCACAGCAAAGTCACACACAGAATACTAGAGACTCCCACATACCCAAACTCCCTACCCCTTCCCCAACCCATATTAAAACCTTTTTTAAAAGAATGGATTTAGCATTGTTATAACTGTTATACAGATAGTAAAATATAGCAACTAAACATTGTCAATGGTTTACAGAATAGTTTACAATTTAGACAGTACAGTTTAATAATTTTTGATGATATTTACCATGTCCTGTGTTCATTAATATAAGATAATGAAAAACCTTTCCCATGACCACTAAATACCCCTTTTAATCTTCAATGTTCCTTCCTCCCCAACCCCTGGGGCATGTGACACTCCCCTGTATTGACTCATGGCATGACAAGATTCATAGTTACATGTCCTGGGTATTCCAACCTGCCCTTTGTAATCTATCACCTGTCAACCCTGCACCACAAAACCCAGTAATATCACTACCCATCTGTCCTATCCTTCAATATGCAACTATACTCTATCCCTTTACCATAGGTTATGTCCATATGGGTGATGACTCAAAGCCTACTCTTCTCTTTCTCTCCCTTATTAACATATTTTTCAGGCAATGGTTCTCAGAGACTGATCACTTTCCTCAGTTCAAATCAGTAAGGTCATATAATGTTCATCTTTCAATGCCTGGCTTGTTTCACTCAACATAAGGTCTTCAAGATTCATCCACATTATTCCATGTGTTAGTACTTTATTCCCTCTTACAGTGGAGTAATATTCCATTGTATGTATGTACTACATTTTGCTTATCCGTTCATCTGTTGATGGGCACCGGGCCTGATTCCAACTTTTGGCAATGGTGAACAATGCCACTATGAACATTGGTGTGCATATATCTGTTTGTGTCTTTGCTTTCAATTGTTCTGGGTATATACCCAGCAGTGGAATTGCTTGATCATACAGAAGATCTATTGTTAGTTTTCTGAGGAACTGCCAAACTGTCCTCCACAGTGGCTGGACCATTCCACAATCCCACCAGCAGTGGATGAGGGTTCCTATTCCTCCACATCCTCTCCAACACTTAGAGTCTGCTGTTTATTTTTAATAGCTGCCATTCTGATGGGTGTAAGATGGTATCTCATTGTAGTTTTGATTTGCATTTCCCTAATAGCAAGTGATGTCGAGCATTTTTTCATGTGCTTTTTTAGCCATTTGTATTTTTTCCTTGGAGAAATATCTTTTCAGTTCACTTGTCCATTTTTTAAATGGGTTGTTTGTCTTTTTATTTTCAAGGTGTAAGATTTCTTTATGTTTGCAGAATATTAGGCTCTTATCAGATATATGGTTACAAAATATTTTCTCCCATTGGGTAGACTGCCTTTTTATTTTCTTAATAACATCCTTTGAGGTGCAGAAGTTTTTAATTTTGAGGAGATCCCATTTATCTATTTATTCTCATGCTGTTCGTGCTTTTGTTGTGAGGTTCATGAAACCATTTCCTATTACAAGGTCCTGTAGATGCTTTCCTACATTATTTTTCAAGGTCTTTATGGTTTTGGCTCTTATATTTAGATCTTTGATCCATCTTGAGTTGATTTTTGTATAAGGTGTGAGATGGTATTCTTCTCTCATTTTTTGGATATGGATATCCAGTTCTCCAAGCACCACTTGTTAAAGAGGCCATTCTCTCCCAACTGAGTGGGCTTGGTAGCCTTGTCGAATATCAGATGACTGTATAGGTGAGGATCTATATCAGAACTCTCAATTCAATTCCATTGGTCAGTAAGTCCATCCTTGTGCCAATACCATGCAGTTTTGATCACTGTAGCTTTGTAATATGTTTTAAAGTCCAGTAATGTGATACCTCCAACTTCATTTTTCATTTTCAATATGTCTTTGGCAATTCGGGGCCTCTTAACTTTCTAAATATATTTTGTGGCTAGTTTTTCCAGTTCCTTAAAAAATATACTGTTGATTTTTATTGGGATTGCATTAAATCTGTAGATTAGTTTGGGTAGGATGCACATCTTGATGATGTTTATTTCCTATCCAAGAATAGGGAATATTTTTCCATTTATTTAAGTCTTCTTTGATTGCCTTTAACAGTGTTGTGTAGTTTTCTGTATATAAGTCCTTTACATCTTTAAATTTATTCCTAAATATTTGATTCTATTATTTACTATTGTAAATGGCATTTTTTAAATTTATTTCCTCCTCAGATTGCTTGTTATTGGTGTACAGAAATGCTACTGATTTTTGAGCATTGATCTTATAGCCTGCAACATTACTGAACTCTTTATAAATTCTAAAAGCTTTGTTGTAGATTTCTGTGGGCTTTCTATGTATAGGATCATGTCATCTGCAAATAATGAAAGTTTTACTTCTTCTTTTCCAGTCAGGATGCCTTTTATATCCTCTTCTTGTCTCAGTGTCCAAGCAAGTACTTCTAAGACAATGTTAAATAGGAGTGGTGATAGTGGGCATCCTTGTCTTGTTCCCGATCTCAGAGGGAAGGCTTTTAGGATTTCACCATTGAAGATGATGTTAGCTTTGGGTTTTTCACATATGCCCTTTATCATGTTTGGAAAGTTTCCTTCTATTCCTATCTTTTGCAGTGTTTTTATGAGGAAAGAGTGCTGCATTTTGTTGAATGCTTTTTCTGCATCTATAAAGATGATCATGTGATTTTTTTCTTTCAATCTGTTTATGTGGTGTATTACATTGATTGATTTTCTTATACTGGACCATCCTTGCATACCCAGGATGAAACCCACTTGGTCATGGTGTATAAACCTTTTGATATGTTGTTGAATGTGATTAGCAAGTATTTTGTTGAGAATTTTAGCATCTAGGTTCATTAGAGAAATTGGTCTGTAGTTTTCCTTTCTAGTGGTATCTTTGTTTGGCTTTGGTATTAGGGTAATTTTGGCATCGTAGAATGAGTTAGGCAATATTCCATCTAATTCTAGTTTTTGGAAGAGTTTAAGCAGGATTGGTGTTAGCTCTTTCCAGAATGTTTGGTAGAATTCAGCTGTGAAACCATGTGGGCCTGGCCTCTTCTTAGTTGGAAGATTTTAGATGACTAATTCTATCTCTTTACCTGTAACTGGACTGTTGAGTTCATCAATTTCTTCTTTCATCAATGTAGGTTTTTGTGCATTTCTAGAAACTTGTCAATTTCCTCTAAATTATCATTCTTGTTGGCATATAATTTCTTAAAGTATCCTCTTATGATACTCTTTATTTCTGTTGGGTCAGTAGTGATATCCCCTGGCTCATTCCTTATTTTGTGTATTTGCATCTGTTCTCTCTTTTTCTTTGTTAGTCTGGCTAAAGGTTTGTCAATTTTATTGATATTCTCAAAGAACCAGATTTTGGTTTTGTTTATTTTTTCTAGAGCTTTGTCATTCTCTATTTCATTTAGTTCTGCTCTAATCTTTGTTATTTCCTTCTTTCTACTTCCTTTAGGTTTAGTTTGTTGTTGTTCTTCCAACTCCTCCAAGTGTGCAGTTAGGTCTTCAATTTTAGTTCTTTCTCCTTTATTAATATATGTATTTATGGCTATGAACTTCCCTCTCAGGACTGCTTTTGCTGCATCCCATAGGTTTTGATATGTTGTGTTGTTGTTTTCATTAGTTTCAAGGTAGTGACTAATTTCTTTTGAGATTTCCTCCTTGACCTACTGTTTGTCTAAGAGTGTGTTGTTTAACTTCCATATACTTGTGCCTAACCTGTTTCTCTGGCCCTTAGTGATTTCCAATTTCATTCCATTGTGATCAGAGAAATTACTTTGTATAATCTAAATCTTGCTGAATTGAGAGTATTTCTGTGGCCTAACATGTGGTCTATCTTGTAGTATGATCCATGTGCACTCGAGAAAAATGTAAACCCTGCTGTCTTTGGGTGTAGTGTTCTGTATATGTCTATTAAGTCCAGGTCCTCTAATATATTGTTGAGAGTCTTTGTTTCTTTGTTGATTCTCTGTCTAGAAGTTCTGTTTAATGATGATAATGGTGTATTAAAATCCCCAGCTATAATTTTAGGGGTATTTATTTCTCCACTTAACTTTTCCAGAGTTTGCCTTACATAATTTGAGGCCCCCCAATTAGATGTGTAAATGTTTATGATTGTTCTCTCTTCTTGAGAGATTACCACTTTTACTAATATGTAGTGTCCATCTTTGTCTCTTACAATAGTTTTGCATTTAAAGTCTATTTTGTCTGATATTAAAATAGCTACTCCTGCTCTTTTTTGGCTATTGTTTGCTTGTAAAATTGTTTTCCACCCAATTACTTTCACCCTCCTTGAATCCCTGGGTATGTATGTCATATGTTGTTTTGTTTCTGTTTTTGTCTTTTTAGTTGTTTTTAAACTCTCCTCCAACTCTCTCTCCTCTGTTTTTTCCTTTCAACTTGTAGAACTCCCTTTAGTATTTCTTGAAATGCAGGTTTCTTATTGACATACTCTCTTAATTTCTGTTTATCTGTGAATATTTTGAACTCTCCATCATTTTTGAATGCCAGTTTGGCTGGATAGAGAATTTGTGGCTGGAAGTTTTTTCTTTTAGTACTTTGACTATGTCATACCACTGTCTTCTTTCCTCCATGGTTTCAGATGAGAGATCAGCACTTAATCTTATTTTGCTTCCCTTGTACATGATGGTTCCCTTTTCTCTTGCTGCCTTGAGTATTTTCTCTTTGTCTTGAGCATTGGACATTTTGATAAGTATATGTCTTGGACTTGTCCTGTTGGGATTTATACTATTTGGGGTGTGGTTTGCTTCCTGGATCTGTACATCCATCTCTTTTAATAGGGTTGGGAAATTTTCAGCCATTATTTCCTTGAACACTCCTTCTGTTCCCTTTCGCTTCTTTTCTCCTTCTGGGATGCCCATAATGCATATGTTTGTGTGTTTTGTATTGTTGGTTAATCCCTGAGTCCCTGCTGGATTTTTCCTATGTTTTTCTCTATCTGTTCTACTATCTGTTTGATATCAGCTTTATTGTCTTCCACATCACTAATTCCTTCTTCTGCCTGTTTAAATCTGCAGTTATGTGTATCCAGCGTCTTTTTGAATTCTTGGATTGTGCCATTGATCACCATAATAACAGTTATCTTTTTGTGTATGTTTACAATTTCTTCAGTATGTCCTCCCAGGTCTTCTTTATATGCTTAATCTCTTCCTTCACTTCATTATGTTGGTTCATGATATTTGTTTGGGAATCTGATTAGTTGTTCGATGTTCTGCACATATTCCTGGTTTTTAGTTTGTTCTTTGGAGTGGTCCATGTCTTCCTGTTTCTCAGTGTGGTTTGTAATATTTTGTTGCCCTCTAGTCATCATTTTATCTTGCTGGGTTTATTCAGTTGATTAACTTCTCTCTCTCCTCTAGAGTTTTATTTAGTTGGTGGTTCTGTGTGTGCACTAAGTTTTCTCTTTGACACTTTTCTTCTTATTTTGTTTCCTTGCTTCTTTCTATGATACCTTGAAGACAAAAAATTAGTGCCAGAGGACTTGAAAGATGTGAGAAAGGAAGAAGGATTAAAGTAATATTGATAAAAGTTATAAGAGGGGCCAAATAGGACTTAGTGAAATGGATATTTAGCTCATGTAGGCAGTGTAGAGTAATAGGAAGAAAAGTGGAGTACCTACAATGGACTAGGAAACCAAATAGAGGAATATATATATAAAATGACTTAGAAGGCTAAAATGATGAGGACGGATAGAAAGAGTAAAGAGAGGGCTAAAAGGAAAAAGCTAATATTAATTTAAAAAAAAGAAGAAAACAAAATAGATAAAATAGAAATTGACACCTTTAAGTTGTGGGCTAATGAAAAAGTGTGGTGTCTAAAAACCACAATCGAAAGTAGAAGGCAGAGAGATGAAGGAAGGATAAGAGATAGCTTGGAATACAATATCAATATAGATAGAAAATGGGAAATCACTGAAGAAGAAGCACAGCCAAGAACAGGTATGCTAGCAGCACCTAATTAAAAAAAAAAAAAATGAAGGAAAACAGAAAGAGGGGTGGAAAGAGGAAAGAAAAGCAACAGATAACAAATAAACAGAGAAAAACCAAACAACCACACCAGCAAGCAGTCAAACAAAGCCAAGGAGGAAGTGTTCCTTCTAGGGTCATTGCGGATCCTCTCAACCTGCTTGCATTTATCAATTTCCCTTCAGGGTCCTATCTGCAGGTTTTGAGGCAGATTTTCGGTACTAAAATAAATTAAGAACAGGAATTCATTTTTTAAAGTGACTGTCTTTTCTTTCTTTTTTGGCAATATAAGGGACCCAAAAGAAGTCCTCTGCTAGATCACCCCCTTCACAGAAGGGACCCTAAATAAGCTCATGGAAACTGATCAAGCCCTTCCCATTTCCTGGCCTCCCCAGCGGAGCTGAAGCTCTGATGCTTGTCAGTGCAGAGTGATAAGATTGGCTGACTCTGCTCCCTCTGGGGCCAAGCCTCAGTGTCAGCGGGCTGCTGGACAAATCAAGTTTCCTCAGCAGATTTGCCTCTCCCCTCAGCCTGGCGCTGTTTAATGCCAGCTTATCTGCTTCCCAAAGCTATGAGGGAGTCCAGGCAGCCAAATCCCCAGAAGTTCAACCCCTCTCCACCCTCTGTCAGAGCGCTTCCTCCCCCAGAGCATGCTCCCCCACACCGGGAGCGGGAGCTGCGAACGCAGGATTCGTGGCTCACACCAGCCATTTTCCCTTTGGTTGGGGCTCAGCCGTCTGTGTTAACCACCACAGGCAGTCTCAAAACTCGTGAATCTCCACCAATCGCTCCAGGCCGTCGATCTGCCTACTTCTAGATGACCTACGCTTCTCGCTCCATGTGCCCACAGCACAGACCCTCGGGCAGGACCCCGTCCACAATCACCCATCCCCAGAGAGCCAGTCAATGAGTACCCTCCTAAACCAATGCCATCTTGACTCCCCATGATATCCTCTTTGTATTAGCTTTTGTTGGATCTCTTATTTTAAAAAGAAGAGGTTCCTTTTTTCTTTCCTTACTTTACTCATTAAAACATAGCTTAAAACCTATAGAGGACAGGCTGCAGGGTGATTGTTGTAAAGCAACAACCTGAGAAGATCACTAGGAGTCTAAGAGAAAAGTTTGTTTTTTGGTGTTTATCTTGGATTTTTTATCCTTTTCCTGCCTTCTTCATTTTTTTCTTTTTCTTAAAAAACAAACAAACAAAAACAAATGAGTAGCTGCTGTTCTGATTTCTTGTGTTGTATTCTCCCTTTCTTTGTTTCTCTGTTTGTCTGTTGGTTTTTCTCTCTTTCTTTCATTTCCCAATTTTCTCTAACTTTTCCCACCTTCATTGGAAATTTTCTGTTTTCTGTTGTGCTCTTTTAATTCTACCTCTTTAGACTTGGTCTTCAATTTTTCTTGTATGCATTTCTCTCTCTTTCCTACTTTCTCTCTGTTTTATTTTCTCTGTTGAAAAATATTTTCTCTTTCTTTCCTTCTCTTTTCTACTTTTCTTTTCCCCTCTTCTCATCATTCTGGACTTTTAATTCAGTCAATATTTTTCTCCATTCTATTTCATGTTTCATTGTTTCTATTCAACTTTTCTGATCTTATTCTTCTGTATTTCTTACCCAGGTCACTTATTCAATTGCCTATATCTTCTAAGGTCCCTCTCCTACCTTTTCAATTATCATAACTATTACTTATTCTTTCTTCCTATCTCCTCCTATTTTTCTGGTACTAATTTTTTTTTCATGGCAGCAAAGACAATGGCAAGGCAATAGAATAAGTGGAACAAAGTGTCAAAGAAAAACCTTACAATGCCTGGCTTGCTTCTCTCAACATAAGGTCTTCAAGATTCATCCACGTTATTACATTTGCTAGCATTTTATTCCTTATTACAGCTGAGTAATATTCCATTGTATATATGCACCATATTTTGTTTATCAATTCATGTGTTGAAGAGCACCAGGGTTGATTCCAACTTTTGACAATAGTGAACAATGCTGCTATGAACATTGGTGTGTATATATCTGTTCGAATCTTTGCTTTCAATTGTTCTGGGTATATACTCAGCTGTGGAATCGCTGGATCATACAGAAGACCTAGTGTTAGTTTTCTGAGGAAATGCCAAACTTCCTTCCACAGTGGCTGGACCATTCCATAATCCCACCAGCAGTGGATGAGGGTTCCTATTCCTCCACATCCTCTCCAACACTTAGAGTCTGCTGTTTTTTTATAGCCACCATTCTAATAGGTGTAAGATGTTATCTCATTGTAGTTTTGATTTGCATTTCCCTAATAGCTAGCGATGTCGAGCATTTATTCATATGCTTTTAAGCCATTTGTATTTCTTCCTTGGAGAAGTGTCTTTTCAGTTCACTTGCACATTTTGTAAATGGGTTGTCTTTTTATTTTCGAGGTGTAGGATTTCCTTATATATGCAGGATATTAGGCTCCTATCAGATACATGGTTGCCAAATATTTTCTCCCATTGGGTAGATTGCAATTTTATTTTTGTGATAACATCCTTTGAGGTGCAGAAATTTTTAATTTTGAGGAGAACCCATTTATTTATTTTTTCTTTTGCTGTTGTGCTTTGGGTGTGAATTTCAAAAAACCATTTCCTGTTACAAGTTCCTGTAGATGCTTCCCTACATTATCTTCCAAGGTCCTTATGGTCCTAGTCCTTATATTTAGATCTTTGATCCATCTTGAGTTGATTTTTGAATAAGGTGTGAGATGGTGTTCCTCTCTTATTATTTTGGATATGGATATCCAGTTCTCCAAGCACGACTTGTTGAAAAGGCCATTCTCTCCCAACTGAGAGGGCTTGGTGACCTTGTCGAATATCAGATGACTGTATATGTGAGTTATATATATCATAACTCTCAATTTGGTTCCATTGGTCAGTATGCCTATCCTTGTGCCAATACCATGCAATTTTGACCACTATGCTTTGTAGTATGTTTTAAAGTCAGGTAGGGTGATATCTCAAAGTTCATTTTTCTTTTTCAATGTGTCTTTGGCAATTCAGGGCCTCTTACCTTTCCAGATATATTTTGTACTTAGTTTTTCCAGTTCCTTAAAAAATACAGGTGATTTTTATTGGGATTTCATTAGATCTGTAGATTAATCTGGGTAGGATAGACACCTTCATGATGTTTAGTCTTCCTATCCATGAACAGGGAATATTTTTCCATTTAATTAAGCCTTCTTTGATTTCCTTTAACAGTGTTATGTGGTTTTCTGTATATATGTCTTTTACATCTTTAGTTAAATTTATTCCTAGGTATTTGATTCTATTTTTTTCTTGATTTCCTCCTCAGATTGCTCATTATTGGTGTACAGAAATGCTACTGATTTTTGAACATTGGTCTTATAGACTGTGACATTACTGAACTCCTTTTAAGTTCTAGAAGCTTTGTTGTAGATTTCTCAGGGCTTTCTATGTATAGGATTATGAAATTTTTACTTCTTTTCTTATTTGGATGCCTTTTATACCTTTTACTTGTCTCAGTGCTCAAGCAAGTACTTTTAGACAGTATTAAATAGGAATGGTGATAGTGGGCATCCTTGTCTTGTTCCCAATCTCAGAGGGAAGGCTTTTAGGATTTCACCATTGAAGATGATGTTAGCTTTGGGTTTTTCACATATGCCCTTTATCATGTTTGGAAAGTTTCCTTCTATTCCTATCTTATGCAGTATTTTTATCAGAATAGTGTGCTGTATTTGGTCAAATGCTTTTTCAGCATCTAAAGAGATAATCATGTGATTTTTATTGGGATCAGTCCGTTTATGTGCTGTATTATATTGATTGATTTTCTTATATTGAACCATCCTTGTATACCCAGGATGAAACCCACTTGGTCATGGTGTATAATTCTTTTGATATGTTGTTGATTACTATTAGCAAGTATTTTGTTGAGGAGTTTAGCTTCTAGGTTCATTAGAGAAATTGGTCTGTAATTTTCCTTTCTTCTGGCATCTTTGTTTGGCTTTGGTATTAGGGTAATTTTGGCATCATAGAATGAGTTAGGCAGTATTCTTTCTAATTCTATTTTTTGGAAGAGCTTAAGAAGGTTTGGGGTTAGCTCTTTCCAGAATGTTTGGTTGAATTCAGATGTGAAACCATGTGGTCCTGGCCTCTTCTTAGTTGGGAGGTTATTGATGACTGAGTCTATCTCTTTACTTGTAATTGGAGTGTTGAGTTCATCAATTACTTCTTTCGTCAATGTAGGCTGTTTGATAGTTTCTAGAAATTTGTCCATTTCCTCTAAATTATCATTCTTGTTTGCATATAATTTTTCAAAGTATCTTTTTTGATACTCTTTATTTCTGTGGGGTCAGTAGTGATATCCCCTGACTCATTCCTTATTTTGTGTATTTGCATCTGTTCTCTCTTTTTCTTTGTTAGTCTGGCTAAGGGTTTGTCAATTTTATTGATATTCTCAAAGAATCAGATTTGGTTTTGTTTATTTTTTCTAGTGCTTTCTTATTCTCTATTTCATTTAGTTCTGCTCTAATCTTTGTTATTTCATTCTTTCTACTTTAGGTTTGGTTTGTTGTTGTTTTTCCAATTCCTCCAGGTGTGCAGTTAGGTCTTCAATTTTATTTCTTTCTGCTTTTTTAATATATGTGTTTATGGCTATGAACTTCCCTCTCAGGACAGATTTGGCTGCATCACATTGCTTTTGATATGTTGTGTTGTCGTTTTCATTAGTTTCAAGGTAGTTACTGATTTCTTTTGAGATTTCCTTCTTGACCTACTGTTTGTCTAAGAGTGTGTTGTTTAACTTCCATATTCTTGTGCCTAACCTGTTTCTCTGGCCCTTAGTGATTTCCAATTTCATTCCATTGGGGTCAGAGAAATTTCTTTGTATAATCTCAATCTTTCTGAATTCATCGAGAGTTGTTCTGCAGTCTAGCATGTGGTCTATCTTGGAGTATGATCTATGTGTACTCAAGAAGAAAGTAAGTCCTGCTGTATTTGGGTGTAGTGTTCTGTATATGTCTATTAAGTCCAGGTCCTCTAATGTGTTGTTCAGAGTCTTTGTTTCTTTATTGATTCTCTGTCTAGATGTTCTATCTAATCATGATAATGGTGTATTAAAGTCCCCTGCTATAATTGTATAGGCTTTTTTTTCTCCACTTATTTTTTCCACTATAAGTGTTGGGGAGGATATGTAGGAATGGGAACACTTAATCACTGGGGGTTAGATTGTGGAATGGTCCAGCCACTGTGGAGGACAGCTTGATGGTTCCTCAAAAAACTAACTATAGATATTCCATATGATCCGGCAATTCCACTGCTAGGTATATACCCAGAAGAACTGAAAGCAAAGAGATGAACAGATATATGCACACCAGTGTTCATAGCGGCATTGTTCACTATTGCCAAAAGTTGGATTCAGCCCTGGTGCCTATCAACAGAAGAATGGATAAGCAAAATGTTGTGCATAAATACAATGGAATATTACTCAGCTGTAAGAAGGAATAAAGTGCTATCTCACAGAATAACATTGATGAATCTTGAAAACCTTATATTGAGTGAAGCAAGTCGTGTATTGAAGGATGAACAGTACATGAGCTCACTGATATGAATTGAGGAAAATGAGCAGTCTCCGAGAACCACTGTCTGAAAGATAGGTTAACAAGTGAGAGAAAGAGAAGAGAAGGTTGTGAGCCATCACCCATACATACATAATCTATGGTAAAGTGGTAGAGTATAGCTGTGTATTGAAGGATAGACCAGTGGGTAGTGATATTACTGGGTTTGGTGGTGCAGGGCTGACAGGTGGGTAGATTAGGAAGAGTGGGTTAGAATACCTAAGATACTGGTGTTAGAGAAGGAAGAGGTACCAGGTGAACATGGGATTTGTGGGTATGAGGTTGAAAGTGCAGCGGTGGAAATGCTCTTATGGCAATATGACAAGGGAGTGTCACTGGTTTAGGATGCTGGTTGGGGGGTCATTCAGGATGGGGCACATCTGTAGCAAGCTTCTGGGGAGTGTGTGAGTGTTCATCCTGTCATAATGCGTTGTGTTGGTGGGTGAAGACCCACACGGTGAGTGGAAAGGAGATGGACACCCATCTTTGGGACAACAGATTCACCCAGAAACAGACAGGTAGGCACTTCTTATGAGCAAGGGTGGATCCTAATAAGGGAGGTCAATCAGCGTGTCAAGACCTCTTGTTGCATGTAACTATGAATCTTGTCATCCAATGAGTCACATAGTGGTTGTCATGTGCCCCAGTAGAATGGGAAGGGAGGAACAGAATAGATCAAACAGTGGGTATTTAGTGGTCAGGGGAAATTTTTTTCATTACCTTACAATGATGGACACAGGACATGGTAAATATTATCAAAATTTATTAAATTGTACCATCTAAAATGTAAACTATACTGTAAACCATTGACAATGTTTAGTACCTATGTTTCACTATCTGTACAACAGTTATAACTATGCTACCATCCACATTAAAAAAGGTATTAATATGAGGTGAGGAAAGGGGGAGGAGGTTGGGTATATGAGAGTCTCTAGTATTCTGTGTGTGACTTTACTGTGACCTAAAACTTCTTTGAAATATAAATGAAAATTTGGGAGACACTGGAGTGAGTGGGGGAAAGTGCCATGGTCCAGACTGGACACCTGATAATGCAGTGATAAAAGGAAAAATGTCAAAAAAGAAATTAAAAAAACAATTTTCCCCATTTTTTGAAAGTCCCAACCCTTTCAATTTATTTTATTTTTAGTGTTTTTCTTAAGTTCCTTGTATTTTATCTCTTACATTTAAACTTATCATTATTATTTTATTTTCCTATTAATTGTATTTAGCTATTATATGGGCTTCTTATTTGAGGAAGGTTTGGATCACAGAATGGTTGCAATGGGGGCAGAAGATGATTATTTGTGGGGGATGTCAGGGATGGGGGTTTCATGGAAGGAATTTCACCTGAATATATATAAAAGATATATAAAATTGTTCAAATGATCAAGGTGTGGGTCATGGTCACAGTGGGTGGAGAATCAATTAATAAATGAAAGAATACTGAATTCCCAGCTTGGAGAGCTCTGCCACATTCTCCAAGGGAGCAGCAACAGTGCCCCATTTGCAGGGGCATTGTGTGGATAAGAAAGATGGTCCACTGATGGGTTCTTGTTTTTGATAACTAGCCTTACAAGTCTTTGCTCTTGTAATTGAAACTTAGCCAATTTTATGGGGTGCCTAAGTGTTGTTGCCTGAGAACCTACTTTTACTCAAATGTGACCTCTCTATAAGCCAAACTCAGCATATGAATACATTACCTTCTGCCAAGCATGGGACATGTCTCCTGGGGATGAGCCTCCCCAGCAAGGAGGGATTACTACCAAGTGCCAACTGGCAATATGACTGGAAAAAGACCTTCAATAAAAGGGGGAAAAGGTAAAGACAAATGAGTTCATATGGCTAAGAGATTTCAAAGAGAGTCAGGAGGTCATCCCAGAGGTAACATGCACACCTCAGTAGGATCTCAAAGAACACCAAAGTGGATATCACCCTAAAGAGAGGGTCTCCTAGGGGCTCTGGAGACACCCAAGTCTTATATAAGGGTGGGGCACATTTCCAGAGAAGGATGCCTTTTCAGTAGTTTATACTTTGGAATCTGTGCTCCTGAGAGTGACAGAGTTGGACTCAAATAAGTCCCCCTGGCACATGGCCCATCAGTCCCTTTTATTCAAACCTATATGTGGTGCTGGAGTTTGTAGGTGTACTTCCAGAGTCTGGAGCCTTTGGCCTGCCCATGTGCCAGCTGTGCCTGGAATCTCGGTGGAGCTGCGACTCCTACTTTACAGCTCAATTGACTCACCCAAGACACCTGACAGGGAGATGATGATGGACAAAGGCCATCCAAGGGAATGGAGAGAGTCTGCAGCTTCAGGTGGGATTATCCCATCAATCTCATCCATTGGGATATAATTCCCCTCTCACTTGGTGAAGTGGACATCACCATCCCAGGCTCCTCAGGATTGGGGTAAGATCTATGGACTAGAGTGGACTTATTGGTACTCTGTTGTAGACATTTTGTGATTCAAGCAATGGAAGGAATTACAACATTGATGTGGAGCCAGTGGCCACTGGACACTTTTGGGGCAGGGAGAAGGAAAACAGTTGTAATACAGGGGCTTTTCCGGGACTTGGGATTTATCCTGAGTGACATTACAATGACAGATATAGGCCATTTTAAATCAGCATATAACATGCAAAACTGTGTGGGACACAGTGTGGTCTACAATGTGAACTATGGTCCATGCTTAGTGGCAAAGCCACAGGATGTGTATATCCATTGCAGGGGTTGTGCCACACTAATGAAAGATGTTTATGTGGGAGGTTGTGGGAGGTCTGGGAGGTGGAGAACATGGGAATCCCTTTAATTTTTGTGTAAAATTTATGTAATCTAAACATCTTTTAAAATATTTTTTTATAAAAAGAAAGAAAGAAAAAGAAAGCATATGACAACATGGATGAACCTGCAGGACATAATGTTGGGCGAAGAAAGCTGGACACAAAAGGACAAATGATGTATGAATGCATTACTAAGAACAAAATATACTGTGTAACGTAGTGTTTGATTCAAAATAATTTTTTATGTATCCGGTACATTTAATTGAGAAATGTATGTATTTATTCATCTGTGTTTACTTTTCAGTTTTTAACTATTTATACTTTCAACTATTAAATATACAAAATAAAGTTTAAAAAAGTGAAAAAAAATTAAATTGTGATTTAAATATATATATATATAGGGGTAATAGTAAAGAAGGAAAAATATATATGTGGGATTCCCATATATTCCACCCCTCAACTTCCCACAATTTTCCCCATTAACGACATCTTTCAATAGTGTCCTACATTTGGTGCAATTGAAGAATACATATTGAAACGTTGTCACTAACCATTGTCCCAAGTTTACATTATAGTTTACACTTTTCAACACACAATTTTATATATTTTGACAAAATGCACAATGGTCTGTAGCTGTCATTGTGATATCATGCAGAACAATTACAATGTCTTCAAAATGTTCCATGTTACACCTATTCTTCCTTCACCCTCCCCTCAGAATCTCTGGAGACCACTGCCTTTGTATCAATAATATAAATTCTTCCATTGCTAGAATAATAATGTCTTCTTTAGTCCATAGTTGCATTCCCCCCTTATGATTTTTCATTCCCCAAACTTGAGGATTTAGGGATGGTGATGCTTACTCTGTTTCTGCTTGAGAGGGGTCTTCGATTCCATGAGGCAGATGGATGTAACTGTCTTGCTTGCAATTGTGCATACTAACTGTTTTTGGGGGATAGGCAAAATATTCACAGCTAAACAGAGTTTTTCGATAATAAACTTGTCCTTCAAGAAATACTACAGAGAGTTCTGCAGGTTGAAAGGAAAAAACAGGAGAGAGAGAGCTAAGGAGACTGTAAGAACAACTAAAAGAACAAAAAGTAATAAAAACAATATGTGGCGTATATAAACCCAAAGACATTATAGCTAATTTAAGTAATTCCATGACAATAAAAATATTGAATGTTAATAGAGTGAACTCACCAGTCAAGATATACAGACTGGCAGAATGGATAAGGAAATATGACCCATCTATATGCTGTCTACAAGAAACCCACCTTAGACGCAGGGATGAAAGAAGGCTGAAAGTGAATGGTTGGGAAACAATTTTATAAGGAAACAATAGCCCAAAAAATGGCAGATGTAGCTATTCTAATATCAGAAAAAATAGACTTTAAATGCAAGGCTATTGTAAGAGTCAAAGACAGACACTATATATTAATAAAAGGTGTAATCTTTCAAGAAGAAAGAATAATCATAAACATTTATGCACCTAACCAATCTGCCTCAAAATACATGAGGCCAACACTGGAAAAACTAAGTGGAGAAACAGATGCCTCTACAATTATAGTGGGGGACTTTAATACACCATTATAACCATTAGATAGAATATTTCAAAAGAGAATCAATAAAGAAACAAAAACTTTTAATAATACAGTAGAGGATCCAGACCTAATAGACATATACAGAACACTACACCCAAATACAGCAGGATATACATTTTTCTCAAGTGCACATGCATCATTCTCCAAGATAGAACACATGCTAGGACACAGAACAACTCTCAATGTATTCAGATAGATTGAAATTATACAAAGTAATTTCTCTGACCACAATGGAATGAAGCTGGAAATCAGTGAGGGCTGGAGAATGAGATTAGGCATGAAGATATGGAAGTTAAACAACACACTCTTAGACAAACAGTGTGTCATGTAGGAAATCACAAAAGAAATTAATAACCATCTTGAAATGAATAAAAATTATAACACAACATATCAAATCTTATGGGATGCAGCAAAAGCAGTACTGAGAGGAAAATTCATAACCATAATTGCATATATCAAAAAAGAAGAAAGAGCTAAAATTGAAGACCTAAAAGCACACCTGGAGGCATTAGAAAAAGAACAACAGACTAACCTCAAAGGAAGTAAAAGTAGGAAATAACAAAAATTAGAGTAGAACTAAATAAAAAAAAATAAGAAAGCAGTAAAAAAAGAAGTTGGAGTCAACCTAAATGCCCATCAACTTATGAATGGATAAACAAAATGTTACACACACACAATGGAATATTTGTCAGCTGTAAGAAAGAATACAGTACTAACACACAGGACAGCATGGATGAACCTTGAGGACCTTATGTTTGGTGAAGGAAGCCAGGCATTGAAGGACAAATATTACATGACCTCACTGATATAAATTAAGGAAACTGAACAAACTCACAGAACTAGTCTGGAAGATAGGTTACAGGAAACAGAAAGGGAGAAGGTTGTGAGTCAACATCCATATAGGCAAAATCTATGACAAGGTGGAAGCATGTACTTGTGCAGTGAAGGACGACAGGGGCATATTGATAATATTGGGTTGGGTGGTGCAGGTTTGGCATGGGGTCGGGGGGGGGAGTGTGGCTTGTATGGTCCATGGAACTAGGGGTAGGGTTGGAGGAGGGAGCAGGTGAAAACTGGGGATTAGCAGGTACATGGTTGAAATTACTATGTTGGGAATTCTCATTTCGAAATATGACAAGGAAGGATTAGTGGTTTAGGGTGTTGAATGGGGGGCATTCAGGGGCAGGGTTTTAGGGAGCGTGTGAGTGATCATTCTGGCATAGTGTGCTGCATTAGTGGGTAGAGGCAGACATAATGAGCAGGAAGATGATGCTATTTAGCAGGGAGGTCTGCTATTTCTCAGACAGAGGGATGGAAGTCACTTGAGAGCATTAGTGGTGCCTAATAGGGGAGAATAGACCAGTGTGTTGAGCGCCTCAGTGAAGACGAAGGTAACTAGGAATCTTGTCTTTCAAGGAGCAAATTCTGGTGGTCACCATGGGCCTGAAAGGAAGGGGGAGGGAGGAGTAAAATAGATGGAACAGGGGGCAATTTGGGGTAATCAAAGTGTTCTGCATGACCTTGCCAAGATGGATACAGACTACATTAAATTCTATCAGAACTTATAAATATAAATGGTCTAAAATATAAACCATAATGTGAACCATTTTCGATAGTTTGTACCTATGTTTCAATATTTTTGACTCAATTGTAACAAATGTACCATCCATATATAAAAGGCTATTGATGGAGGAAAGGGGTAAAGGGGGAGGATATTGGGTATATGAGAAGCCCCTGTGTTCTGTACATGACTCTACTGTGACTAAAACTTCTTTGAAAAAAAAAAAAAGTAAGACAGTGGAATAGTGAAGTTCCACAGTGATATGAGGAGTGAAGCTCCTCAGTGATATGGAGATATCCAGGCACTATCATCAAGGCACAGAACTCAGGAATTTAGCCCCTTGCCAGTGGGCCCTAATCTGGTATTTATGCTCCCTAGTGTGACTCAGCAGTGGTTTCCCTATGCATGACACTTTCTGTTTTCTATTTGAACCTATAATTAGTACTAGAGTTGGTAAGTATACATCCAAGAGCTTACATCTTTGGGCTATCCATGTACCAGCTGAGCCCTTAATCTCAATGGAGTTGTAACACCTACTCTCCAGTTCAATGGACTCACCCAGGACAACTAACAGGGAGGAGATGATGGAGAAACAACATACCAAGGAACCAAGAGTGCCTACAACTGCAAGCAAGAGAGTCTCATCCATTGGATGTAAGGGATTGAAGCCCCACTCAATTAATGGTGGAGTGGACATCACCATCCCAGAGTCTTCAGGACTGGGAAACAAACTATGAGCTAAAATAAACTTACAAGTATTGTACTATAGACTACTTGGGATTCTAGCAATGGAAGAAATACCATTGTTGTGGAGGCAATGACCCATCTACATTCTGGGATTAAGGAAAGGGAAAAACAGGTGTAATAGAGGGGCATTTTTGGGACTTGAGAATCATTTGAATGACATTACAATGACAGATGCAGGACATTTTATATCTGGCCAAAACATACAGAGTCGAATGGGATAGAGTGTACCCTACAATGTAAACTGTAATCCATGCTTAGTGGCAATGCTGCAAAATGTGTTTTTCTATTGTAATGAATGTCCACACTGATGAAAGATGTTGCTAATGTGGGAAAATGTTGGAGGTGTGGGGAGCAGGGCATATGGGAATCCCCTATATATTCTCTGTAACATTTATGTAATCAAAGTATCTTTTTAAAAAATTTAAAAAGGGGGGAAAAAAAGAAACTAGGGAATAGAGAAATAACAAGGAAATTCTGGAAGGGGCTATACCTTTCCTTGGGACCAAAAAATACATCTTGTGCCCAGGACCCGATATGTTGGACTGGCAAGATACAACACAATCCCTTAGTAGATAAGGGGATTGCCAGTACATTCCCTCATATTGTCCTAAGCATATTTAAATATTCACTGCAGACAGTCTGATTAAAGTGAGCATGTTTTATGTTATCCATCTCACATTCTGGTGGTATATCTCTCCCTGGCAGGGAGGGAATGGGGTTCATCTACTATGGTACACACACAAGAGAGGGGTGCTCCATGTAAAACATCTTGCAGTATGGACACCGATTGAGGCCTGCTGGCTATGGGGGAACTGTCAGCAATTAGTGAGGCTGAATTTCCCATATCTTCTCTATGTGAGTGAAACATTGTTCCATCTAGTGCTGTTAGAATGATGCTTCTGTTGGTGATCCCAAAATATGCAAACCGAGAAGTAGGTTGGTTCCCCTAGAACTGTGTTCCTCATAGCACCCACCTTCCCACCCTTCACATGGTAAGATCCCCCCCTGGAGTGCCAATAGGTTTCTCTCTTTCTGAGCCACTACAAAGGAACTGATTTCATGTGATAAAGATTAAATTTATGGGTAGAAAGAGGATATGGTTATTAAAGGACATGGTGATGCTATTTCTTGCCTTAAGTGGGGGTTGTATCAGTGATTACTTTATAAATATCCATTATTCGGTACATGAATGTTTCTGTAGCTGTTCTATGGTGCAATTAAAAGTTTAAAATAGTAAAAGTATAAAGCTAATACAAAGCCATCAATCAAGGTACTGAAAATTAATTCATGCTCTACATTTATTTTGTTTCCAAAGAACTAATTGACAAAGGATTTTAGGAGAGCTACTTATAATCAGTCTATTCCCTAAAATCTAATTAAATTTTTTTCCAATATTTTACTCTTTTCCTGTTAGGTGACTCCACCAGTTTTGATTTAGTATTTTACTACTAGTCTTTGAATTATCTTCAAGGAAGCCCTTATATTTCACTTTCCTTCTCATGGACTTTTTGCCCACAATCACATTTACTTTTGGAGAAAAAGAAACCTCAACCACACCATGGATTTCTTTTTCTAAGTTCTTAAAAACATCTTTAAAAAATAATTTTATGTCTATGATCCATTTTGATCAATTTTTGTATAAACTGTGAGACATTTTTAGTTCATTTTTTGCATATGAATATTCAATTGTTCTAGCATTATTTTTGGCAAAAAACTGTATTTTCTCCATAAATTACCTTTGTCTCTTTACTAAAAATTAGTTGAATATATTTGTATGAATCTATTATGGTGTTTTCTGTTCTATTCCATTCATCTGTTTATATACACTTCTGTCAATACCACAATGTCTTGGTTATTGTAACTTTATAGCAGGTTTGATATTCATTAATGAGTCCACCAACTTTTTTTTTTAGGTATGTTTTGGCTATTCTAGCTTCTTTGTATTTTCAATTGCATTATTGAAGCAGCTTGTTAAGATCAACAAGAAAGTTTGCTGGGATTTTGACTGTGGTTGTTTTGAATCCATAAATAAAATGTGGAAAATTGACACCTTAACAATGGAGTCATTCAATTAATGAGCATGTTATGTGGAGCAAGTTGCTCCATGATGCTTTGTGGGAGCATAGGCTCAGGAAACAACAGAAACTTTCAGCAAATGACCACTTCATTACTTCATAGCTGAAAGGATCTAAAAGAGCAGGAGAAAAGAATCTATCATGACTGGTCTCTTGGTGTGGCTAGAGCTGCTTGGGTCAGGGTCAGTAGATGGCAGCTCAACACACCCCAATTCCTATCTGAGAACAGAGACAAGTTTGTGCTGCCCTGATAAGCTTCTGTGATTTATTTCTGGTTTCCTGGTTTAAGGTCTGGTAAGGCCTTTTCATAAGTCCTAACATCTCCCCCATGTTGTGGAATGGAAACAGACTGAAGCATTGTCACACAATAGAAAATTATATGGGTGGTAGGCAAAGGCTGGAAAAAGGCAAATGAGTGTATGTCTGTGACTTTCCCAGCATGGTATATCTCTCTACTTATTTAGGTCTTCTTTGAGTTATTTATCAGAGTTTTGTAGTTTTCTGCATATGTATTTTGAAGATTTATACCTAATAGATGTTATTGTAAATGGTATTGGGATTATTTATTTATTTATTTTATTTTAGATTCCAATTTTCCACTGCTTGTTTAGAAGAATGCAATTTATTTTCTGTGCAGATCATGTATCCTTTCTACTTGCTAAACTCACTTATGTGTTCCAAGAGTTTCCTTTGGAATTTTAACATAGACAGTTTGGGAAATAAGGATATCTTCCTTTCCAATTTGTATACCTGTTTTGTTGTTTTCTTGTCTATTGCACTATGTAGGACTTCAAGTAAAATGTTGAATAATGAATGGTAAAAAAGGATTTTCTTGCTTTATTCTAGATCTCAGAAAGTATTAGTTTGTCACTGTTTGAATTATGTTAACTATTGGTTTTTCATAGACACTCTTTAATAAGTTAAGGAAGTTCACTTTTGTTTGTTGTTTGCTGAAGATTTTTAGGATAAATGTTTGTTGAATTTTTTTGAAAGCATTCTCTGCATGTGTCAATAGGTTTATATAGTTTTTCTTATTCAGTCTACTAATATGGTTACTTACAATGCTTGTTTTTCAAATATCGAACCAGACTGTATTCTTGGGATGAATTTCATTTGGTTATGATGCAATATATTTTTAAATATAAAACTAGTTTCAATTTGCTGCCATTTTGCATATTATGTCTATGCTCACAAGAGATATTAATCTGTAGTTTTTTTTAAATATGTTTACCTGGTTTTGTTATGAGGGTTATGATGACTTCATAAAATGAGTTGGGTAATGTTCTTTTTTCTCTTTTCTTAAATAAAATCTGTAAGATTGTTGTTATTGTTTTCTTAAGTATTTGGTAGAATTCAGCAGTGAAAACATCTGGGCCTCTGGTTTACTTTCTTGGAGGATTCTTAATTAGAAATTTAATTTATTTAGTAGATAGAGGTTTTATCAGTTTATCTATTTTGGCTTTAGTGAATTTTGGTGCTATTTGTCTTTCAAAAAATTTGTCCATTTCAACTAAGTTGGAAAATTTATGGCATAAAATTGTTTATAATATTCCCTTATTATCCTTTTAATACCTGCAGCATCAGGAATGAAATCACCTCTTTCATTTCAAATAGTGAGAATCTATATGTATCATCTCTCTCTCACTCTTACTGGCTCTCTCTCTTTCTTACTCTTAATTAGCTTGGCCAGAGATTTGTTAATTTTGTTGATCTTTTCAAAGATCCAGGTTTTAGATTTCATTGATATTTCTGTATGGATCTTCTACTTGTTTTAAATTTAATATGTTCTTTTATCTCTACTTTCCTAAGGTGAAATATAAGTTATTCTTTTTATGTCTTTAGTTTTTTCTAATATATACAGTCAGTACTATAAATTTTACTTTAAGCTCTGCTTTAATTTAATCTCACTAATTTTAATATTATGTATTATAGTTTAACTCTAATTTTTCTTTTAATTTCCCTAGATACTTTATCTTTGGAATACAGCTTGTTTAAAAGTTGTGGGGACCAAAGCACCCAACCCCTAAGTCCTCAGCATGTAGTAACCTCCATGACCTAGATATAAGTTAAAGGTTAGCAACCCTCTCCAAAGGGAAGAGAATGATAGATGTTATTGTAAACTTCCCAAAGCAGTAAACACTCCTTCTTACAAGCATAGTGAAAACATCACTATACCCCATGTGCACATGTCACGTGACCCTAGCAGGAACTCTCTTCTCATACCTATGGAATGTCCTTGTTCTAAAATGGTTTATATAACACCCCTCATTTTCTCTTCTCTTTGCAGAGCACTTTCATCCATTCTTTGACCAGCTGTCATCAGAGTCTTTCCTGTTACTAAATCCCAATAAAGCTTATGCCTGACTAAATGCCGATTGTGTTCTTGCAGCCACACCAACTCATGGCCTTCAGGAGTTGGGTTGTAACAATTGGTGAACCATATCCAGGAGACCAAAGAAACACGGGCAGTGGTGGGCATGAGCTCCAGGAAGGGAGATTCCGTGAGGGAAACCCTAAGTTGGCCTATAACATCCAAGTGTGGAGGGGTGGCTGCCCTCCTGGACAAACAGGGACTGCTGAGAGAATATAGGAATGTCCTAAAAACTTTGGCAGGTATGCTGGCTGTATAACAGCAGATAGCAGAGCAGTTGCACTTAAATAAGGAAAAGGGAGACCGCCAGATGGTGGGGGCTATAGGCTGGCCTCTGTTAGGACTTTGTGGTTGTCTACCAAGGCAGAAGAAGCAACAAAGGCCTCTGTGTGCCACTTAGAAGGAAAGTTAAAGTTAAGGAGTATGCATCTAGCACAGGCAGAGATGAAAGATTCCTTAACTAATTGCCTGTGCTGAGTAGATGGTCAGCAATATTGCAATACTGTATAAACTGGAAGAGTTTAAAGGGATGTTATGTTGACAATGTTTTAAGTTTCATTCACATTTTATTTTGATCAGAATATTTATCGAGGTGTTAAAAAGAACTTTCAGTTTTTGAATCAATAATTTACTGCTGAACTTTGAATCTGTCTGTTTTCCTGAAGAGTAATCTAAATTATATAAGTGTTAAATGCTTACCTAAATGCTTACTTATTGCTTAACTACTCAAATATTCCTAACTGGTTCCTGCTTACTAATTAATGTTTTCTAAGAATGAGATTTCATACTACAGTCAACACTGATTCCAGAGGAGATCTTAAAAGCAATAACAATCAGAGATGTGAAATGATGTAGAACTTGGAGACCGCCATACCAAAGGAGTGAGAATTGTGAGTCAAATTAATGGGTCTTATGTTTCTTATTGATGGGTGAAAAACCTTTCTGCATTTGTCTGTTTGTTCAGTGTATATTTTCATACCTCCAGATGGTAATATTAAACTAACAAATGAAAGTTCTTATAAGCACTCTACTCAAATTGCTAAAAGTTAAATGGATGTTTATATAGGTAAATGAATACTCCTGAAGTCCAAATTAGAAAAGCCAAACATGAGGAAAGGTCACATAAAATCTGAATAAAGAAACAATTTAAAGGAAAGAATCTAAAAAGTTTAGCCTGAATTCTCCCACAATCTTTCAATAGCTAATCATGCCCCAGGGTCTTCTCCTAACATTCACTGAATTTCAGGGACTCATTAAAACATATTGAGGAAACTAAGAGGATGGGCTTGGTGTGGATAGATAAGGGAGATGTGAGTGTAGCCAGAATTCTATCTACCAGACCCGGAAATTAAAATGATAGATGTTTGTGTGGGATGTGGTGAGAGGTGTGGGAGGTGGGCAACATGGGAATCCCGGTGGGTTCCATGTAATGTTTTAGGTAATCTAAGCACCTCTTAAAAAAAAAATATATATATATATATATATATATATATAAATAACATTTTTGTAAGCAAATGCACATATATGCATATATATTTATATATCATTTTACAAATATTGGTATGTATTGTGAAAATTTTGATTTTTACCCACAATAAAAATAAATAAATTACAAAAAAAAAAAAAAGATAGGGACAGAGCGGATATTACAGAATAAACCTTGATTTGTATAGGGTGCCCTGTAATTACCCAATTAAATTTTGACAGTTTTTGAGGTGAGAATAATAATCCAATGGCCAAATTTCAGTAAGTAAAGAAAAAGCCCTTGAAACCTAGGGAAAGAGTTTTCTAAATTATGATTAAAAATATTAAACAATTATAACATATTCCAGACCTTGGCAGTGAGCATGCTTTTACAGTTATTTACAATTCTAGTATTTTATTAAAGAAAAAAAGAGGTTTTAGCCTCCTGTGAAAAAAGGAAGAAAAAAGAACAACAATTGCATAAACTATAATGGTTTCAATTTTATTTAGCTTGGGAGTAATCTCCCTAGGTTTGTAGGATACTAATAAAATAAATTAGCATTATATGTGTTAAATCTTTAAGATGATGAAAATTGTAAGATTTTGGCTAATGAAATTATTTCAAACTTCTTTTAAAAAGTTGCTTTTGACTAAATTGAAATGAATAGTTTTTTCTCTTCACTGGACTGAATGAGGAATATGAGACTTAAGTGGATATAGAAAGAAGTAAAATATTTGCGGTGGTGAATGCATAGTGAATGATTGCTAAAATTTGATGTTTGTTAAGAGAATGTGTTTTGTCCTAGGATATAATTGTTGGTATTCATGAAATCAGGGTGGAAATATATAAGAAAAGGCTTGAATGAATATAAAAAGTTGTAGAAGTTATTGTAGAATGTAGCATTAAGTAAGGAAATGTGCTTTTTAAAGGTGAAATTTGTCTTGAGATGAAGTAACTATGTGGTTATGGATAGGTATGGGAAGTTTGTAAAAGCATTTTCTAAACTATAAGATTAGAATGTAAGTGACTAATTTTGAGTAATCATTATTAAGTAGAAATCTAGGAGTTAATATTAATAACAAAAAGTAAATTATAGTTAAGTATAAGAGGTTTGTAAAAGCATTGTCTAAACCAGGGTCTCTTAAGCTTTTTGTTCCACAGACCCTTTTGCCAGTCAGGTGAAAACCATGGACCCCTTACTAAGTCCACACTACACTGTGTATTATTTAATAAATATATCACACCCACATGAACACGTCCCCACAAGAATAATGTTTTTTTTGAAATTCAATTCAAGCTCATGGACCTCTTGTTAAGAACCCCTGGTCTAAACTGTAGTACTTAAATGGCTAATTACAGGAAGCCATTATTAAATAGAAACCTAAATTGATATTGATAACAAAAAGTAACTTCATAACAGGGAAACCTGTCAAAGGCCACTTCAATCTGCATATTAAAGTGGTGGTAGGAGGAAGATAATCCTGATTCACTGGGAATCTTGGGTTTTCACAAAATAATGGAGAAAGTAATTTTTCTGTACTGCCCAAGTAAAGTACCTGTTAATTAACACAATCATGGTAAAGGTATAGAAGTAAAAATTAAAGTACTAAAAATAGTTAAATTCTTTTCATATGTTATAAACTGAATTGGAAGCATTTATAAAGTGTATAGAAAATTAAGAGATAGATTTCAGTATTTTCAGACTCTCTTGTGCACTCAATACAGGCCTCTATACCCTGCATGGTGCCTCTCCATGGTTAGTTTGGTCACTGTGACCCCAAAAATAATAAAAGGATCTACTACATCTCTGGACATGGCTCCTGAAGTGGATGGAAATTATGTTACAGTTTCAGACTCCTGAAGAAACTGGTGATAGCTCAGTATGACCAAATGCAAAATGTATATTGCCTTCAGACTGACTCTGTTTCATAGTAGCAAAGGGCATTATGCACTAGTCCAGTGAAACACTGGAGCTTTCCTTGAAACGCCAATGGTGCTGCAGCATGCTGGCTGTGTGAAGGATATACCAAGTGGAAAAATAATTGCCAGAGTATTATGAGTAGAACCTAAACAGACACAAATGGCAGTATGGCCTGCTTTCATGAAGAGACAACATATATGGTATTGCAAACCTGGACCTTATATCTATTAATGACAGCTCAAAGAGGAACTTGTGCATTGATTAGTATTAAGTGCTGTACCTATATACCTGATGAATATAATAATATCTCTTCTATTCTAGATTATATACAGAAACATAATGAACATGATAAAAGTTAACATGTAGTTAACTAGTAGGACAGGGGAAGGACTGCTAGTTAACTAGTAGGGCAGGGGTAGGACTGCTAAGAGGTGTGGAATTTTTCTTTTTGGAGTAATAAAATTGTTCTAAAATTTTTTGTGGTGATGAATGCAATAACATGGTGATTATACTAAAAGCCATTGATTATGTTTTGGATAGATTATATCATATATAAATATATCACAATAAAACTGCTTAATAAATAAATAAATAAATATGCAAGTATACCCAGAAATTGCAGCTGTATAAAGCAGAGGAAGCATAGAGAGATCTAGAGGTGAAGAGTTTTCCTGTTTGTATTTGGTTTATTATTATTATTGAAATAATGAAAATGCTCTAATGATCTCTGAGGTGATGAATGCTCAACTATGTGAATATACCAAATACCATTGATTGTACACTTTGGATGAAGTCTATGCTTTATTAATATGTATCAATAAAATTGATTTATTAAATAAAAGTCTTTGTAAGCTTAATTCATTTTCTAACAATTAATGGATGTGCTTATAAGTTAAAAGAATGGCTCTTTTAATTATTGTCTTTATTTTGCTTGCCATAGGTTTATCTTGTTGTTACATTATCTTTGTGAGTTTATGTCTAGGGCAGTGCTTCTCCTCATACCTCTCCTATCTGTCCTAGGTATAACCACTGCTGTGTGAACTGGGGGTGGCAGTTTCCTAAACAACACTTGAAACTTACAAGATCAAGCCCATCTGCTTTGGGAGGATGTAGCCCCTGGAGGAACCTGGACTTTCTCATTCCCATGGTTGAGTATGTCATATCTAGCCCACTTTTGGGGGCCACATAACACCATTCTCTTTATCCTTTTAGTAGGATCATATATCTTCAAAATTCTAATAAATGTTTATTTTTTCCGGAATCAACACCTTCCAGAACAAGGTATTAGTCATGCATAGATTTCATCCAGTTCCAACCATGGTGCCAGACCCACCTTCCCTCAACCTCAATAGAATAGCCAGAGAATTTCACACCTCATCAGGCAGGGTCATCTGACCCTAACCAGCAAGAAGCAGCTACAGAAGAATGACCATCACCCTTCATCACTCCCCTTAAGAATAAGGGAGTAAACTCTCTGAGGAAAGAATTGAAGGAAGGTTAATATAAGAAACAGTGAAGGCAGCTGGTCAGAATAAAGTCCACCAAAGATCCTGGTCAGAAGGTCCAGTTTGAAAGTCTGGGACTCAAAAGGAGTCCTGGATAACTCCAAACAGAAAGGCCTTCCCTTTGCTTCCATGAAAAACCAAGAAGTGAAGTTAGTAAGGCAACCATTCAGGACAGCAAATAGCTGGGGCCCTATGTGTGATTATTTGTACTCTTCTTATGCATAAACTAGTTTTTGAGGTCACCGTGAAAACTCAGGATTCAAAAGGGGAAAATATTTGGTATTAGAATCCTCCTCATAAAACGGCTCTACCTGGTACTTTGTTATATATTAATGGAAATGTTGCTTGTATACTGTTAGACCAACATGATCTGCCCCTTATTTTTCCTGATAAACATCTTTTATTTTGCCCATAGTGCCCAAGCTAATGTTGTCCTGCAGTGGGCTTCAGCAGGGACCCATGACCACAGTCAGACCCAATGTTAGGTGTGCCATCCTTGTGTGCTACTGGCCTTCCTTGGACTGTCACTCCTGCAGATTGGAAGGCATGGAACACCTTGTTGGCATGGCAGGCTTAAACCCATTGACAAATTTGGAAAAAGACCTTCTAAGACTGAGATTCAGTTACCACCTTTCAATGAGATTCATGATTATACATATATATTTACATAATTATATAATTCATATATATAATTCATAATTATACATAAATATATTGTAAGGGAACAGGTTAGTTGAAAAGATGTGTATATATTCTACTCATACAACATGTAGGTTAACACCCCCCTTAAGGGTGACCTATATTTAGTGACCCATTTCCTAAGAATATATTAGGAAAAGGAAAGTTTAACAACCTTGCAGTGGAGAAACAGGCATCATTTAGCCAACAGATAATGGTTTATATGATCATAACAGTACTGTATAACAGTACTGCAGGTTAACTTTCATTAGGAGTTATTCTGTAAGATACCTGTCTAGTATTGCTCAAAACCATTATTGTTATTACAAACAAGAAAAGACTGAGAAACTGTTACAGACCAGAAGAGCCCAGTGGGAAATGATGGTTTCGATCCTGGAAAATAACAAGGACATTAATGAAAAATCTGTTGTGGTCTAAATAAAATCTGGTTTAGATAACTTAGAATAGGAGAAGAGCAGGAGCAAAGATTCTGAAGCAAGGTGAGTATGATTTCTGTAAATTCTTTTGTGCACATTCAATAGAAACTAAACTGGCTAATTCATTTGTGAATTATTGTGGGTGGCAGGACGTGGTCAGAGACTGGAGACAGCTTAAACCTAATTAAACATGTTCCTGCATGGTTGGGATGCTTGTGTTTTGTATCTCAATCAAGAATTTAGTGGTTTGGGATGTAAAACAAATAAAAATAGAGTTTAATATTTAATTTTTTGTTCAAGAAGTTAGAGGACATCAAAGTACCATGAGTGCAGTGCCACACACAATTCAGTTGTTTTTGCTGTAAAAGTATAATTCCTTATCTTGGTAATGTGTGCATGTATCTTAAACACTATACAATTGCCCTCCATAGGCATTCTTATTTTATGCTTTCAATTCCATGTGATATAAATATTATTATATTAAACTTTTAGTTATAGGTGAAAATTCTAAAGTTCCCGAAAATTAATTTGGTGAAATTAAAACCAGTAAATGAAAGGCATAGCTGGGATTTGTAGTTTGGTGCCCTTAAAGACACATCATTCTTTTTCTACACTGTTTTTCTCGGTGCTCCTTGATGATGAAGACACAAGTATCAATCCCTATTTACTCTAACTGCCTCCATCTTGAATTGTTTACTTTGACTTATCGCTTGCCTTGTAGAACAAAAAACAATCTTTTTTCCCATAAAATACACAACAGTTGTTTACACCATGAGCCCATTTAAATGTGTAGGTTTTCATGTTCTCTTTCCTAAACATAATAATGGTAATAATAATTTCATTTTCAAAACTTTTCCCTCAAACTTTTAGATTTTGCCATATTGTTTTGTGATAGTTTTTTAGAAGTGAAGATAAATATGGTAATATTCTAGTTTATTAATAACTTGCCAAAATAGTATTTTGTCTAGTTCTTCTCTGCTGAATGAACTCTACTTAAATTTATATCCCTTATTATATTTTCTTCTCTCTATTCTTTGTACAGTGGCTCCAGAATGACTGTAACTCTTGCATCACATTTATATATTCTAAAATTTTTCTACATTTTAATTATCTTCCATCCTATTAAATATTATTATCTAGGCCTTTTTCCATGGTAATATTTATTCTGTTTTCCAGGGAATCACTTCATCCAATTTTCTTCTGATTTTTCCAAAAAAAATCTTTTGCAGGTTTATTTTGATAATCATTGGAAGATTGTTCACCTTGATCTATTGTGTCATAATATTTTTTGATTGCTGATTGTTTGTCTGTTGGTTGTTTGATTTTTTGGCTACAACTTAGGTATTTGGTTGTTGTTGTTGTTTTTCCCTCATCCTAATAGAAAAGGTCTTTGGATCTGGATCTAATACTTGTTATTTCCTTAGCAGTTTTAGACAAGGAAGGATAGATCAATCCTTAATTTACTAATAATTGTTAAGTCTTATGGGAAGTTTTTTTTTGTATTTTTTTTTTGTTTGTTTGTTTTTAAACTGGCTAATAGGTGGAATAGAAGCAAGTGTGTTTCAGTATACTGAATTCTTGATTTTAATTGTCTTCCTTTATTTCTTGAAGGGAAGTCAAGGCAGTTGACACAAAGGAAACACTTTAAAACTTTTAAGCCAGATTTGATTATAATGACTTTATTGCATAATTGATTTCTGAATGCCACTAGCAGTCATCTGGGTGAAAAGTTTATTAAAACTTATTGTTTAAATTATTTATTTTGATATTCCTTTGCCACAGAGATTGTGTCATTATGTAGTCTGACCACCAAACCTGAATTTTGTAACAGAAATATCATTGCAATTATATTTTTTGCATCATAATTCACCACTTAAAATAGGATTGTCTAATTGTTATAACATAAATGAGTTGTTTTGTATTCAGGAAACCATTTTGACACCATCAAAACATATCACAAAATTAATTTTATTTCCAAATCATTTTTGTTGCGTAGAATTATATTTGATTAATAGTCAGTTTTCCACCTTTCATAAAATGAGAACAATGAGATAAAACCTAAGATAGTTTCTAGCTTTTTTTATTGCATATGTAACTTCTTTCTTTTATAAATTTTTTAGCTAATAAGTTACTTCAAATCAACTGTGTGCTTCGTTGTAAAAAATCATTTGGTATCAGTCATTTCTCATGGCTATTTCATCTCTGTATTTCTTAGAGTATAGTTTAAGGGACTGAACATAAGAGCAATGATTTTGTAAAACAGTGAAAATATTTTATCCTTAGAGAACTTGTTAGAGGTCTAAGTTACGCAAAGATTGAAGTCCTCAAAAATCAGTGATATGAGACACACAAGTAGAGATGACTTTGTGTCTTCCCTCAGCTGAATGATTTCTTGAAGTGAATAATATAATGACAGAAGAAACATATTAAACAACAAATATCACTAAGGTTGCCATTTCTGATTTGACAATTACAAGAATACCAGTGATGTAGGTATAAGAACAGACAACTTTTAGCAATGGGAAGATATCATAAAAATAGTGATCAATTTCACTAAGACAACAAAACTGCCATTGGACTGCTAGAGAAAAATGGGCAGCTCCACCAGTTCAAGCAGCAAGGACTAGGATATTGCATTTTGTCCTCTTCAGATAATCATGTAATAGAGAGATTTGCAGTTGTCAACATAGTGATTAAAGGCCATGGCAGGGAAGCGGCTGTGGCTCAATCAGTAGGGCTCCCGTTTACCATATGGGAGGCCCCGGGTTCGGTTCCCGGGGCCTCCTGGTGAAGGCAAGCCCACCCACACGGCGTGGTTAGCTGACCCAGTGAGCACAGGCAGAAAGGGGGGGATAAATGAATAAATAAATAAAATCTTTAAAAAATAAAAATAAAAATAAAAAAATAAATAAAGGCCATGGCAGTAAGAATAAAGACTTCAGTACCTCCAAAGAAGCATGCAGCAAAGACAAAATGGTTTTTCTTTCCACTAGAAGGTCACTGATCAGTTTGGGTGTCACACAGTAGGTATAGCAGATGACCATAGAGGATAAGAGGCTGAGGAAATAGTTGGTGAGAAAGAGGATTGCATTAAATAGAGACAAAATTCAGGAGATTTCCCCTAAAAAAAACCCACAACAGAATAAGAAAGACATAAAGCAAAATATCTGTGTGTTCTAATTATAAGAAAATCCAAAAGAATGAACTTTGAATAGTTTCTCTGGTTTCCCATATATATCACCTTGGTGTATGTGATAAACAAAGGAATTGAATATCTGAAAAGAAAGGATAAATGAATTTGTATAAATATTAGCAATATGATAACCAAAATTTACATATATGTAATATGAATATTAATTATTTTATATATATATTTAAATGGATTTATTATGTCTCTTAATTTATACATCTAGCTTAAGATAATTTTAATGGGACTAATGATACATTTTATTCCATTTTACCAGCAACAGTTAAAAAATATTTTAGACATTAGTTTGATGATAAATAAATTATTATAGTATTGCTAATTTTATTATTTATATAGAAACAGAAATTTTAATTATCCAATACCAAATAAAACAACAAAAATTTTTCTTGTATATTTTTTAATGAATGTGACTTATCCATGGAGACATCATGCTTTTCCAGAATGATGTGAACCACCTTCCTAAATTATCTAGCAGTGGATCCTCAGAAAATGAAAATGCGTTTAAAACCTCCCAGCTTGAATAGGTTAATCTATGAAGAGGATACTCTTACTTGTCATGTGCACAAATACCACCAATTGATCATATTAAACCACAGTTAAATCATAAAGCAATGATTCATTGAAAACTATGCAGCAAAATACAGAATGTCAACTAATGACTGAAGTCATGAAAAATAAACATTAAATTCATTCATTTCTCCTCATGTGGGCCTACTAGGTTTTCCACTCACACAGTCCAGACTACTGGGGTGCTCAAAAGTACTAGGTCCATGTAAAGAGACTCCTGGCAGTGAAAATGTCAGAACTTTGTTCAGAGGAGTGAGGAACTTAGGCTCTAATTCTTGCTCTATACCCTTCCAGTCACTTAGGGCTCCACAAGCTCCAAAAAGAGTGGAGCTCACTAAGGCTCCCAATTTGCACAGTTAAATTAAGCAAAAATAATTCTCAAGGTCAGAACTAGTAAGACAATATAATTTAAGAACTTTGTTGTTGTTTATTGGTCTATTTTCTCATTACATCTAATGTTGACTTCTGGTTCAAGAAATGGTATACTGTTTAATTTACTAATACATTTATTTACCCAAAACAAATTGATTTAAAGATATATTTATATAATAAATAGGCTGGTGAACAACTGAAATTAGGCTCAAACACAAGATTTTCTTTTCTTTTCTTTTCTTTTTAAAAGATACTTAGATTACATAAATATACATGAAAATGTAGGGGATTCCCATGTGTCCCACTCCCTAACCCTCCTACACTTCTCCACATTAACAAATCATTCATTAGTGTGGTACCTTTGTTACAATTGATGTACACATATTGGAGCATTGCCACTAAGCATGGATTGGAGTTTACATTATAGTTTAAACTCTCTACCACACAATTTTGCAATTTATGACAAGATATATAATGGCTTGTATCTGTCATTGCAATGACATTCAGGACAATACTCATGTTCCAAAAATGTCACCATATCACACTTGTTTTCCTCTCTTCCTCCCCTCAGAACCCTCAGAGGCCACTGCTTCCACATTAATGATAAAAGTTCTTCTATTGCTAGATTCACAATAAATCTATATTAGAAAACCAGTAAGTCTACTTTAGTCCATCGTTCATTCCCCAATCCAGAGGATTCTGGGATGGTGATGCCCACTCTGGCTCTAATTGAGAGAGGGCTTAGATCCTATGGGGCAGATGGATGGGACTATCTTGCTTGCAGTTGTTGACTCTCTCTATTCCTTGGGATTGTCATTGTCCATCATCATTTCCTTGTTAGTTGTCATGGGTGAGTCCAGTGAACTGGAGAGTAGGTGTTTCAACTCTGCTGAGATTCAGGGCCCAAATGGCACATGGAAAAACCAAAGATTTATGTCTCTTGGACATAAACCTATCAACCCTAGTACTATAGGTTCATATAGAAGGGGCAGATGAGCCATGTTTAGGGAAACCACTACTGAGTCTAACTCTGTCACACTGGGGAGCATAAATTCCAAAGTAGGGCCCACTGGCAGGGCACAACTCCTGAGATATCAGCACTTCCAATAGTGTCTGGATGTCTCCAGAGCCCTCAGTATTCCTACTATTTAAGGCAATATTTAATGTGACAGTCAGTGGTATCCTTTGAGACGTGCATAAGTGTAACCTCTGGATTGACCTCCTGACACACTCTGAAGTCTCTTAGACATATAAACTCATTTGTCTTTAAACTTTCCCCTTTTGCTCAAGGTGTTTTTCCACTTGTTTTGCTAGTTGGTTCTTGGTAATAATCCCTCAATGTCAGGGAAGCTTATCCCCAGGAGTCATGTCACATACTGGGGGAGTTTTGTTTAGAAAGAGGCCACATTTTAGCAATAAGGAGGCTCTCAGGAGGTAACTCTTAGGCAACTTATAATACTATGATAAGTTTCAATTTCAAAAGAAAAGGTTCATAAGCACAGTCATCAATATCAGGAGCCCATCAATGGTCCTTTCTCCTTCACTAGTCACTGTCCCTGTACTCAGAGGATTCTTGCTACCCCATTACAGAATGTGGCAGAACTACCCAGGACGGAATTGTGTATTTTTTCGGTTATTGTGTGCATCTCCACTCACTGTGGCAATGCTCTATGAACACTTGAATTCATTCTTATGCCTTGTAGGTTTGCCCCAGGTGAAGCTCCTCCCATGCATTCCCCCATCACTGACACCCTGCACCAATGATCCTCCCCTGCCAAAGTTGTAACCCTTCTGTGATCCAGAACGTCTTCAAAAATGATGCTAACAAAATAACTGAATTAAAATAATAAAAAAATGAAATAATAATGAAAGTTTTAAAAATGACAAATAAAATACAAAAAATTAAAAAGAATTGGAAATAATAAAAGAAATAATTTTTAAAATTAAAAAAAATTGGCATTATGTCTTTCATTACTGTAAGATCTGTTGTCTTGTGTGTACAGGGACATTTTCTTTCATTTATTCCCCCAGTGTCTTTTTTTTTTTTTTTTTCATTTTATCTTCAAAATGAACCTTTAGGTTACAGAAAAGTCACATAAAATATAGAAGATTCGCATATACCCAACATCCTCCCCCTTTTTCCCTTTGCCTTTTAATAACATTTTACATGGGGATGGTACATTTCTTACAATTGATGTACAAATATTTTTTTTTCAAAGCACAAAAATTAATTTATTTGATAGCAAAAGTTTGATGTTTGACACTCATTACTTTAAAATATAGAATTCTTAATAAAACATTAAGAAACATGAGTTTTGGGTTGTATATGGTTAAAGAGAAATGTACAAATATTGAAGCATTGACACTAACCATGGTCAATGATTTATATTATGGTTTACATTTTGAACCATAAACCGCTATAAATTTTGACAAAATTTAACATGGCCTGTATCCATCATTGCAAGATCATGTAGAATAATTCCAATGCCCCCGAAACGCCCCATGTTCCAACTATTCTATTTCTCCCTCCCCTTCCTTTCAGGACCAACAACAACCACCGAATTTCACTGCTTGAAGAACAAGATTCATAGTTACTTGCAACAACATTGAGAGCTTGACATATTGGCCTGTCTTCCACTATTAGGCACTGCCTATGATCTCAATTGACTCCCACCCTTCTATTTGAGAACATATCAGGACTCCCAAGGATGGGAGTCCAACACCTTCCTGTTCAATGTGTGAGTCTCCACCGAGGATACAATACACCAAGACAGGATGAACAGTCACATACTCCTTAGAAGCCTGCCCCAGGTGCACCCTGTCCCACATGTCCCCCACATCCAACACCTTAAACCAGTAACCCTCTTCTGCCTTATTAGCAAAAAAACAACATTATCAACATTGTAGTTTCAACCACATATCTACAAATACCCAGAGTTCATCCGATACCTCCACCTACCCTCCTCCCAGTTCCATGGACAATGCAACTCTCCCCAACCTACATCCCTCACAAGCCAGCAATGCCTATACCAAAAGCACCACTGCTCCACTGTCAGACCCATCCAATGCACAAATACACATTTCCATCTTATTATAGGTTTTGCCCACATGGGCATTGGCTCACAACTGTCTCCTCCTTTTCTGTATCCTGTAAACCTATCTTCCAGACTCTAGCTCTGTGGGAGTGCTCAGTTTGCTTAATTCGTATTAGTGAGATCATGTAATATTTTTCCTTCAGTGCCTGGCTTGCTTCACTATACATAAGGTCTTCAAGATTCATCCATGTTATTCCATGTGTTAATGTTACATTCCTTCTTATACTTGAGTTATATTCCATTGTATGTGTATACCACAATTTGTTTATCCATTCATCTGTTGATGGACATTTGGGTTGTTTCCAACTTTTGGCAATAGTGAATAATACCACTATGAACATAGGAGTGCATATATCTGTTCATGTCCCTGCTTTCAATTCTTCTGAGTATATACCCAGTATTGGGATTCCTGGGTCATATGGCAGTTCTATTATTAGCTTACTGAGGACCTGCCAGACTGCTCTCCACAATGGTTGCACAATTTTACATTCCCACTATCAGTGGATAAGTATTCCCATTACTCCACATCCTTTCTAACACCTGTAGTCTTGTTTTTTAATAGCCTCCAGTCTAATGGGTGTAAGATGATATCTCATTGTAGTTTTGATTTACATTTCCCTAATAGCTAGTGATGTTGAGTATCTTTTCATGCATTTTTTTAGCCATTTTTATTTTTTCCTTGGAGAAGTGTCTATTCAAATCACTTGCAATTTTTTAAAAAATGGATTGTCTTTTTATTTTTGAGATGTAGGATTTCTTTATATATGCCACTAATCAGATATATGGTTACCAAATATTTTCTCCCATTGAGTAGGCTACTCTCTCCCTTTATTCATAAACTCTTTTGAGGTGCAAAAGTTTTTAATTTTGAGGAGGTCCTATTTGTCTATTTTTTCCTCCATTGCTCATGCTTTGGGTATGAAGTCCATGAACTCATTCCTGAATGGAAGATCTTGTAGATACTTCACTACATTATCTTCCAAGATCTTTATGGTCTTGGATCTTATATTTAGATTTTTGATCCAACTTGAGTTAATTTTTGTATAAGGTATGCAATTGTGTTCCTCTGATTATCATTTCCATATGGATATCCAGTTCAACAGGCACCATTTGTTGAAGAGGTCATTCTCTCCCAATTGAGTGGGCATGGTGGCCATGTTGAATATCATTTGACTGTATATGTGAGGACCTATATCAGAATTCTCAGTTTACTTTCATTTATCAGTATGTCTATCCTTGTGCTAATACCATGCTCTTTTGACCATTGTATCTTTGTAGTATGTTTTAAAATCAGGTAGTATGATTCCTTGGATTTCAATGTTCTTTTTCAATATGTCTTTGAATATTCAGGGCCCCTTACCCTTCCAAATAAATTTCATAGTTAGCTTTTCCAATTCAGTAAAAAATGCTGTGATAATTTTAATTGGAATTGTGTTAAATCTATTAATCAGTTTGGGTAGAATAGACATCTTAATGATGTTTAGTCTTCCTATCCACAAACAGGAACTATTCTTTCATTTATTTAGGTCTTTTTTGATTTCCTTTAACAGTATTGTATAGTTTTCTGTGTACAAGTCATTTGCATCTTTAGTAAAATTTACTCCAAGGTATTTCATTCTTTTAGTTGCTATTGTAAATGCAATTTTTTCTTGATTTCCTCCTCAGATTGCTTTTTATAGGTGTATAGAAATGCTACTGATTTTTGCACATTAATCTTTTAACCTGCCACTTTGCTGAACTAATATTTATGCTCTTAAAGCTTTCTTGTAGATTTCTCAGGGCTTTAGAGGTATAGGATCATGCCATCTGCGAATAGTAAAAATTTTACTTCTTCCTTTCCAATTTGGATGCGTATTAAATCTTTTTCTTGCCTAGTGCTGACTAAGTACTTGTAACACAATGTTAACTAAGAGTGGTGACAGTGGGCATCCCTGTCTCTTTTCATATTTTAGAGGGAAAGTTTTTAGGATTTCAACATAGAATATGATATTAGCTGTGGTTTTTCATATATTCCTTTTATAGTGTTGAGGAAGTTTCCTTCTATTCTTGTCTTTGAAGTGTTTTGATTAGGAAAGGGTGCTATATTTTGTTGAATGCTTTTTCTGCCTCAATAGAGATTATTGTTTAATTTTTTTTCTTTCTATCTGTTAATGTGATGTGTTATGTTGATTGATTTTCTTATGTTGAGCCATCCTAGCATACCAGGGATGGAACCCACTTAGTCATGGTGTATAATTCATTTGATGTGCTGTTGAATATGATTAGCAAGTATTTTGTTGAGAATTTTAGCATCTAGTTTCATTAGAGACATTGATCTATAGATTTCCTTTCTGTGGTGTATTTGGTTTTGGTATTATGGTGATGCTGGCATCATAGAATGAATTAGGCAATGTTCCTTCTACTTCTATCTTTTGGAAGAGTTCATGCTGGATTGGTGTTAATTCTTTCTAGAATGTTTGGTAGAATTCACCTGTGAAGCCATCTGGTCCTTGGCTCTTCTTAGTTGGGAGGTATTTGATGAATAACCCAATCTCATTGTTTGTGATTGGTCTGTTGAGTTCATCAATTTCTTCATTCATCAATGTAGGCTGCTTGCGTGTTTCTAGAAATTTGTCCATTTCCTCTAAATTATCCATCATGTTGACATACAGTTTTTTCAAGTATCCTTTTATGATATTCCTTATTTCTTTTCCCTTCCTCGCTTCTTATTTTATGCATTTGCATCTTCGTTTTGTTGTTGTTGTTGTTAGTCTAGCTAAGAATTTGCCACTTTTATTAATCTTCTCAAAGAACCAGCCATTGGTTTTTTAAATTTTTTCTTGCGTTTCTTATTTTCAATTTCATTTAGCTCTGCTCTAATCTTTATTTCCTTCTTTCATTTCTTTTGTGTTTAATTTGTTGTTCTTTTTCTAATTTCTCCACGTGTGCACTTAGGTCTTTGATTTTAGCTCTTTCTTCTTTTTTTAATATAGTCATTTAAAGCTATGAATTTCCCTCTCAGTAGAGCTTTTGCTGCAACCAATAGGTTTTGATATGTTGTGTTGTCATTTTCATTTGTTTCCAGGTAGTCACTAATTTCTTTTGCAATTTCCTTCTTGACATCCTGATTGTCTAAAAGTGTGTTGTTTAACTTCCATATCATTGTGCCTAATCTGCTTCTCTGCTCCTTACTGAATCCCAGATTCATTCTATTGTGGTTAGAGAAATAATTTTGTATAATTTCAATCTTTCTAAATTCATTGAGAGTTATTCTGTGGCCTAACATGTGTTCTCTCTTAGACAATGATCCATGTGCACTTTAGAGGAATGTATATTCTGCTGTATTTAGGTGTAATATTTTGTAATGTCTATTATGTCCAAATCTTCTAATGTATTATTCAAGGAATTTGATTCTTTATTGATTCTCTGTTGAGATGTTCTATTTATTGATGATAATGGTGTATTAAAGTCCCCCACTATAATTGTAGAGACATCCATTTCTCCACTTATTTTTTTCAATATATGCTTCATGTATTTTGAGGCACCCTGATAAGGTACACAAATATTTATGATTGTTCTTTCTTCTTAATTGATTACCTCTTTTATTAATATATATTGGCCTTCTTTCTCTCTTACAATAGTTCTGCAAGTAAACTCTATTTTGCCCAATATTAGTATAGCTACTCCCACCTTTTTTTGTTTATTGTTTGCATGTCAATTTTTCCCAACCATTCATTTTCAGCTTCATTGCATCCATAGTATAAGGTCAGTTTCTTGCAGACAACATATAGATGGATCATATTTCCATATCCATCCCACCAATCTCTATCTTTTGATTGGAGAGTTTAATCCATTAGCATTCAATGTTGTTTTTGTCAAGGAAGTACTTACATTAGCCATATTATCTTTAGGCTTATGTATGCCATATGTTGTTTTATTTCTTTTTTTATCTTTTTAGTTATTCTTACACTCTTCTCCTACTCTCCCTTTTCTGTTTTTTCCTTTCAACCTGCAGTACCCACTTTATTATTTCTTGAAGGTCAAATTTCTTATTGACAAACTCTCTTAATTTTTGTTTATCTGTGAATATTTTGATCTATCCCTCATTTTTAAATGCAAGCTTTGCTGGATAGAGAATTCTTTCTGGAAGTATTTTTCTTTAGCCCCTTAACTATATTATACCACTGCTTTCATGCCTCGATGGCTTCTGATGAGAAATCAGCATTTGATTTTATTGAGCTTCATTTGTATGTATTTGTATGTAATGGATCTCTTTTCTCTTACTGCTTTCAGTATTCTCTCTTTGACATGAACATTGGACACTTTGACAAGAATACGCCTGGAGTAGGCCTGTTAGGATTTATACTGTTTAGGGTGTTCTGCGGTTCCTGGACATGTACATCCATGTCCCTCAGTAAAGTTGGGAAATTTTCAGCCATTATTTCCTCCAAAAACTCCTTCCTCCCCCTTTCTTTCTCTTCTCCTTCTGGGATGCCTATAATGTGTGTGCTTGTATGTTTCATGTTGTCATTCAAGTCCCTAATTCCCTGTTGGATTTTTTTCTATCTTTTTATCTATCTGTTCTACTTTCTATCTAATTTCAGATGTACTGTCTTCCATATCACTAATTTTTTACTCTGCCTATTCAAATCTGTTGTTATGTGCTTCCAGTGTATTTTTGATTTCTTGCATTGTACCATCATATCTGTTTTCTTTTTATGTATATTTACAATTTCTTCTGTGTGTTATCCTAGTGTTTTCTTAATATCCTTAATCTTTCCCTTCACTTAATTTTTTTATTTTTTTTTTAAGATTTTATTTATTTATTCATTCATTTATCCCCCCCTTGCTGCTTGTGCTCGCTGGGTCAGCTAACCACACCGTGCGGGCAGGCTTTTGCCTTCACCAGGAGGCCCTGGGAACCGAACCCGGGGCCTCCCATATGGTAAACGGGAGCCCTACTGATTGAGCCACAGCCGCTTCCCGTTCCCTTCACTTTATTAAGCTGATTCATGATATTCTTTTGACATCTCTGATTAGTTGTTCCATGTTCTGCATATCCTCCATTTTTTTAGTTTGTTCATTCAATTGGGCCATGTCTTCCTGTGTCTTAGAATGACTTGCAATTTTTTGTCAATGTCTAAATATCTGTTTGTTTTGATTGGTTTATTCAGTTGGTTAGCTTCTCTTTCTACTGTAGGGTTTTATTTTTTCGGTTTTGGGTGTGTTGTAAGGTTTCACTTTGACACTTAATTCTTCTTATTCTATTTCCTTGCTATTGTCTATGTTCCCTTGGGGTAAAAAAAAAGGAAATTAGGACCCAAGAGATGGACAGAGATAAGAGAAAAAAGGATAATAGTAATAATAATAAATAAGATAGTATAGGAACCATACAAGACCTAGGAAAATAAATAATTAACACACATAAAAATCATAAAGTACACAGAGGAATAAGAATAAAAAAGGGGAATAGTAAAAGTGAAATGAGAAACAAAATAGAGAAAAATTTATAGAATGATTGGAAAGGCTGGAATGAAAAGAGAGGAAAAGAAAAAAGAAAAGCAAAAAAGAAAAATAAAAAAAGAGAGAAAGAAAATAAAAAAAAATGAAGATCAAGCACAAAGAGATGGAATGAAAGAAAAACAACAGACAACAGAAGTTAGAAAAATGAAGGAAAGAAAAGAAATCATGTAGGTAGAAAAAAATCAGTTAAAGAAAAGGTGTTTTAGCCTACAATTTGCTAGAGTCCTGCTGATTAAACACCTGTCCTGCCCCCTCTCTAATCTAGTTCCTCTCTTTTCCCAGGTACCTGGGTATGACAGCCTGCCTGAGCAGATACCATTCCCCTCTCCCCACCAGGTCAGAGTCCCTTCTGCAATTCAAAAGGGCTTCAGCTGGACAAACTCACCACAATGAAACCACTGTCCAATTTCTGTCAGGTCTGTCTTCCTCCCAAGGAATACCCTCTCTGAATCTGTTGGGAGCAGCAAGTCAGGGGCTCCACAAAGGTTATGTGCCTAAAGCACAGAGTATATGTGTGGTTTTCAGCCCAGAGGCAAGCAACACATGGCTTTCCTCTAAATTTTTTATCTTTTCAGTTCTCTCCTAGATGACTTAGAGCACCTTCACATCTATATACATCCAAAGCAGCTCTTTAAGATAGGTTCCTACCTTCTCTCTCTCTCTCTTTCTCTCTCTCTCTCTCTCTCTCTCTCTCTCTCTCTCTCTCTGTATGTGTGTGTGTGTGTGTGTGTGTGAAGATCAGACTCTGCCTACCTACTTTGGCACCCTTTTCCTGGAAGTCTAAACCCATGATTTTCAGCTAAAGAAACTCAGAACATGAGAATTTCAGTAACTGATCAGAATCAGTGAATCTTAGTGTTGTTATGTTCGGAGCCAGATGTCCTGATTCTCACTGTTTGGTGCTGCATCTCAAGAGTAAAAGTAGGGCTGGTTGAGGAAGAGTGCCAAAGAGGTCAGCAGTGAGAAGAACTGCTGTAAATCTTCATCTCAGTAGAGAAGAATATGGAAGGTGACAGATTATGAGATCACCTAAACTGTCTTTATGAATACTAAGGTATATCTTGCATTAATATATGGTACAGCATTCTCAATTTCAAATCATTTCAAAATAATTTCCTTTACTTTTAGACAAATATAAATTCCTTAAGTCAAACTTGTTCTTTAGATCTTTTTGGTTGTTGAATCGACCCAAAAAATTAAAAAAAATTCCATCCTGAATTCTGAGGGAATATGCTACTTTGATCACATATTTTAGCAAAAGTAAAAGGTTGATATGAGAAGAATTACATATTCAATTGAGATGAATTATCTTTAAACAAATATTTTCAAGGCCATAATTTCTAAGTTTGTCAAAAAATTGAAGTCATAAATAATGAAGAAGGATTAGTCACCTATACAACTTATGGTTGGAACAGTGGCAATAAAGAAAGAAATAAAAATGTGAAGGAGTGAAAGATAAAACTGTTTTGCAAGTATTTTGATTCTAATTGCAGTTCTCTAGGAATTAACAAAAAGAAAACCAATTATCTAAAAATTTATAATGTTAAGATGTTTGATACTACATGAAAAAAATGTATCTGTATACTTGTCTGATTTACTTTAATTTCTGCTGTTTATGGTTGATGGAGAAGTTCAAATATAAAAAATAGTGCCAATGTTCTCTGAGAATTCAAACACCTATTTTAAGTATGAAATAACCCTCTGTCATACAGGGTTTATAACTTAACATGTTCACTTCTTTTTACTTTCTCTCTTATTTCAGTGAGGAGTTTAGTATATTTTCTGCTTGATATACACATATACATAGCAAAGTCCAAGCAAGACACAAGGAAAAAACAATTTTATCACCACATGTATTTGCTGAGAGTAATCAGGATAAATTTCAATTTTTAGCATCATGTAGTAAAAATATGTAAAATTGGCCTTATAATAGTTTGGTTTTCTTAGGGCATTTATAATTCTAATTACTAGTAGTAACATATACAAATTCTGCATACCCATTGGATTGTGATATAAAAAAAGAGACTTGCTCTTATACTTAATGTAGAATTTCCACCTTCATTAAAATTTTCTCCTAGTGGTAACAAAAAGTTGCATGCCATAAACTTACCTCAGTTTACTCAGATGAATCTAATCTACTTTAAGATGGCAAGTGTTTCAGTTTGCTACAGTTCCTGGAAGCAATATACCAGAAATCAGTTAGTTTTTATAATAGGAATTTATTTGTTTAAAATATTACAGTACTCAGGCTATGAAAATGTCCAAATCAAGACATCATAAGAGATATCTTACCAGAGGTTGGCTGCTGGATACTGGAATCTTGCCACATGGCAAGTGTGACAGTTTGAGATTATTTATGAATACCCAAAAGAGGGATTATGTTTGTGAACTGCACTGTTCCTCTGGGTGTGATACCCTTTGATTTTATTATATTCAGCTCTGATGACTTTGATTAAATTATTTTAAGATTCGGCTTTGATTTAACCAAGTCAGTAGGGCATTACTCAGGGCTGAGTCCCTGCCCATTTGGTGGGCTATATAAACAGATACTCACTGAAGAACACACACAAAAGAAGATACACAGTGGAAGAGAGAGAGAGTGCCATATATATGGCAGATGAAATAACTTGAATCCTGCTGCCCTGGGAAGAGAGATCAGCCATTTACCCGATCGTATGCAGCACTGAGAAAGCCCAGGAAGAATCAAGCCCTTTGTCAGTCTCTAACTGAGAGAGACAGGAAGGGTAAACCCTCACAGTGATTGGCAGCCATCTTGCTTCAACATGTAGCAACAGACTTTGGTGAGAAAGTAACTCTTATGGTACCTTGAGCTGGACTCTTTAGGGTCTTGTAACTGCAAGCTTTTACTCCAAATATATACCCTTTATAAAAGCCAACAGATTTCTTCTACTTTGCATCAGCACCCCTTTGGCTGACTAATATAACAAGGCAAAATGGCAGTGAAAGTCTTTCACTGCTTTCTCCTCCAGTTTCACTTTCTCTTTCAGCTTCTAGCTGGTCTGTGGGACTAGCCCCTTAGGTGACCCATTACTTCAGCTACTCTACTGATTCTAGCCTCCAACTTCTCTCAGTCTCTTGGGGTTTCTCTGTCTTTCTGCAACTGTAAGCTATACTGAAATCTTATTTTGCATGGCAGGGTAAAATGGCAGATTCCTTTCTCTGTGTTTCTGCTTTCAGTTCTCAGTTTATGTAAGACTCCAGAAAGAAGGTGGAGACCTGGGTCATGCCTCACTGATGTAGCCCAATGAAAGGCCCTGTAGCAATCTAATCAATAATGATCTAATCAAGGGGTACCTTAACTGAATCTAACCATAAGGTCCCACACACACAGGAATGGTTTAACTTAAGAACATAACTTTCTGGGACCCACAAAAGACTCAAACCAGGACAGCGGGTTTCTCAAAAGTTTTTCATTGTTCATCATTGGAGACTTTAGAGCACAAACTTGGCTTTTCCACTATAGGAATGTGAAGGAAAATATTTAAGCACAAGAATGGGACTCAAAGTTCATCACACCTTAAAGATTTCATAAAGGTAAATGCAAATATTCTTACATAGAATTAGGTATGTGAATAATAAACAATTGAAAAATGTGTTTTAAAATATTTTATAGAAATCAAATTACTTTATGCTGCAAGAGAAATTATAGTCCTAACAGTAAAAATAAATGGAATAAATGTCAATAGCACAAAAACATCCTAAATTTGGGACTCTCTCCAAATCAATATGACATGGACAATTCACTGAAAACCAAATGAGTGCTTTCAGATTTAATGTAGACTGCATCAGGAAGAATTCTTCCTGAGATACTTTGCCAATTGGAGGGCCTAGTTTCTTCCTGATCTCAGCTGTAGGCTGGCAAAGGGTTTGTCTCTCAGAGCTTCCTCTCTCTCACCTGCAAACTATCAAGCAAATGTCTTCTCTCTACTTAGGGTCCCAGGATCAAAAATGACATTGCTCTCTTCTTTGTGCGTGTCTTCTTGAGTGAATGTCTGTTTATATCTGCCCACCAAGGGGGCTGGAACTCAACCATGAGCAACACCTTACTGACATGATTAAATCAAAGTCCTACTCTTAATAGGTAATGTAATCAAGGGTCCCTCAACTGAATCCAATATAATAAAAAGGGTGTCACACCCAGAAGAATAGATCAGTTTACAAACATATCTTTCTCTTTTAGGGATACATAAAATAATCTCAAACTACCACAGGGTCATACCCACAGGACCGAAGGGTGGAACCTGAAAATACCTTCTATAGGGGACATGATTCAATTCCCAACACCACCCTCTGGCAATGCCCCAGAAAATACTGATCTCCTTTCTGGTACTATGGATTAATTTTCATTTTCTAAAATTTTGTAAAATGGAAAGGTATAATATGAACTACTACATGGTGGTGATTTGGATCCTTTCACTCAAATTATATATTTTAAGATTCACTCATACCATACTATTTTAATTTGCTAAAAGCTGTCAAAAACAATATACCAGATATGGGTTGGCTTTGAGAATGGGGGTTTAGTAACTTATAAGAATACAGTGCTGAGGCTGAGAAAAATGTCCAAATCAAGGCATCTGATGGTGCTTTCTCCCTGAAGACAGGCACATAGAAGTATCTGCTGGTCTCTCATTTCTCTTCCAGATTCATTGCTTCAGCTTCTGGCTTCCTCTCTCCCAAGTTCACTCTATTTCAGCTTCTGGATTCTGGAACTTTCTCACTCAGTTTCTGGGGATTTCTTTCTGTGTCTCTTTCTGTATTCATCGTTTTTATAAAGGATATCAGTAAGAGGATTAGGACCCACCCTAGGCTATGCCTTACTGAATTAATCTAATCAGACAGCCCTTAATGGGATCTAATCAAAAGGTACCAACTGTAATAGGGTCACACCGACAAAAATGGATTAGCTCTAAGGACATAATCTTTTCTGGTTTCCATAACAACCTCAAGCTATAACACATGCATATATCTATACTTCTTTTTGTTTTTGAAGAATATTCTAATGTATGAAAATTCCACATTTTTAAAATCCATTCTCCAGTGATGGGTTGGTCTTTGTGTCCATATTTTGGCTGTTACTAATAAAGCTGCTCTATTCATTCATGTGCAACTGCTATATGGAAAAATGTTTTCATCCTCTTGGGTAAATGCACAGTAATGGAATGTTTGGTTGTACGAGAAGTGTTTATTTAATATTTTAAGGAATTTCCAAACTTTCTTTCAAGAGTGGCTTGCCATTTTACATCCACCCTAGCAATGTATAAGAGTTTGTTTACTCTACATACTTGCCAACACTTGATCTGATCAGTCTATAATTTTAGTCATTCTAGTGACTATGTAGCAGTACCATTGTGGCTTTTATTTGCATTCACCTAATGATTAATGATGTCTAGCATCTTTTCAGGTACTTATTTTCTTACTTGATAAACTCTTTATTCAAAATATTTGTTCATTTTTAATTGGGAGATTCATTTTTTTCATCTGGAAATTTGAAAGACATTTTAAGCTTTGAAGAGTATATATTGAATACTATATTATTTTCAAATACTTTCCATCTGAATGTAACTTATTTATTCATTCTATTAACAATCTCAGTTTTATAGCAAGAGTTTTCATTTTGGTGAAGTTCAATTTATCATTTTATTTTATTTTTTTATGTGTCAACCTTTCACATCATATCTCCCAACTCTTTATTAATCCAAGATCATGGAGATTTTTCCCTGTGTTTTTTCCTAAATAATTTACTTTTTATTTTGCTTAGGTATCTATGATCTTTTTTGAATGAATTTTTGTTTCAGTCCTTAAGGTAAAACAAAAGGCTCATTTTCTCTGCATATGGATGTCCAATTATTCCACCACCATTTGTTGAGAGGACTATCTTTTCTCCAGTGAGCTGTGTATAGTTCTTTGCATAGATTTAGTTGGCATATTTGTGTGCATCAAATTCTGTACTCTCTAGACTAGTCTATTGCTTTAGTTGTCCATCGTTATGAAAATACAACACTGGTTTGAATACTGTAGCTTTATAACATGCCTAGAAATCAGGCAATGTAATTTCTCCAAACTTGTTCTTTTAAAAATTTGTGTATGCTGAACTAGATCTTTTGTGTTTCCATTTAAATATTAGAATTAGGTTTAAATTTCTTGGGGAACAAAACTGTTCAGATATTTTTAGTCATTGCATTGAATCTAAGGATTAATTTAAGTATTAGCATCTTAATATTGTTGATTCATTTGATCTTTGAATACAACATATCACTCTATTAACTGAGATATTCTTTGCTTTCTCTTGGCATAGTTGTTTACTTTTTAGAATATTTGTTAAGTATATATTTTGCCACATTTATACTTAAATATTTCATATTTTTTGCCTTTAGGAATGACCTTTAAAATTCAATTTCTGGTTTTGTGTTACTAGTTCAACAATTACAATTTTTAAAAATAAAAATGTATTGAATGATACTATTAATACATGAACATACATAAACAATAAATGTATAATAAAATTTTTGAATTTACTAAAGAAACATTCATATCACCATACAAGGCTCCCATACATCTCCTCACCACCACCACCTTTCATTGTTATGAAACATTTGTTACAAACTATGAAAGAGCATCATCAAAATATTACTACTAACTATAGGCTATATATTGTATTTGGTGTGAAAAAAACTACAATTTTTATATACTAATCTGATGTCTGAAGGTCTGCTAAATTTGTCTAATAAGAAAGTCACCCAGATTGAATAGGAAGAACTACAATCCTGCCTGTATATACAGATGTAATTATTGCCTGTAGAAAACCCTAACAAATATAAGGAAAAGCTACAACATTTGATAAGTATCAGAGAAATGCTCACCTAATAAAGAGAATTCAGATATATTCTTTTCTGATCATTTTTATGGAATTATTTTGTAGAATTAGTATTGCTTCTACTTTAATGTTTGGTGAAATTCACTAATGAAGCTATATGGACAGTAGCTTTCCTCTTGGGAAGATTTGAAACAACAAATTCAATTTTTAAAAGATATAGAGAAAGCTACTAAGATTACTATTATTTATTTTTAATGAGCTTTGGTTATTTGAATCATTCAATGTCTTTGTCTAGTCTAACAAGGTTGTTAAATTTATTGCCCTTAATGTGTTCATAATATTCTCTTATTTTCCTTCTAAAATGTGTCAAATGTTTAATGGTATCATTTTTATCAGTACAAATTAATTAGGTACTCAATGATCATGTTATCAATATACAGGAAAATAAAAGCAAATTAAGTTAAAATAATACAGAGAAAAAGATTATAATAAAAATAAGAATTCAATGTTGTAACTAACAGTTGTAAATAGAGACTATCAACAAAGTGAAAAGTTTGTTTGTTGGAAGGACTAATAAAAATCAGAAGACTGTAGCATAATCAATCAAAAAATAAAAAGAGTATCTGGTGTCCAGATGCCCTCAGAAACATTCTCATTTTTGGTTTTGCATACATTGGCAATTTGCAATATCTGGTTGCAACCTGTCTAACAGTAATTTCCATGAATGAACTCCTGCCTTCATTTTATATCTCTTATCCATTGTAACTCCATTTTATTGTGTCTTTTTTTAGGGCTTAGTATATAATTTCATCATGTTTTCTACCAATAATATTCTTGGTCACCTCCATGCTTTTTCTTTGCATACTTTTTTTTTCTTTTTTACAACAAAATGCTTTTGTTGCAAAGCATTCTCTCTTACAGGATAGGTGTTTCCCCTGACTCCTCGTCAAGATCTAAAAGACTCCCATACAATACACACACAGACACTCTTATCATATGCAATTTTACACACAGAGACACACCTGTACACACCACATTTCTTTACTTAAAAAAGTGAAATACTCCTTGGAAAAATGGTAAACTAAACAAGACAAAGAGAGCTATGATTAAATCAGTCAGAGCTAATTTCCTTTGGAATGAACAGAATAAATTTCCTTATTTCCAGAGACTTCCATGCCTCCAAGGGGAGGGTGATATTATTCATTTGGCCCCAGGATGCACACACACACACACAAAAAGATGTTCCTGGCACTAAAGACAAACATTACAGTCTCTATGCAATTTACTTGATCTTGCTCTGGCATTGGGATGGGAGTAAACCAATCAGGGAAGTTCTGTGCAAAAGCAATGCAATCTTTCAGTTGAGGAAAGAAAGTGTCTCAGCAGGGAGAAGTGTCCAGAGAAATATGAACCAAAGTACAGAGTTGAGAATGTATTTTGTGATATATAAGATATGGGCTAAGTGATAATTGGAATGGTAATAACATCTTGATGCAGAAAATAAATAGCTAAAAGGATAATCAAAGTTGGGTGATAATTTTCTGGAGGCACTTGGGGACATATACTAAAGTTTACAGCCTATCAGATGTCACTTATTCTTTAATTAATGCATGATTGTTAATGACATATAGGGAGGCTGGACAAATGTGAGAAGGGTGTATGCCAACAAATAAAATCCAGAGATAATATTGGTATATTTCATACAATAAAATTTTATTAATATCCTATTTTTTTCCTAGGCACAGTGTTTGCAAAAAGAAAGACACAGAAGAAAGAAAAACTAATCAAATTATATTCTAATACAGTCAAAATTAGGAAAACATACCTTGTCCTTGTCCTTGTTCTCACTCCCAGCAAGTAGAAAATAGGTAGAGATTCAGGGCACATAAAGCAAAACTACAACCATAATGTGAGAGCAACATGTTGAGGAAGCTTTGCTTTACCATGAAGAGCTGTGTGTCCAAAGGTTGTAGAGTATGTGCATTTTAGAAGCCACCAGGACAAGAAAAATTAAAACCCCCAACATTCTTGAATTAGCAGTAACTAAGATATAAACATCATGAATATTTTTGAAGACTAGTTTCAAAAGACGATTCATATCACACACATGTAGAGATTGATCTGACTAGGGCTACAGAAAGGTAATTTGAGGACCATGAGCAGTAGCTGAATAGAGTGCCAAAAGGTCAAGACCCAGGATATGATGGTGTGGCAGTTTGATGTAATTATGAATTCCAAAAATATAATTGAATCATGCTTGGAAACTGATCTGTTAATCTGGGCACGATTAGGTTAGGATTAGGGCATTGAGCCCCACCCCTTGGTGGGTGGGGAATTGAATATAAAAGGCAAGGCAAAGGACAGTTGAAGCAGTCTTTTGAGAAGAAGTTTTGATGTTGGAAAGAAGTCCCCAGGAGAAGAGAAGCAAGCCATTTGCCTGATCGTCTACAGCTGACCTTGTGGAGGAAACCGGAGCTAAGCCCGGAGAGAAACGCAGCCCCGGAAAGAGAGGGACTCCAGAAGCCTGAAGCAAATGCCAGCAGCTGTCTTGCTCTAACACGTGGCAATGGATTGTGGTGAGAGAAGAAACTTAAGGCTTTATGGCCTGGTATCTGTGGACTTCTACCCCAAATAAATACCCTTTATAAAGACCAACCCATTTTTGGTATTTCACATTAGCACCCCTTTGGCTGACTAATACAGATGGTAAACATGTTACACTTTAGTCAGTTCATGATCACCTTGTAGTGTGGGGGTTTGATAATGGCAACAAAATCTATGGACACTAAGATTAATATTTCCATGCCTTCCAGGAAGTGGTCAGTGAAGATTTTGTGACACAGTTGTTATTGGAAATGATTTTTGTCTCTGCAGCTAAATCTCTAATTAGCCAGGGAGCAACAATGGAGGTGAATAAGAGGTCCATGAGGGAGAGATGGTAGAGAAAGTAGTACATTGTTTGTTCAGTTAGATGGCTGCAGGTGATGGTGAGGGCGACGAGGATGTTCCTCATTAAGACTGCCAAGAAAATGAGCAGGAACAAGAAAAAGAAGAGCAGCTCTGTCTGCTTATGCTCCAATAGCCCAAGAAGACAAATTCAGTTACATTGTTCTGATTTTCCATGAGGGTAAGGTGAGTGCAGATCCATGCAAGAATTTATCTGAAGTAATACATAACATAATATTAAACATTTAATAGCATCTTAAGCTTTAACATGATTTATAAACTGAAAAATAATGTAGGTCATGGTAGGTTTATTATAGGTTTTAGTCATTTAAAATATTTTTAAATTAGGGCATTATTTTCATATCAAATGATATTTAATGGGAGTGTATTTTATAAATATTTTACTACACTAATTCCAAAAACAACCCAATGAATTAAGTAGGTTCTATTCTTATACTCATATTATATTTGGGAAATTAGAGTAATATGAGGGCTCAATCAATTATGCCATATAATTAAGATACAATGTAGCAGACCTAAGATATGAATCACAATGTAGCAGACCTAAGATATGAATCTTTACCTGATGCCAGATTCCATGCTCTTCACAGCCATGCTATGTTATCCACAGGCAAAATGCTTGCCAGTTGTTTTCTATCCTTGTAAAATAATCAGGGAATTTTATCCATCTCTGCCACTAACTACCTGTATAACTTCATGCAACTCTTGCTTTTTTTATGCTAAATATAATTTTATGGTGTATATAACTGACCTGTGAAGACCCAATCACACCCTAGAATTCCAAATACCCCATGAAACTAAATATTTATTTTTGAAAAAAATAAATAAATAAAGGCTTTTAATGAGATCATGGATATACCCTGTTTTAGTTGCTAATAAATTCAGTGACTCTACTTCTTATCATATTTTGTGGAGGTTCAGCACCATGACTGGCTGGCAGTAGGGAATTAGAGGCAGCAGTAATTGGGTCTCTGAATATAGGAATACAGGATGTTATTGTATAAAAGCCTCTCCTTTTTACTAATTATGTTAAAGGCAAATTTTAGAGGCTATTGTGAGAAACACTTTAGAAAGCTAATTGTTTCCTGCCCACCATGTTGAAGGAATTAACGAGGTGAAAGAAATGCCTTCTTCTTAGAACACACATTTAGAATACTGCAGACATTCCGATGTAATATACCCGGGAGGACAGAGCTAGTGTGTTGAAACCATCACTTTTACTCATAACCAAATGCCCTCATAATCAAAATCAGGTTGTGCGTAAAAGACTGTTACTTTGAATGAGTTGTTGTTCTTGTTGTTGTTTTACAGTAAGGGAATGGTAATCTGATGTAGTATACAGGTGCTTAGTCTAAGGACCAGGAGGATAAGCATGCTATCTTAGACTCTTAATAATTTCTATGTTGCTAGAATTAATCAGCTCATTTAATCTGAGATTTCTTATTCAATTATCAAGTAGAACCAATGATACTGGATCTCTTTCTCTTCTGCCAAGAGCAAAAGTAGTGAAGCATTTATAAAGAATACAAAGATCTTACAATTCTAACTCCAGCATTTTCATAAGTGAATTGCTTTGCCCAGTGTTTTGTTTCCTGATATAAGGGGATGGGTGGAACAACTTATGTTAGACAAAAATTAAGTATAAGAAAAAATTAAAAACATGGGTATTAATATAAATTATCTTTGGGCCCAAAACAGTTTAAAAAAGCATTTCCTCATAAGTTGAGAATATCCAAACCTGTCCTCTGTGTATGTTGAGTAATCTGTTGAGTAAAAGAACATGAAGTAAAAAAAAAAAAAAAAAAAAAAAAAAATAAAGTTTTGTAGGAATAAATTTGTAATAAAACTGTATAAAAATTGTAAAATATCTATAGAACTAAAACTGTAGAAAGCCAAACTATTGATTTAGAATATTTCCCTAATATTTGTTGCAAGCAGTAAAACACCCTTAATAAATTTTAACAAAAAGACATTTATGAAGAATGATACATTTAAAGTAGAAGTAAAAAATAAGTGATAAAATGATCTTATGTATATTTGGAAATTAAAAGTATATCCCACTAAATCTCTTATTTAAGAAATAAACAGTACTTGAAAATGGTTTAAATGCCTATAATTTAATGACAATAAACATTTTTTTTCAGTTCTGACATATAAACACCTTGAAAATCATCACTTCAACCCTCGCAAAAGAAAATAAAGCTGAAAAACTGAATATCAAACAATCTTAGATCTTTCAGAGAGTTGAGATCACAGAGAATTGAGAGAGAGGCAAATACAAGGAATCACAATTTATCTAAATCAGAAACCACAGCTGGAATCACCCTTGAGAAGGAAAACTAAAGGGTAATTGATGAAATACTAGAGTCCAAGCATGGGCTAGCCTGGGAGAGAAAATTTCCAGGAAGCCAAGCCTTAGGTGCACACACTTACATAAGACTTAACTTCCAGGAGCCCCATCTGATTCCCACTCCAAATTTCAGAGAAATATCCCCTTGTGTTTCCAACAGAAGTGAAAAGAGATCATTTGGAAAAACCAGAGCGGCCTTTTCTCATTAAACAAATGCCTGTCTTCAAGGGAAACATTTTTACCACAGACCAAGCTAGATGGTTTTTTCAGAGCCTAACCTATTTGGTGTAGAGAAATACTAAATGTCAATACTTTATAGCCTTCCTATCTTGCCTAATGTTTGAAAAAATTTGTATGAATTTTCTGTTGCTTCACATCTTCAGGAACATTTTCTATGGTCAATCTTTAATTTTAGCAATTCAAGTGGCAAGAAGGGTTATTTGTAGTTACATAATGACTAGTTATGTCTAGCATCTTTTCATGTATTATTTGCAATGAATACGTGTTCCTTGATGAAATATTTGTTGAAAGATTTTTTCATGTTTTATTGTGTTGTTCAATTTTTTCTTATTAATATATAAATATTTATAATCTTAATAGTATTTCTTTAGTAACAATAAGCTTTTCAAATATTTTTCCTGGTTCTCAAATTCTTTAATCAGTATATTTATAACCTCATTCTTACAGAAAACCTGTCACTTTCTTGAAATCCATCTATGGTGCCTTATCATTTATGGATCATATAAGATGTCATATCTAACAATATTTCCAAGGATGTGAAGATTTTCTTCTTTACATTTTAAATATTTTGTATTTTTATATTTTGTGTAGACACCTATGATCCATTTTGAATTAATGTGTGTATAATATGTGAGGTACAGATTGAGATTAATTTCCCTTGTGTACGTTTGTCCAATTTTTACACCAACACTTTTGAAAATATTATTCTTTCACCATAGAATTGACTACAGACCTTTGTTTAGATTTAGTTGAGCATATATGTGTGGAAATAAATCTGGAATGTCCTTAATGTTCAATTTCTCTACTTATCTATCTTTTTGATGTAGAGAGATATAGAACTATTGAAATTATCTATTATTTATCTTTAATGTGCTTTTAAAGAAAAAATTACTTTATAAAAATTTCCAATTTTAGTTGTTGAATTTTTTGGCCTTAATGTATTTTTAGTATGCCTTTATTATCCTTTTAAAATCTACAAAATGTGTAATGACATCACCGCTGTTTTTAAAAAATAAAAAATTTGTATTCAGTGATCTAAGTGTCTGAGTTATCAAGATACATGAAAATAAAAGCTATAAATCCAAATCATATATGGATAAGGATATAATGAAAATAAGGAAAGAATTCAATGACATAAATAATGGTAATAAATACAGACTGTCAACAAATTCAAAAGTTGGTTCTATGAAAAGATTAATAAAAGTCAGAAGTGTTTAGCATGATTAATAAAAAGAAAAAAGAAAAAACACAAATTACTAAGTTTTTTTTTTTTTTTTTTTTTGAGGTAACAGGGCTGGCAATTGAACCTGGTACCTTGTATGTGAGAAGCCATCACTAAACCGCTGAGTATACCGGCTCCTCTGAATTGTTTTTGCTTGTTTATTTGCTTGCTTGTTTGTTTTTGTTTTAAGAAGGTAACAGGAATTGGACTCGGGACCTCATATGTGGGAAGCTTGCTCTCAAACACTTGAACTACATCCGCTTCCTCCTGGAAATCTTATATGTTGCTGCTAGTAGAATAAAATAGCAAAAATACTTTGAAATACTCTCTGAGGACATATTCTAAACCTAATATAATGTATGATCCAAATATTCTACTTCCAGGTATTTATTTACAATACTATCAATTTGCATGGTTGTAAACAAAATATCACCAATAAGAAGTAGTTAGAGGTTCATAACTGGCCTTAGCAGGGAAAATGACTTTCATGGGCAAATGGTCACACCTCAGCATGTCTGCTCTTCCTTACAATCAATTTCAAACAGTGAGTGAACAAATTAATATCAAAGAGAGAAAAATAATTTGCCCTTGAACTTAAACTGAAATTATATACATTACTTCAGATTCAGATACGAAACACTTTTCTGAACAGTATTCTCATTTATAACAAGGATCTGACCCCTCATCAAGAAATGTTAGCCCACCTGAGCGATAAACACACAGACATACTCAATATAAACACCTAGGTAAACTTATATGTAATGATTTTTCTTTATTCATATTTATATCCCATATTCCTTGGATAAGTAGTACTTAAAACTAAGCAAACATATCTATGAATAACTAGTCAGAGCTAGCATCCTTTGGAATAGAGGTCAACAATGAAGGAGGAGATCCTGGCATTAAAGGCAAACATTGCTACTTTTTGGATTTTCTTGGATCTCACCCAGGCTGTGGGTGAAGAGAAAATCAATCAGGAAAGGGCTGTGTGGAAGTAACACAAACATTCCATTGAGAAATGACAAGTACCTGCCACAGAGAGGAAAGTCTGTAGAAAAGGGAACCAAGGCACAAAGAGAGATTGGTTCATCTGTTCTTGTGTTTATATGTGGAAATCAGCATTAATTGGGAAAGTAGTATTTCCTTGATGTAGAAAATAAACAACTAGAAACATATTATAGGAGGGTGATAGTCTGTAGATTTCATTCCCTTCTTGAATTACACTTGGGGATATATGTTAAAGTGTTTGTCTTAGATGTCACTTATTTCATTACTAACGCATAATTGTTAGTGCCATATGAAATGTTCATACATGAGAAAATTATGCTCTCAAATGAAAAAAGAAGCTGTTACATTTGAAGACATGTTGTTACACCATGAGTTTATTAAATATTATGGTTTTCTTTTACTCTTTCTTAAAAAATGAAACACAGTCTGGTAATAAAATGTTTTGTGATCCAAACCTTTCCCTCAAAGACAAAATTTGACATATTGTCTTATGATAGTTTTCCAAAGAGTAGCTAAATCTGGCAAGAGTTTTGTTCCATTATTAGTAACAAGACAAAATAATAATTTGCCCAATTCTGCTCAACTAAAAGAGTCATACTTAAATTTATCTCCATTACTATTTCTTCCTATTATTCATCTTTCTTTATGCATTGCCTCCAGAATGAGTGTAACTCTTGTACTGTCTATATATATTCTGAATCGTTTTTGAATGGAGACAATAACCAGGTTTCCTAACAAGATGGAAATATAACAAAATAAAAAGAGCACAAAGCAAAATATTTGTATGTTCTGGTCTTAAGAAAGTCCCAAAAGAAAGAATTCTCAGATGTTACTGTGTCTTTCCATGTATTTCAGTTTGGTATATATTGCTGAGTGTCTGAAAAGATAAAAAACAAACATGAATTTTCATAAAAATCTACAATGTGATCACAATAATGTAAAATTGACTACAATAATGTGTGGACACACATAAAATATTAATATTAATATCTCTCCTTAGAGAACTATGCTGTCATTTCTTTCTTAACATGTCTCTTTTTATTAAAATATAAAACAACCACAGTGCAAGTGATAAAAAATCAGTGGCAACAAATTCACAGTAGAAATGTTTAGTGTAAAGTAAACTGAACAATTGTGAACATTGAGTTTGTTGCTTAATCTCTTTAAAACCTCATTTTCTTTAATTATACAATTAAATTATTATATAATTTAGAAATAACAGGATTATATGAAGCAGTATGTAACATCCTAGTGTCATACAAGGTTCATGCCATATGTCACACTTTTTTTTTTACTTTTTTCTTCTTTGATTGAGTAGTTTAGCAACCACAGAACTTCTTCTGTAAATATATATTACAAACTCCAATAAAGAAAAAGTAGGACAAAAAGAAAGCTCAACATAGAGATAATGGTATTTCAGTAAACTTCATTTCTACCATTCATTAATGAAAAAATTATTTTGATGATAGATCAAGTATCTTCGGACAGTTCCTAACATTAATTACTAGCCTGATGTTTCTACAATCACTATAAAAATATAGTGAAATTATTAGTTCATTTCTTTGATAAATTGAATTAATACACTGTATTCTCATTTGTGTATGCTACAGCCTAAGAAAAACTGATGATCTTAATGTTATGTTACAGTTTCCATTATAACTTCAAACTTTTTACTGGAGTTACCAAAATGTGCCATTTTATAAACTAACCTTAGTTGACACAGATGGATCTAGTCTATTACTTAGAGGCAGTTTGTTTGAAATGTAGGAAAATCTTACTGTTGATAGCAAACATAAATGGCCATATTCCAGAAAATTTCATTAACTTTAATTCTACACTTTTCCCCCAGAATTTGACTTCTATATAATGCAACAACCCTTTTTATACTAATGAAAGTATCTTATGTGGCAAGAGAAGTTATGGTCCTAAGAATGAAATTAGATGGAATAAATGTAAATAATATGTAATCACCCAAAGACATGCTTTGTGGGATTCTTGCAAAACCAAAATGTCATAAGCAGTTCACCAACCAAGAAGTCCGAGTGGCCTTCAGGTTAGATTAAGGCTGCATCATGAAGAATTGCCCCTGAGATGTTTATTTTGCTAATTCTTCTCCATTATTTAAATCTGAAGTAAATACAGAAAATTACAAAACAGTAACTCAAGCAAAACTATTTGAACTCTCAAAAATATTTTTCAAATCTTAAAAAGCCTTGGGAACATTGACAAGTTTGCAAGGAGAATAGATTGTAATAATCACTAAATCCATCAGGATTGCAAGGAGAAGTGGATCTTTATTACAGAGAAAAACAAGCTGGGACTCTTGAATGTAGATTTGCCATCTTCACACTGGTTGAAAACTAAAGTAAACAAAAAGAATTTGAAAGAGAAACAAAAGCTAACCCATGTATTTACATCCTCCAAGTCATTTATTTTATGCCTGGAAGAAATTTGGTCTAGAGGAGCAGAATATAAACTTCTGTGGCAATGGAAAAATTAATAGGTATTTGAAAGCTCTTAGTAATTATATTTCCAGAGGCATGTCTACCAGAATCTCAACAAATGTCACTAAGTCGCTGTCCATGGCAGTTTCCCTCATGATTCTAGGCATTTACTTTGCCAAAAGTAAGTAATAAAAGATAAAACAAAACTATTAAAAAGTACATATAAACATATTCAGGTACATATATAACTTTAAATTCAGCAATTGATAAATACATATTGTTGTATACAGAGATGGAATAAGTTTTAAAATACTTATTAGAGCATTTTAACATCCTCAATACATTTTGAGGAAGACATCTTTATTCAGAACTGTGCATTTAAAGTAGAAGTATATGATAAAATAATTGCATGTATATTTGGAAATTAAATATATATCCCACTGTAGCTGTTGGGCAATTTGATGTAATTATTAGTTCCAAAAATATAATTGGATCATGCTTGTAAACTGATCTGATACTCTGGGCATGATTAAGTTATGATTAGGGTGTTGACTGGACCACATCATAGAGCATTGAGCCCCACCCCTTGGTGGGTGGGGGAAGAAAATATAAAAGGCATCACAAAGAACAGAGTTGAAGCAGTTTTTGAGAAGCAGTTTTGATGTTGGAGCTCTGATGTTGGAGAGAAGGCCCCAGGAGAAGAGAAGTGAGCTGTTTGCCTGATAGTCTACAGCTGACCTTGTGGAGGAACCAGAAGAGCTAAGCCCATAGAGGGACACAGCCCCAGAAAGAGAGGAACCCAAGAAGCCTGAACCCTGGCAGACGTCTGTAGCTATCTTGCTCCAACACGTGGCAATGGACTGTGGTGAGAGAAGAAACTTTAATGCTTTATGGCCTGGTATCTGTGGAATTCTACCCCAAATATATACCCTTTATAAAGACCAACCCATTTTTGGTATTTCACATTAGCACTCCTTTGGCTAACCAATACACCCACTAAATCTCTTCTTTAATATATAAACAATACTGGAAAGTTGTTTAAATGCCTATAATTGAGTAATAAAGAACTTGTTTCAGTTGTGACATATAAACAGGTTGAAAATCATCACTAACACTCACAAAAGAAAATAAAGTTGAAAAACTGAATATCTAACCATCTTAGATCCTTCAAAGAGTTGAGATCAAAGAGAATTAAGAGAAAGGCAAAGAATCAGACTTTATCTGAAGCAGAAACCACAACTGGAATGACCCTTGTGAAGTAAAACTAAAGGATAATTGATGAAATGCTGGAGTCCAAGCATAGGCTAGCCTGGGAGAGAAAATTTCCAGGAGACCAAGCCTTAGGGGCACACACTTACAGGAGACTTAACCTCCAGGAGCCCCATCTGATTCCCACTCTGAATTTCAGAGGAAAATCCCTTTGTTTTTCCAGCAGGAGAAGGGAAAAATGATCATTTTGAAATAAAACCGGAGCAGTCTGTTCTCATTAACAAATGCCTGCCTTCAAGGGAATCCCTTTTACTACAGCCTAAGCAAGATGGTTTTTCCAGAGCCTAACCTAATTGTAGTAGAAAAATGCCAAACTTCAGTATGCTTTAGCCTTTTTATCTTGCCTAAGAGGTGAAAAATGTTGCATGAATTTTCTGTTGCTCCACATCTTCAAACCCACACAATAACCAAAGAATATTGAATTTCTATACTGGGACATCCTGCTACATTCTCTAATAAAGCAGCAAGAATCCCCCGAGTACATGAGCAGGGCCTAGAGAAGAAGGACAGACAATTAGGCCAGGCCATTGATAGTGATGGTTGTACTTCTAAGCCTTTTCTTGTGAAATTGAAACTAAGACTTACCTCCTGAAAGCCTGCTTGTTGCTCAGCATATAAATGCACTACTTTCCCCTGGCATGGGGTATTACTCACAAGGATGAGGATCCCTGGCAGCTAGGGATAATTACCAAGTGCCAACTAGTAATTCATTTGGAAAATGACCTTGATCAAAAGGGGGAAAGAGTAAATACAAATGAATTTTTATGGCTAAAATATTTTAAAGTGAGTTGAGAGGTCATTCCAGAGGTTACACTTATGCACGTCTCAGCAGTATCTCTTTGACTGCCACAGTAAACAGTTCCTCAAATAGCAAGACTCCTGAAAAGTCTAAAGACATCTAGACACTATAGGCAGGGCAGACAACCTCAGGAATTCAGCACTGTGTCAGTGGACCTTACTTTGGAATATATGCTCCTCCATGTAACAGAGTTAGACTCGTTTAGTTTCCTTGCACATGACTTTTCTTAGATTATTTGAACCTATTATTAGCACAATACTCATTAAATATGTGTTCCAGGGACTTAAATCTTTAGTCTGTTCATTTGCCAGTTGATCTCTGAATCTCAGGAAGAGTTGCAACACCTACTCTCTTGTTAACTGGATTTTACCAGGACAACTAACAAAACAATGATGTTGAACAATGCCCATCACAACAGAGAGTATCTACAACTGCAAGCAATACAGTACTATCCATCAGCCCCACGGGATCTAAGTCCCCTCTCAGTCAGAAACAGAGTGAGCATCACCATCCTAAAATCCTCAAGATATAAGGGGGGAGGGGCATGCAACTATGGACTTAAGTAGATTTATGTCTATTCTAGCAATGGAAGAACTTGTATGATTGATTTAAAGGCAGTGGCCACCATAGGTTCTGAGGGAAGGGAGAAGGAAGAATAGATGTAACATGGGTACTTTGGGACATTGGAATTGTCCTACACAACATTGCAATGACAGATACAGGTCGTTATAGATTTTGTCAGAACCCATAAAATTGTGCAGTGTAAAGGGCAAACTCTAATGTAAATTATAATCCATGCTTAGTAGCAATGCTTCAATGTATTCATTAATTGCAAAAAAATGCACCAGCCTAGTGAAAAAAGTTGTTAAAGGTATAAATTGTGGGAGGGGACAGGGATGGAGTAGCTGGGAATCCTCTATATTTTTGATGTAAAATTTATGTAATTTAAAGCCTCTTTAAAAATAAAAAAGAACTCAAAAAAATAAAAAAAGAACACCTTCTATGGTCAATCTTTAATTTAGGCATTCAAGTGGCAAGAGCAAGAAGTAATACTGTTTGCATTTATGTAATGACTAGTGATATCCAGCATCTTTTCATGTATTATTTGCAAGTTATATTTCTTCCTTGATGAAATATCTGTTGAAAGCATTTGTTCATTTTTATTGGGCTGTGTAAATTTTCTTCTTAATATATGAGATATTTATAATCTCAATAGTAGGTTATTTAATAATAATAAGTTTATCAAATATATTTCCTTGTGCATAACTTCTTTAATCAATATATTTATAACTTCATTCTTACAGCAACAGATATTTTGTTGAAATCAATTTAGGGTGCCTTATCTTTTACAGATCATAAAATTTGTCATATCTAAAAACAATTCCATGTACAGGAATACATATTTTGTATTTTTATATTTTGTCCATTTTGAATTAATGTATGTATAATATGTGAGGTACAGATTGAGATTCATTTTTCACATGACAGATATCCAATTTTCTAGCAACATTTGTTGAAAGACTGATTCTTTCTCCACAAAATTATCTACAATTCTTTATTTAGATTTAGTTGACATTAAATGTGTGACTCTAGTTTTAGACCGTCTTTGCTGTTTAATTTTTCTACTTGCCTTGTGCATTTGATTACTGCAGCTTTATAATATGCCTTGAAATCAGGAAGTGTAATTTCTCCAAATTTATTTTTTGTAGATTTGTGTAGCCTAATCTAGATTATTTGCATTTCCATATAAACATTAGAATTAGGTTTTAAAAGTCTAAAATCAAATCTAGTTTGGATTTCTTGGGGAGGATATCATTGACTCTAGAGCTTAATTTTGTGGTTATAAAAAAGTATTTTTAATATATCGAATTGCTTTTTTTATGAATACAGAATGTTGCTCCATTTATTTTAGCATTCTTTAATTTTCCTATTCAAAGTCATGTAGTTCTCAGTACAGATGCCTTGTTCATGTTTTATCATATTTCATTAACTATTATTAGATATTAATATTAAAGTATTAAGTATTTTATGCTTGTATAATATCATGTTAAATTTCGATTTCTGATTATTTGTTAAGAGTATAATCTTCATGATCAAATTTTGTATATTGATCTCATATCCCCAAAACCTGCTACCACACTGATTTTTTTTAAAGCATCATCCAGATTGTATAGAAGTAAAACTGTCTGTGGTTACTGGTGATATGATTGTCTAAAAAGTAAACCTGAACTTATGTACAGAAAAGCCACTATATTTTATGGGTATCAGAGAAATGTGAACCTAATAGAATGAGTTAAGTTATATTCTCTTCTTTTCCTTTTCCTGGAACTGTTTGTGTAGAATTGGTATTATTTCTATATTAATATTTGATGGAATTCACAAATGTAGTTGTATAAACTTGAGGATTCCTTGTGGGAAGATTTGAAAGAATACATCTGATTTCTTTAACAGATATAGGACTTTTGAAATTATCAATTATTTATTTTTAATGTGCTTTGTAATTTATATCATACAAACAAATTCCCAATGCTAAGTTGTTGAATTTACTGGCCTTAATGTATTAATAGTATGCTTTTATTTCCCTCTTAAAATCTTTACAATGTGTAATGACACCACCTCTGACATTAAGAAATAAAATGTTTGTTAATCACTGATCTGAATGTCCTATTTATCAATATAAATGAAAATAAAAGCTAATTAAATTCAAACCATATAGAGATAAGGATATATTAAAATTAGGTAGAATTCAGTGACATAAATAACAGTAGTAAATAAAGAATAACAAAAAAGACAGAATTTGGTTCTATGAAAGAATTAATAAAAGTCAGAATACTTTAGTATGATTAATCATAATAAAAGTGGGAAAAAAAACACAAATTACCAATATGATGGGTCTATTATACATTGCTATTAGTAGTGAAAATTCAAAAATACCTTGAAATACTTTTTAAAGTATGATCTAAATAATGTACTTCCAGGTATTTACTTATAATACTCTCAATTTGCATGATTATCAGCAAAGGATCATCAATAAGAAGTAGTTAGGGGTTCATAACTGGTCTTAGCAGAGAAAATGAGTTTCATGAGCAAATGGTCTCACTTCAGCATGCCTTCTCTTTCTGACAATCAGTTTCAAAGTTTGGATGAGGAAATTAATCTAAAAGATGGAAAAATAAATTACTTTTGAACTTTAACTGAAATTGTATATCCACTTCAGATTCAGACACTGAACCCTTTTCTGTACAGTACTTTCTTTGATGGCAAGGGTCTGACCCCTCATCAAGAAATGTTAGCCCACCCATGCCATATATTTACGGATGTACTCAACATAAACACCTAAGGAAACATAATATAGAGAGATGTTCTTTATTTAAATTCATATCACACATTCTTGAATAAGTAGTACATTAAACCAAATCAAATGTAACTATGAATAACTAGTCAGAGCTAATAAACTTTCGAACAGAGGGAAAATATCAATAGAGGACATCCTGACATTAAAGGCAAATAATGCTACCTCTTTGGTTTTTCTTGGATCTCACACTGGCTGTGGGGCAAAAGAAACTCAATCAGGAAACGGCTGTGTGGAAGTAACACAATCAATGTGTTGAGAAATGACAAGTACCTGGCAAAAGGAGAAAATTTGCAGAAATGGGAACCAAGACATGGAGAGAGATTGATTCATCTGTTCTTGTGCTTAAATGTGGGAATCAACATTGATTGAGAAAGTAGTATTTCCTTGATGTAGAGAATAAACAACAAAAATCATATTATAGGAGGGTGGTTGTCTGCTAGATTTCATTCCCTCCTTGATTTACATTTGGGGATATATGTTAAAGTGTTTGTCTCTTCACACGTCTCTTATTTCATTTTTAATGCATAATTTTTAGTGCCATAGGAAATGTTCACACATGAGAAAGGTTATACACTCAAATTAAAACAGGAGCTGTTACATATGAATACATTAGAATTTTTAAATGAAAGATATGTTTGTTATATCCTAAGCTCATTAAATGTGAAGGTTTTATTTTTCTCTTCCTTAAATAAAGAAATGCAAACAGTCTGGTAATAAAATGTTTCATGATCCTAACCTTTACCTCAAACCTTTAGACTTTGACATATTGTCTTATGATGGTTTTCCAAAGAGTAGTTAAATCTGGCAATAGTTTTGTTCCATTATTAATAAAATGACAAAATAATATCGTTATTATTCATCCTTCTTTTTGCATTACCTCCAGAATGAGTGTAACTTTGGTACTGCCTGTAAGTATTCTGAATTGCTTTCTCTATATTAATTACTTTCTTTTTCATATAATCTTCTAATCTATGCTTTCTCCCTTAATATAAATGCTCAATGAAGGGAAGTGGCTGTGGCTCAATCAGTAGAGCTCCCGTTTACCATATGGGAGGCCCCAGGTTCGGTTCCCGGGGCCTCCTGGTGAAGGCAAGCCCGCCCGCATGGCGTGGTTAGCTGACCAGTGAGCACAAGCAGCAAGGGGGGGATAAATGAATAAATAAATAAAATCTTTAAAAATAAATAAATAAATAAATGCTCAATGTCCTAAGAGATAATGTTTTAGGAATGGCATTTTACCAAATTTTCTCCTGGTTTCTTCCAGAACTATTTCCCTGAAGTCTCATCTATGGGATAATTGCAAGGCTATTTGCTTTATCTATTGTATAACTATGCTTTTTCCTTGCAGGTTTCTTTGTTATTGTACAACATCATTTTTCTTTTACTTTGCTTATTTTTTTTTCATTTACTGTAAAATGCCTTGTTTCTGGAACCAATCAATAATCATTTACTTGCTAATTTTAGGTAAGTAGGGGGTCAATAATTGCATTATATAATTCATTCCCTAAGTTACATGGGAAACAATTTTCAATTCTGGTCAACAGGTGGGGCACCAATTATTGTGTAATCAGGATTCTGAATTGTTGATTTTCAGCCTAGCTTCCTAGTTATTTTTATGAGGATTCAGGAGAGTTGCACCCCAGGAAATACAGTAAGTAAAATGTATCATAGTGGTTTCCTTATTGCTCAATTTTGAAGGCTTCTAGAAGATGTTGGATAAATATCAAATATATAAATTTACAGTTATTGCTTAAACTATAAATTTAACTTTACCATTTCAAACAAATGTGGTAACATGTCACCATGTAGACTTTCTAGCAGCATGAACTTTTAATTAAAACTATCATTAAAATTTTTTTCGTTAAAATTCATTCTTTGATATAGCATTGCATTAATTGCATTGACATAGGTGACTTCTTTGCATCTATTCTGTCAAATTCATCACAATACCTCACAAAATAAATTATTTTTCCAAATCACTTTTGGATGGTAGATTTAGTATATGATTTGTAATTGCATGAAACTTTTAGGTCTTAGTAACCTCATCCATTGCATTCATGATAGTAATAGAATAATTAATGTGGCAGTTTCTATTTTATGATCCACATTAATTGCATGCTTCATTTGAAAATAAAATTTAACACCAAACCTTTCTCATGGCATTTTCATGTCTGTATTTCTGAGAGTATAGATTACAGGATTGAACATAGGAGCAATGATGGTGTAAAATAGTGCAAATATTTTATCCTCAGGGTAAGTTTTGGTAGTCTAAGGTAAGAAAAGATTAAAGGCCCCAAAATAAGACAACCACTGAGTTATGAGACCCACAGGTAGACAGGGCTTTGCGAATTCCCCCAGCTGAATGATTTCTTAAAGTGAATAATATAATGACATAAGAAACAAATGAGACAACAAAGGTTACTAAGGTGACCATATCTGAACTGGCAATCACAAGGACACCTGTGATGTAGTAGGTATCATCACCAAAGGCAACTTTTAGCAGAGAGAAGATAGTACAGAAGTAGTGATCAAGTAAATTTGGGCCACAAAAGGGAAACTGGATTGTCATAGACACTTGATGAATCGAGTGGACAGCCCCTCTCGCCCAAGGAGCTAAGATTAGAAGGTTGAATCTTGTCCTGTTCATGATAATCATGTACTGCAGGGGTTTACAGATTGCAAAGTAGTGATCAAAGGCCATGGCAGTAAGAATAAAAACCTCAATACTTCCAAAGAAGTGCACGGTAAACACCTGTAACGTACAATTACCGTAGGAGATGGTTTTTGTCCCCACTAACAAGACACTAATCAGTTTGGGTGTAACACTAGAGGTATAGCAATGGTCCATACAGGATAAATTGCTGAGAAAATAGTATATTGGTTGGTGAAAAAGGGAGCTGCATCAAATAGAGAAAAGATTCAGAAGGTTTCCGACCAATATGGAAACATAACAGAATAAAAAGAGCACAAAGCAAAAATATTTGTATGTCTTCATCATAAGAAATTCCCAAAAGAATGAATTCTGAGATGTTACTGTGACTTTTCATGTATTTCAGTTTGGTACGTGTTTTTAAGTATCTGAAAAACATTAATTTGAATGATTACAATAACCTAAAATTTACCACAATAATTTGTGGAAACACATAGAGTATTAATATTAATTTTTGTTTACATATATAATTATACTGCTTTTTCAAATGTCTCATTATGCAAAATATTGTGGACTTATTTTATAATAGCAACAAATAGGCACTTTATTAAATTATTTGACCATTAGAGACTAAAGTTTAAGTATTAGTTTGATTAACAAGAATACATTTTAATCCTGTAAATTATATTATTTGGAAAACAAAAAATGTTTAATTTACCTCAGAAAAATAAAACTCTTTTGCATATATTTAAATATATTGCTTTAGCCATAGAGTAAAATTTACAGCTTCCAGCATGAACTGTTAAACTTCCATGAATCATACAAAAGTGAATCAGAAAATACAAATATTTAAACACCCAGTTTAAATTGGTAAAACTTAATTTGGTAATGCCACCAAGAAAATAATTATCAAGCACAGAATGTTTAACATTTAAATGTAAACAAATAATATTGACTATAAGGAATGTTTCATTCTATCTTTTATTTATTATAACTGATACTGATTACTTGTTAAGAAATGGTATATTGTTAATTGTCAAATACACATATTTAATTATTGAAAATAAATTGATTTAAAAATAAAGTCTATATAAGTCAGTTGGTGAACTATTAAACTAGGTCACTTGATTAATCCAGGTCCATAATAACCAATAAAAGTCAGTCAGATCACAAGAATCTGAGTAATTTTTCAGAATCTGTATGTTAAACATTGTTGACACTAGTAGATAGGTATCTGATACTCAGTTCTTTGCTGCATCTCATGAATAAGAGCAGAGCAGGATGGGAGAAGAGTGTCATGTTGAGCAGCAGTGGGAAGAACTGCTGGGAAGCCTCACCTCTGTTGGAAAGATTATGGATTTTAACAAGTTACAGGTTCACCCAGTTAAAATTCCTGATTATTTATGTAAAGTTCCCACTTGCAGCTAATTTAAATTAGAATTCCCAGATTCCAAATCATTTTGAGATAATTTTACTTCAGTTTTTCCAAAATGTACATTTCTTAGGTCAAGATTATTGCTTGTTCTCCAGATAATGATAAATATTAAATCCATAATAGCACCTAAAATCCCACCCTATTATGATCACTATTGTTAACAGAAGTAAAAGTCAAATGTAAGTAGATGCAGTTGAGAAGAACTATTATCATTAAAATGTAAATTTTTGACCAAATAGTTGTTGAGTAATATCGAAGAATTGAAGTCATGAATGATGAGAGGAATGATATATTAAATAACCACTTTGTAAGGGATTAAAAACATTGGCAAGAAATAAAAAAGAAGCAATGTTGAGGAGTGTAAAATAAACTGAGCAGTTATGAATATTGTGCTCAATGCTTAATTTCCTTTAAACCTCATTTTCTTGAATTATAAAATTAAAATTGTTTTACATAATTCAGAAAAAAAAGGCCTACATGAAGGAGTATGAAATACCCTGGTGTTGCTTTTTTTTTCTTATTTCTTCTTTGATTGAGTAGTTGAACCACCACAGAAATTCTCCTGCAAATATATATAACTAATTCCAGTGAAGAAATAAATGGTAAAAAAAAGGAAAGTTCAATAAAAAGTTAATGGCTGATCAAATAAACATTAATTTCTATAATCCATTAATGAAAACAAAATAATTTCAATGATAGATCGAGTATCTTAAGAAATTTCCTCACACTAATTATTAGTCTGATTTTGGTACAATCACTATAAATACATAGTGAAATTATTACTTTATTTCTTTGATAGATTGAATAAATACAGTGCATTCCTGTTTGTGTATGCTACAGATTAATAAAAACTGATGTTTTTAATGTTAAAGTACAGTTTCCATCATAAGTTCAAATTTTCTACTAGAGGTGTCAGAATGTGCTATGCTATAAAGTTACCTTATTTGACATAGATGAATCTAGTCTATTTTAGGATGGCAGTTTTTTGAAATGTGGGGATATCTTCTTATTTTTATAGCAAACATAAAGGTCAGTATTGCTTTAAAGGAATATGAAGGAAGATACATTAACACCAGAGTGAGACTCAGTGAAATTCACAGCCAACCTGAAAATTTCATTAACTTTAACTCTACTCTTTTCAGCCAGAATTTGGCTTGTCTATGCACCAAAGAATTTTAATACTAATGAAATTATCTTATGCTGCAAGAGAAGTTATGGTCCTAAGAATGAAATTAGATGGAATAAATGTAAATAACACATAATCACCTTAAAACAACTTAGTGGGATCCTCTCAAAACCAAAATGTCATGAGTGACTCATTGACCAAGACATTTGTGTGGTCTTCAGTTTAGATTAAGGCGGCATCAGGAAAAATTGACCTTGAGATACTTATTCTGCTAATTCTTCTCCATTATGTAAATCTGAAGTAAATGCAGACAATTATAAACCAGTAAATCAAGCAAAGCTAGGTGAACCCTCAAAAATATTTTCAAAATTTCAAAATGCCTTAGGAACTTTAACAAGTTTGCATTGAGAGTGGATTTTAAACATTCACTAAATCCATCAGGGTTTCAAGGAGAAGTGAATATTTATTCCACAGAAAAGCAAGCTGGGACTCTTGAATGCAGATTTGTCATTATCACACTAGCTTAAACTAAAATAAACAAAAAGATTTTGAAAGATCCACAAAAGCTACCCCATGTATTTACATCCTCCAAGTCATTTATTTTTTGCCTGTAAGAAATTTGGTCTAGAGGAGCAGAATATAAACTTCCATGGCAATGGAAAAATTAATAGGTCTTTGAAAGTTCTTAGAAAATAGATTCCTAGAGGCATGTCTACCATAATCTCACTAGCCCTAGTTCATGGCAATATCCGTTATGCTGCTGGGTATTTACTTTACAATTTTGACTTGGCCTGGGCCAGGCACTGATTCTCTGGAGGCCCCATGGTGTTTTGCTCAGACCCAGAGCAGTCCAGGGAACTCTGCTAGTTCTGTGCTAGTCTAGCTTTCTGAACAAATGAAGAAAGACGATGTAGCCTGAAATGCTATTTGGCTAGCTGCCCAGAACATCTTACATGAGGAAGTCCAAATAGAAATTAAAGACAGTCATCATAATCCAGACATGGATAATTATCAATGTGGAAGAATAGATAAACAAAATCAGTGACCTACAAGATCATTGCTGAGACCAGAACTTGTGTTGGACCAAAACTAACATTGCTGGAAAAGGTGGTAGGGGAATGAAAGAGGAAAGACTATAAAAGAAAAAAAAGAATACATTTTTCCATCATATGCAGTTCAGCATAGAAATGTTTATCATTAAGTGAGAATGTAATTAAAATGCCAGAAGAAATCAATACTCAAAATACAGCAAGATTTTTGTTTGTTTGTTTTTTTAAGAATACACCTGCAATAGTTTCTTGAGGCAGCAATAACAAATGATGACAAGCTTGGTGGATTCAAATAACAGTAATTAATTCCTTCACAGTTTTGGAGTTCAGAAGTTCAAATTTTAGGTGTTGGTAGGATTGGTTCCTTCTGGAAATTGAGGGAGAAACTGTATCATGCTTCTTTTTTATCATCTATTGGCTGCCAGCAATCCTTGGTGCTCCTTGGCTGGTCAATGCATCACTCCAATCTTTGCCTCCAAATTAACATCACCTTCTTGTCTATTTATTCTTTTTTTAATTTTTAAAATTTTTAAAAACTTTAGATTAAATATTACATAAAAATATAAGGGTAATATTAAAGAAGGAAAAAAATACATGTGGGATTCCCATATATTCCACCTCTCAACCTCCAACAATTTCCCCCATTAACAACATCTTTCATTAGTGTGCTGCATTTGGTGCAATTGAAGAATACATGCTGAAACATTGTCACTAACCATTGTCCAAAGTTTACATTATAGTTTACACTTTTCAATGCCCAATGTCATAGATTTTGACAAAATGCACAATGGCCTGTAGCTGTCATTGCAATATCATACAGAACAATTACAATATCCTCAAAATGCCCCTTATTACACCTATTCTTCCTTCTCCCTTCCCTCAGAATCCCTGGTGGCCACTGCCTTTATATCAATGATACAAGTTCTTCCATTGCTATAATAATAATAAGTCCACTTTAGTCCATAGTTGCATTCCCCCCTTATGTTTGTTCATTCCTCAAACTTGAGGATCTAGGGATGGTGATGCTCATTCTGTTTCTGCTTGGGAGGGGTCTTGGATTCCATGGGGAAGATGGAGGGAACTGTCTTGCTTGCAGTTGTGTATACTAATTGTTTTTGGGGATGGGCATTGTCCATCATCATCCTTTTGTTAGATGTTCTGGGCGAGCCCAATAAACTGGAGATAGGTGTTGCAACTCTTGCTGAGATTCAGAGTTGAACTGGTATGTGAATTGACAGATGATATAAGTCTCTGGAACAGATATTTAATGAGCATAGTGCTAAATATAGGTTCAAATAAATGGAGAAGAAGAGCCATGTGTAGGGAAATTATAAATTATAACTTTGTTATGTTGGGGAGCATATATTCCTAAGTAAGGCCCATTGACACAATGCTGAATGCCTGAGATTGTCTGCCCTGCCTATAGTGTCTAGATGTCTCTAGAGCCTCAGGAACCCTGCTGTTTGAGGCACTCTTTTCTGTGGAAGTCAATGAGATCCTCCTGGGAGATGTGTAAGTGTAACCTCAGGATGGTGTCCTTACTCAGTTTGAATCTCTTAGCCAAAAATACTCATTTGTATTTAATATTCCCCTTTTGAACAAGGTTTTTTTCTAAATGCATTGGTAGTTGACACTTGATGATAATCCTTCAGTGCCAGGGATGTTCATCCCCAGAAGTCATGTCCCTTCCTGGGAGAAAATACTTTCTTTTATGTCAATGCATTGACACAGGTTTTAGAGGCTCAGCCCCAAATGCACATACTGAAGTTCAGTTAGCCTTTTCTTCTTTTACATATACAAATCCATATAATAAAGGATTTCTCATACAGTTAAAAATTTAGGAAATCACTACTTTGTGTACCTTATCCAGTTCAGATCAACATACTTAGAAAGATGATGATAATTTATTAAGTAATTATTTGATATATTAATTTTATTATATCAATTAATCCTCACCATAATGTATATTTTGGAATAAATATTATGTGTCTGATTATTCAAATAAGAGCACTGCAGCCTCTAGAATTTAAACAGTATCTCAAAAAGCTAAAAAGCAACATTGGCCTTCTTTCAATGAAATTAATTAAATTGGCATTTATAAGTTTAATTTTTGCTTCCAGGATTTGAAAAATGATGATTAATCTTGAGTGAATACTGAGTAAATTCTAGCACTTAAGAATGAATGATAAAAGAGTCCAGTGTTTGTCACCCACTTTAACATAGTGCCTGCTGCTGCTACTTTTCAATCAAGCTCACCAGCATTAATATGCAGAAGCTATTACCTACACTAAGATACATACTTGCATACTATATAAAAATGTGGGCAGGTGCCTCAATACAAGGCTGAAAATTTCAAACTCAACCTTGAATTAATCTCTAATCATCACAAATTTGTTGCCCTTTTTTATGGGTCATTCTTTTAGTAGCATATTTAAGGACGTTTGCCTAATCCAAGGTCAGAAAGATTGCTTCCCCTGTTTTATTCTAAATATTTCATACTTTTTGCATTTTATATATGGTCCAAGATCCATTTTTAATTAATTTTGTACAATGAATGAGGTATACGTTGAAGTTCTCTATCTTGCATATTATATTTTTTCAAAACCATTTGTTGGAAATTTTATTCTTTCTCCACTGATTACTTACATAATATGTTCAGATATTGCTGAGAATGTATGAGCAGGATTACAATTTTTAGTCTGTTTCACTGACAATTTGTCTCTCTTTATGAAAGCACCATACTTTTTTGATCACTGTAGCTTTACAATATAATTTGATGTTAGGTATTGTAAGTTCATCAAATTTTTCCTTTTTAAAGGCTGGGGATAATTTAGATATGTTGCATTTCCATACAAATATTAAAATAAATTTGTTAATTTATAAAAGTAACACCTGATTAAGTTTGGTTTGGGATTGTATTGACTTAGACATTAATATAAGAAGCATTGAAGTCATAATAAATTTGGACATCCAATCCATAAAAACAGTATTTCCATTTAATAAGGTCTTTCTATTTTTCCATCATATTTTACAGTTTTGTCTATGTGTATGTTTCACCATGTTATATCACAATTATGCTTAAGTATTTCATATTTTTGATCTATTAAAACTGACAGTTGTGTGTGGAATTATGTCTTCCTAAAATATATGCTCCTATCTTAACACCTGGTCTTGCAAATGTCACCTTATTTGGAAATAGATTTTGAAGATGTAATTAGTTAAAATGAGATGAAACTGGGTTAGGTTGGGTCCTAATCTAATCTGACTTCCTTGTAAGTAGAGGGAAATTAGAACACAGTGACAGAAAAGGGGGCAGAAATCCATATGATGATGGAGGCAGAGAATGGAGTGATGCATGTGCAAACCAAGGAACACCAAGGATCACCAGCAAACACTAGTAGCTAAAGATTCTCCTATACAGGTTTCTGAGGAAGCATGGCCCTGCTGAGTGATTGATTTTGAACTTCTACTCCAAAAGTGTTATGCAATAAAGTTCTGTTGTTTGAAACAACGTAATTATGGTACTTTGCTATGGCAGCCCTAGGGATTTATGAATGACATTTTAAAAATGCAATTTCTGAAATTTTATTATTAGTATAAAAATTCAAATGATTTTTTATGTTGATCTTATCATAAAACTCTGCTAAACTTGCTCATTAAAAAATAAAGTCACCTACATTGGGTAGGAAGAAGTAAAACTATCCTCATTTGGGGATAAATATGCTCATATATGTAAAAATCTGAAAGAATATATATATATACACACACACATATATATATTTCCCACTGTAACTTATAATTATTAGATATATATCAGTCAGATAGAATGAGATTTGGAAGAGTTTCTGTATAATTGGTATTATTTATCTTTTTTTTAATTTAATTTAATTTTTTTTTAATTTATTTATTTTTTATTGTGGGTAAAAATCAAAATTTTCTAAATACATACCACTATTTGTAAAATGATATATAAATATATATGCATGTATGTGCATTTGCTTACAAAAATGTTATTTTTATATATATATATATATATATATATTTTAAGAGGTGCTTAGATTACCTAAAATATTACACGGAACCCCCTGGGATTTATCTTTAATATTTGGTAGAATGAACTAATGAAACAATCTGGGCATGGGGCTTCCTGACAAGAATATCATGCAACAAATTCAATCTATTTAAAAGAGATAATGTATTAAAAGATTGTTCATTGTTTAATTTTATGAGCTGTAGTAACTTACATCATTCAAGGATATTTTTCAATCTATTTAAATAGTTGAATTTATTTATCTTAATAAGTTCATAACTTTCCATTAGTTATTTAAAAATCTATGTACAGTGATTAAGATACAAGGGAATGTGATAACTAATGATCCAAGTATACTATGTATCAAGATCTAAGAAAATAAAAGCAAATTAAATCCAAACAAGACTGAGATTAGGATGTAATAAAAATAAGGAAAGATAAAAAGGCTTAATTTACAGTCCTAAATAGTGAATATCTACAAAACCAAAGTCAATTCCATGACAGTATATTAATCTGCCATAGGGATGATGATGCAAAGTACCAGAAATCTGTTGGCTTTTATAAAAGATGTTTATTTTGGATAAAAGTTTACAGTTACAAGGCCCAACTCAAGGTTGCTTTCTCAACAAAATCAGTTTTCATGTGTTGAAGTAAGATGGTGCTGATCTCTGCTTGTCTCTCCATCCTGGGCTTCCTCTTAAGGCTCCATAGACCCAGCTTCTTCCTGGTCTCAGGTGTAGGCTAGCAAAGGGTTTGTCTCTCAGGGCTTCCTCTTACTCAGCTGCAAACTAATAGGCAAATGGCTCATCTCTTCCTGGGGCCCTAGGATAAAAAATGACAGAGCTCTCTCTATTCCTGTGTGTTTTCTTGAGTGAGTGGCCATTTATATCAGCCCACCAAGGGGGTAAAGACTGAAACTGAGTTATGCCATACTTACACAGCCCAATCAGAAGCCCTAAATTGATTTTATCAAGTAAACTTAATCAGAGGGCTCTCACTGAATTTAATACAATCAAAGGCTATCCTACCCAGAGGAATCGATTAGTTTACAAACATAATCTTTCTCTCTTTGTGATTCATAAAATAATCTCAAAATGGCACAGACATATTATCAAAATTCAGAAGTATTTAGTAGGTCAGTCAAGTGAATTGAGTGAGAAAACATATCATTAAAAAAATGGAAATCTGTTATATTGCTGCTAGAACAAAATTGCATGAAAATTTGAAATACTATTGGACAACATCTACTACAAATACTGTACATTTTTATCTAATAATTTTACTCCTCTAGATAATGATATATGATACCATACAATCTATGTGATCAGTCCCAATGCATCCTGAATTCATAGTAGTAGGATGTAGTTATAACCATCTTATCAGGAATGATAATTTGCATGTACACATGGCTCACATTTCTGGCATACTTGATCTTCCTTACAGTAAATTTCAAATAACACATAAGGAAATTAAGCTCGAAGAAGGAAAAATGAATTACCCCTTGGGAATAAAGTGAGATTATATATCCATTTCAGGGTCAGATGCCCAAAACACTAAGGCCAGGGTCTTTCTCAATAGGTATCTATTGGAGGAAGCACGTGGGAAAAGAATCTTACCAAACTGAACATCTTAGGCATTCTGGAAATCTAATATTTTAAAAATCTGTTTGAAATGGGCCCAAAGATTCTCCTGTGTAAATCTTTTAAGTCGGAACCAGGGATGAATTCTATTATAGCTTAGTAATTTGGGTGAATTGGAAGAAGAGCCTGGGAGAAACATGTTTACATGGAAGACTTAGGAGGAGCTTTTAATAATACTTATTCCAATAAAAGAAGGAGCTGTCAAGAAAGACTTGACCAAGTAAAAATGTTTCAGCATTGGAAGAAAATAAATGTCCAGTATATATTAGGTATAATTATGGTACCGTGAAATCATTTTACATATGTCATCTCATAAAATTAACATAGATTTTTCAATAGTATGGAAGTGAAAATAAATAAGATTAAGGAAAACAACATGATAGACTTAAAATGTTTGGGTGAGGAATACAATGCTAAAAGTAATTGGAAATAAAATCTTGAAGTAATATTTATCACTGCAGACTGGGAAGAAATTAAGAGACTGGACAAGGCCACTAGGCCTTCCAAACTTCTTCCTTTGTTTGAGAAAAAAGTGAACTCAGACCACACTTGCTCCTCACAACAAAGCTCCAGCCAAACATATAGTTACTGTCAGAAAATCATCAAGCTCTCCCTTTCTCTCTCTCTACTTCAATTGGTGCCCCCAGCTGATGAGGGAACTGAATACCTGTGATTTGTTAAATCATTTACTATTACAGAGAGAACTGTTGCATCTGCTACCAGAGAGACAATGTAGCACTGATATTAAAAATTGAGCTGCAAAGTCAGAGAGTCTGTTGACAACCTCTAATTACCAAAACTGCTTAATTCCTCTGGGGATGGTACATAAATTCCCTGAGATTCTAGTAACAAGAGCAACATTACAGCAAAATATAGAACACTTAGTATATTCTATTCCAAGTATTGATCTAGGAATGTAATGTGTGTTTTGTGCCAGATCAAACAGCTAGACTATCAAAAAGAGTTCTTTCTGAACCCAAAACTTATGCTCTGTCTCCATAATGCACATTGTGTATCATGTACTCTATATGTGAGAACATATTCTAGTCACTCAGATAAGAATATATGAGCTGGACTGAATTATGAGCCTGGCAAAAAGACCCTGCATACTCATCCAATATAGTCCAAGTCCTTGAATAAAGAAGGTTAGAAAAAACGGTTGCTCATTTACTTTTCCTAAAGGTGAACCCAATTCAAGTGATGATTCATTTTAAAATAAAATATCAGATTTTGGGAACACGGCCAATGGGTTAGGCATATAAAATGCTGCAGTGGGGACCAGGACACTGCTTACCAACTCCCAGAAGAGTGAGGGTCGGAGACATCAAGAATCCAAAACAAGTAATTTTGAGTTATTAAACCTCCTGGCTCTTGGGAAGGGCTCCCCACTCCAATCCCCAAGATAGTAAGCGAGGGTAAAACTCCTGGCGAATTGTATCTGACAGTAGAGCAGACGACTAACTCCATGGGAAGGTGCTCTAAGACATCTCGGAGGGTACTGGACAGATAGGGAAACCAGGAATAATAGTGGATTGCTTACCTTGGTGGTTGGAAGGGGCACACATACCCAGCCTTCAGGGTGGACAGACTAGGTGGAGACCCTAGCTCCCTTCTCCAAACGGGAATGTGATGGCAGATACCCTGCAAGGAAGAGGGGTCTGGGAGAGTGGAGAGTGATTTTTTTTGCAGCGAATTTAGTCAGGTGGGTCCTCCTTGAATATCGAAACAGATTCGGACTGGACAGGGAGAGGAAGTGGGATCGCCTCAGGCTGGTGGTCACATCCAGGCCACTAGGGGAAGAGAAATTTACATCAGTGAGGAGGCAGAGACAGGCTGGATCATCACCACTCCGGCTGACTGCAGGGTATCTAACCTACCCAAGGAAAAACAGGCAGATAGACTTCTGAAAGACTAATGAACCCAAGGACTCAGAATAGCTCAGGGGAAGAATTCTTTTCACTCCTTCATCATTATATCTTTTGTTTTCGATTGTTGTTCTTTCATTCTACAACTTTCATTTGGTCTCCAATTTTTCTTGATTGTATTTCTCCCTCTCTCCTTTTTTCTTGGTATAATTTATCTTTTTTACTATTTTCTCTCTCTTTTTCTCTTTTCCCCTCTTCTTGCCATACCAGCCTATTAAGTCATTCTGTATATTTTTCTCTCTATTCTATTTCTTGTTTCATTGTTTCTTTTTTTTTTGAAAATGGCTGCACACTTTATTCTACTAACATAGTTCTACCGTTGCTCTAGCTCTATTGTTCTATATCCACGCGGGTTACAATCAACTCTTTTATAAGCAGGGGAAGGGGAAGTACATTAGGGCTTAGGTGTCGGTACATGATTGGGTAACGTGGGTTGTTAGGCATGGTAGAGATGGTCAATGTTTGCGCACGTGCAAACATTGTGGCACGAACAGTCACATGATATATATCATGTGATTGTTTCATTGTTTCTATTCCACTTTTATAATATTATTCCTCTGTGCTTCTTACTCATGTTATTTTTTAAGTTTCCTAGATCTTATATGCTTCCTCTCCTGCCTTTTAATATTACCATGACTACTATTATTTTTGTCTTTCTATTTCTTTTCTTTTCTCTGGTTCTAATTTTTTTCCTTTCAAGGGACCATAGGCAGATATCCCTCACAAAAAACAGCTGAGTTGGGACAAGATCCTGCTCGAGTGAGCCATTTTTGGAACCTGCAGAATAGGAGGCTTCAGGACATCAGTCTGGAGGGAGGTGGATGAAGAGATGAATTCCTCAAGGTGCTGCTGTCTTGATTCTTGGTTGCCATGTTTCCTCTTCCTTGATTACCACTTTTCTCTTTATACTGATTTTATCTAACAACTATATATCTTTTCCTTCCTTCAAAATTCTATCTTCTGTTTTCTGTTGTTGTTTTTACATTCCTCCACTTTTTGTTTAGTCTTCAGTTTTCTGGGTTTTATTTCTATCTCATCTATACTGTTTTCTTTCTTCTACTAACATTTTTTTTTTCTTATTGTCTTTTCTTTTCTCTTTCCCTCTCATCATTCTGGCCTTTTAATTCATTCTGTATATTTTTCTCTATTGGTTTCCCATTTCATTGTTGGTACCCTTCATTTTTATTCCTATTACTCTACACTATTAGATGAGTTAAATATTCATTTTCCAAGGCCTTACATAGTTCCTCTTCTAATGATTATTATTAGTATTACTATTATCCTTTTACTTTTCTTACCTCTTTTGCATTCTCTAGCCCTAATTTTTTCATTCAAGGGAACATAGACAACAGCAATGAAATAGAATAAGAAGACTAAAGTATCAAAGAGAAAACTTAACACACACAAAAAAACAGCACTTAAATAAAACCTTAATGAAAAGAGAGAAGCCAATCAACTGAATAAACCCATCAAGATAAAAAGATGACCAGACAGCAAAAAAATTACACACCATATCAAGAAACACAAAAGCATGACCCAGATCAATGAACAAACTAAAAACCAGGAAGAGATGCAAAACAGTGAACAACTAAACAAAGTTGTCCAAACAAATATCATGGACCAACGTAATGAAGTGAAGGAAGAGATTAAGGATATTAGGAAATAACTGAGAGAACATACTGAAGAAATTGTAAACATACACAAAAAGATAACAGATATCATGGTGATGAATGGCACAATCCAAGAAATCAAAAAGACACTGGAACCACATGACAGCAGACTTGAAGAGGTGGAGAAAAGAATTAGTCATGTGGAAGACTACGTCTGAAATCATACAGGTAGTAGACAGATAGATTAAAAAAATAGAAAAATCCAGCAGGACTTAGGGATTTGAAGGACTAAAAGAAAAAAAAATGCAAATATATGCACTATAAGCATCCCAGAGGGAGAAGAGAAGGGAAAGGTGACAGAAGGAGTGTTGGAAGAAATAATGGCTGAAAATTTCCCAACCCTATTAAGGGAGATGGATGTACATGTACAGGAAATACAGCGCACCCCAAAATGTATCAATCACAACAGGCCTACTCCAGGACATATACTCATCAAACTGTCCAATGCTAAAGAAAAAGAGAAAATACCGAAAGCAGCAAGAGAAAAGAGAACCATCACATCCAAGGGAAGCTCAATAAGATTAAGTGCTGATTTCTAATGTGAAACCATGGAGACAAGAAGGCAGGGGTATGACATAGTAAAGGTACTAAAAGAAAAATCTTCAACCAAGAATTCTCTATCCAGCAAAGTTGTCATTCAAAAATGATGGAGAGTTCAAAATATTCACAGGAAAACAGAAATTAAGAGAGTATACCAATAAGAAACCTGTCCTTCAAGAAATATTAAAGGGAGTTCTGCAGGTTGAAAGGAAAAAACAGGAAAGGCAGAGTTGGAGGAGAGTGTAAGAACAACTAAAAAGACAAAAAGGCAAAAAAAATAACATATGACATGCATAAACTCAAAGAAAATATGGCTAATGTAAGTAATTACTTGAGAGTAATAATACTGAGTGTAATGGGTTAAACTCACCAGTGAAGAGACACAGATTGGCAGAATGGATAAGGAAATATGACCCATCTATATATTGTCTACAAGAAAGCCACCTTAGACACAGGGATTCAAGGAGGCTGAAAGAGGATGACTGGGATACCATATTATAAACAAACAATAACTGAAAAAGGGTGGAAGTAGCTATACTAATATCAGAGAAAATAGATTTTAAATGCAAAACTATTGTAAGAGACAATGAAGAACAAGATATATTAGTAAAAGGGGTAATCTTTCAAAAAGAAAGAAGAATCATTTATGCACCTAACAAGGGCACCTCTAAATACACGAGGCAGACACCGGGAAAACTATGTGGAGAAATAAATGCCTCTACAATTATGGTGAGGGAATTTCATACACCATTATCAGCATTAGACAGAACATATCGACAGAGAATCAATGAAGAAAGACTTTGATTAATACATTAGAGGATCTGGATCTAATAGACATATACAGAACATTACACTCCAATACAACAGAATATACATTCTTCTGAAGTTCACATGGATCATACCCCAAGATAGACCACATGCTAAGTCACAGAAAAAATCTCAATGAACTCAGAGAAATTACAATTATAAAAAGGAATTTCTCTGACTAAAATAGTATGAAATTGGAAATCAGTAAGGGACTGAGAACTAGATTAGGCATAAATATATGAAAGTTAAACAACACACACTTAGACAAACAGTGGGTCAAGGATGAAATCTTAAAAGAAATCAGTAACAACCTTGAAACAAATGAAAGTGACAACTAAATATATCAAAACTTATCAGATGTAGCAAAAGCTGCACTGAGAGGGAAATTCATAGCCATAAATGCATACAAAAAAGAATAAAGAACTAAAATCAAAGACCTAACTGCACACCTGAAGGAATTAGAAAATGAATAAGAAACTAAGCACAAAGGAAGAAGAAAGAAGGAAATAACAAATATAAGAACAGAACTAAATGAAATAGAAAATAAGAATGCATTAGAAAAAATAAACAAAACCAAAAGCTGGTTCTTCGAGAAGGTCAATAAAATTGATAAACCCTTAGCCAGACTAACAAAGAAAAAGAGAGAAGATGAAAATATACAAAATAAGAAATGAGGAAGTGGATATCACTGCTGTCACAACTGAAACAAAGAGTATCATAAGAGGATATCCTGAAAACTTATATGCCAACAAGAAGTATAAATTAGAGGAAATGGACAAATTCCTAGAAACTCCCAAGCAGCCTATATTGATGAAAGTAGAAATTAAGGATCTCAATAGACCAATTACAAGTAAAGAGATAGACTCTGTCATAAAAATTCTTCCATCTAACAAAGGCCCAGGAACAGACGGCTTCACAGGTGAATTCTCCTAAAATTTATGGACAAAACTAACATCAATCCTGTTTAAACTCTTCAAAAAAAAAAAATAGAAGTAGAAGGAACATTGCCTAACTTGTTCTATGACGCCAAATTTACCCTAATACAAAAGCCAAACAAAGATGCCACAGGAAAGGAAAATTACAGACCAATATCTCTAATAAACCTAGATGATAAAATCCTTATCAAAATACTTTCTCATTACATTCAACAACACATCAAATGAATTATACACCATGACAAAGTGGGTTTCATCCTGGTTATGCAAGCATGGTTCAACATAAGAAAATCAATCAATGCAATATACCACATAAACAGATTGAAAGAAAAGAATCACATGATCATCTTTATAGACACACAAAAATTTTTGACAAAATAAAGCCCCCTTTCCTTATTAAAACACTGCAAAAGATAGGGATAGAAGGAAACTTTCTGAACATGATAAAGGGTATATATGAAAAACTAAAAGCTATAATCATCTCCAATGGTGAAATCCTAAAAGATTTCCCTCTAAGATCAGGAACAAACAAGGAAGCCCACTATCACCATTCCTATTTAAGATTGTACATGCTTGAGCACTGAAGCAATAAAATGATATAAAAGGCATCCAAATTGGAAAGGAAGAAGTAAAAATTTCACTATTTGCAGACAACGTGATCCTATACATAGAAAGCCCTGAGAAATCTACAACAAAGGTACTAGAAATTATAAGTGAGTTCAGTAAAGTCACAGGCTCTAAGATCAATGCTCAAAACTCAGTAGCATTTCTGTACACCAATAATGAGCAATTTGAGAAGGAAATCAAGGAAAAAATACCATTTACAACAGTAACTAAAAGAACCAGATACCTAAGAATAAATTTGACTAAAGATGTAAAGGACTTATACACAAAAAACTACACAATATTGATAATGGAAATCAAAGAAGACTTAAATAAATGGAAAAATATTTCCTGTTCATATATAGGAAGACTAAACAGCATTAAGATGTAATCCTACCCAAACTAATCTATAGATTTAATACAATCCCAATAAAAATCAACACAGCATTTTGTTACTGAACTGCAAAAACTAATTACAAAATTCATTTTGGAGTGTTAGAGGCCCCAAATGGCCAAAGACATATTGAAAAAAATGAAATTGGAGGAATCATACTACCACACTTTAAAACATCCTACAAAGCTACAGTGGACAAAATTGCATGGTATTGACACAAGGATAGACATACCGACAAATGGAACTGAACTGAGTGTTCTGATATAGATTCTCACATATACATTCTTCTGATATTTGACAAGGCCACTAAGCCCACTCAACTGAGAAAGAATGGCCTCTCTGACAAATGGTGCTTGGAGAACTGGCTATCCATATCCAAAAGAATGAGAGAGGAACAACATCTCACATTTTATAAAAAATCTATTTTTTTATAAAAAAGCTAAATATAAGAGCCAAGATGATAAAGACCTTGGATGATAATGTAGGGAGGCATCTACAGGACCTTTTAATAGGAGATGGTTTCGTGAACTTCACACCCAAAGCAAGAGAAGTGAAAGAAAAAATAGATGAATGGGATCTCCTCAAAATTAAAAACTTTTGCAACTTAAAGGAAGTTATCAAGAAAGTGAAAGGAAGCCTACCCAATGGAAGAAAATATTTGGCAAACATATATCTGATAGGAGCCTAATATCCTGCATATAAAAAAATTTCCTGCAACTCAAAAATAAAAAGACAAACAGCCCATTTAAAAAATGGGCCAGAAATTTGAAAAGCACTTCTTCAAGGAAGAAATACAAATGGCTAAAAAGCACATAAAAAGATGCTCAGCATCACTAGATATTAGGGAAATGCAAGTCAAACCTACTTTGAAATAACATCTTACATCCATTAGACAGGGGGTTATTTAAAAAATAGTGGGCTATAAGTGTTGGAGACCATGTGGAGCAAAGGGAACCATCATCTACTGCTGGTGAGAATGTAGATTGGTCCAGCCATTGTGTAGGAAACTTTGGCAATTCCTCAAAAAACTAACTATAGAACTTCCATATGATCTAGCAATTCCAATGTTGGATATATACCCAGAATAACTGAAAGCAAAAACATGAACAGATATGTGCACACCAATGTTCATAGCAGCATTATTTGTTATTGCCAAAAGTTGGAATCAACCCAAATGCCCAACAACAGATGAATGGATAAACAAAATATGGTGCATACATACAATGGAATATTACTCAGCTGTAAGAAGAAATGCAGTCCTAACACACAGGATAACATGAATGCATCTTGAGGACCTTATGTTGAGTGAAGCAAGCCAGGCACTTAAGGATGAACAGTAGAAGACTTCACTGATATGAAATAAGCAAATTGAGCAGACTCTGAGAGCAAATGTCTGGAAGACAGAGTTACAGGAAATAGAAAGGGAGAAGAATATTGTGAGCCAACATCTATACAGACGAAATCTATGGTAATGTGAAAGTGAAAGTATGTAGTTGAATATTGATGGGATATGACAGGAGGGTTGTGATATTATTGGGTTGGGTGGTACAGGTTTGACTGGTGGGTAGATTGGGGAGAGTGGGTTGGAAAGTCCAGAGAAATGGAGGGAGGGTTGGGAGAGGGACCAGGCGAACACTGGGAATTTGCAGGTATGTGGTTGAAAGAACAAAGTTGTGAATGCTCTTATGGCAATAAGACAAGGAAGGGTTACTGGTTCAGGGTGTTGGATGGGGGACATTCAGGACAAGATGCACCTGGAGCAGGCTTCTAGGGAACGTGTGGGTGATCATTTTGTCATAATGTGTTGCATCAGTGGGTGGAGACACACCTAATGAGTGGGAAGGAGTTGGACTCGCATCCTCGGAAGGACAAACTTGTTCACCAATTGCGAGGTGGGAGTCTCTCAAGAGCATGGGTGGATCCTAATAGGGGAGGACAAACCAGTGTGTCAAGACCTCAGTGTTGTTGCATGTAATTATGAGTCTTGTCATCCAAGGAGTGAAGCCAGGGGGTCGCCATGGGCCCTGAGGGGAAGGGGAGGGAGGAATGGAATGGATTGATCAGGGGGTATTTAGTGGGCAAAGAAAGTGTTCCACATGATCTTACAATGATGGACACAGGCCATGTTAAATATCATCATATTTTATAAAACTGTACGGTCTAAAATGTAAACCATAATGTAAACAATTGACAATGTTTAGTAGCTATGTTTCACTATTTGTATACCAGTTATAAAAAATGTAACATTCACAAATAAAAAGGTATTAATATGAGAAGGAGGAAAAAGGGAGTATGCTGGGAATATGAGTCCCCTGTATTCTGTATGTGACCTAAAACTTCTTTGAAAACAAAATGAAAAATAGTAAGGCATTAAGGAATAAATGGAGGAAAATGTCACTGTACATACAGGACACCAGATATTACAGTGATGAAAGGCAAAATGTCAATAAAATTTTTTTAAATATTTTTTATTATTTTTTAATATCCCAATCTTTTAATTTAATTTTAGTTTTAGTTTTTTAAAAACTTTTATGTATTTTATTTCTTATATTTAAGCTTATCATTATTATTTCATTTTCCTATTAATTGTATTTGGCTATTTTAATGGTTTCATTTTTGAATAAATTTTGGGTCACAGAATGGTTACAACTGGGATAGGAGAGGATCATTTGTGTGGGGTGTCAGTGATGGGGGATACATGGGAGGAAGTTGACCTGAACATACATATAAGGTATATAAAAATGTTCAAATGTTCACAAGGCATTGTCACAGTGGGTGGAGACTCAAACAACAACCGAGAGAATATTGAATTCCCATCCTGGAGAGCTCTTCCACATTCTCTAATGGAGTAGCAACTGTCTCCCAAGTGCAGGGGCAATGACTGGTGAAGGAAGATGATCCACTGATGGGCCCTTGATATTGATGACTATGCTTATGAGCCTTTGCTCTTGAAATTGAAACTTAGCCTATTGTTATGGGGTGCCTAAGAGTTGCCTCCTGAGAGCCTCCTTGTTACTCAAATGTGGCCTCTCTCTAAGTCAAACTCAGCATATAAATGTATTACATTCCCCCCAGCATGGGACATGACTCCTGGGGATGAACCTCCCTTGTACCATGGGATTACTACCAAGCACCAACCAGCAATGCAACTGGAAAAAGACTTCAAATAAAAGGGGAAAAAGGTAAAGACCAATGAGCTTATATGGCTAAGATACTTCAACGTGAGTCAGGAGGTCATCCCAGAGGTAACGCTTATGCCCTTCTCAACAGGATCTCTTAGACTGCCAAAGTGGATACTACCCCAAATAGTGGGGCTCCTGAGGGCTCTGGAGACACCCAGGTTGCTATGGTCAGGGCACATAGCTCCGGAGTTTGGTGCCTTGCCAGTGGGCCCTATTTGGGAGTTTGTGCTCCTGAGTGTGAGAGGGTTGGATTCAATTATGTCTTCCCTACACATGGCTCATCTGTCCCTACTTGGTGCTGGAGTTTGTAGATGTACATCAAAGAGATTTGAGTCTTTGGGCTGTCCACATACCAGCTGGGCCCAGAACGTTAGCAGAGTTGTAACTTCTACTCTACAGCTCATTGGACTCACCCATGGCAACTAACAAGGAGCTGATGAAGGACCACGACCATCCCAAGGAACAGAGAGAGTCTGCAATTGCAAGGAAGATAGTTCCATCCATCTTCCCAATGGGATATAAGCCCACTCTCAATTAGAGGTGGAGTGGTCATCACCACCCCAGAATTCTCAGGATTGGGGAAAGAACTATGGACAGAGTGGACTTACTGGTATTCTACTATAGACATTTTGTGATTATAGCAATGGAAGAATTTACATCATTGTTGTGGAGCCAGTGGCCATTGGAGGCTCTGGGGGGCAGGGAGTGGGAAAAACAGTTGTAATACAGGGGCTTTTGGGGGGCTTGGGAATAATCCTGAATAACATTGCAATGAGAGATACAGGCTATTTTATATCATCACATAACATGCAGAACCGTGTGGGAGAGAGTGTAGACTACAATGTGAACTACTGTCCATGCTTAATGGCAAAGCCCCAGGATACATTTATCAGTTGCGAGGAATGTGCCACACTAATGAAGGATGTTTATGTGGGAGGGTATGGGAGATGTGGGGAACGGGGAATAGGGGAATCCCGATATTTTTTGTGCAACATTTATGTAATTAAAGCATCTTTTAAAAAATAAAAAAACTAATTACCTAGCACAGAGTGTTAAGCAATTAACTACATCAAAATTATATTTTATAATCAGGGGATGATTCAATGACCTTTCTTTTACTTTTTACAACTGATACACATTTTTTGTTTATGAAATGGTGTGATATTATTTGTCAAATACATTTATCATCTAAAATAAATGATTTAATGATAATTTTTACATAAAAAAGTTTGGTGTACAAGTTAAACTGGATATTACTCACTTAATTCCAGCCCTTGATTTTGAATAAAAGTGAGTCAGAGCAAAAGAATCCCAGTAATATTTCAGAATCAATAAACAATACCCTGTGGATATTAGAAACCAGCTACCCCAGTTCTCACTCAGTTTATTACTAGATTTCATGCATGCAATGGGGAGAAGGGTCTAATGGGGTAGAGCTTTGGTATGAAGTCTTGTAAATATTCATTTCAGTAGAAAAGATTTTGGAAGTTGACCAGTTACCAGATCACTCAGACTACCTTCTTGAATATTTACGCAAAGAAGTATTTTGCAGTTAATGTAAATATGTGGTTTAGAATTCTCTGATTCTAAACTTTGTAATAATTTGTAATAATTACACTTTAGTTTTACCTAAATGTACATTTATTAGGTCAAATTTCTTCCATGTTCTCTATATCATGTAAGTGTTTTATCCACAAAGGCTGCTAAAATCTCATCCTACATTCTGAGGGAATGTGATATTACAATCACTACTAAGCAGAGGTAAGGGGAAACTCAAATAGATTTATTTGTCACTGAAACAAATAATTATTGACCATAGAGATAGTTAAAAAATAAAACACACAAAACCTCTTATGGAAGTAGTGCTGTCATAAATGATTAAAGGACATAGCCAAAACGGGTGTAAGTGGTTAAAACAGTGACAAGATACACAGGTAGAAAGGTTGAGGATAGAGCCTAAACAGTGTGAACACTGAGCTTATTGCTTAATGTCCTTAAACCTCATTTTCCTCAGCTTTACAATTTGCTACATAATTGAAAAATGTATTAAGGAATACATTACATAATATGAAATACCCACAGTGTCATACGTGGTTCATGACACCCAGGTCACTTTCATTTTACTTTCCTTCTTGTTTGTGCAAAGATTTAGCAACTACTGAAACAGCTACGTACACATATATAGAAAACTCCAATAAAGAAATAAACAACACATAGAAAAGCAGAATAAGGATATAAAAAGAGATAAGCTAAATTTCAAATTTGATAGACAATGAAAAAAGTTATTCTGATGAATTGGTAATTCTTAACACTAATCACTAGCCTAAATTTTCTTTTTTTATAAAAACATAATGAAACAATTACTATATTTCTTTCTTAGATTGAAAAAAATATTCTGCATTCCTCTTTGTGTGAGCTAAAGAGAATAGATGTTCTTATATCGAGTACAGTTTCCACCATACTTTCAAATTTCCTCCTAGGGGTATCAAATGTACCATGTTACCAACTTACCTTACATGAAAAAGATAGATGTTTTTCAAATTTTCAGATTGCACATTGTTGGAAATGTAGGAAATTCATTATTTTTGATAATCAAACATAAATGAGCCTATTCCTTGAAGGGATTATGGAGCAAAATACATAGGCACCAGAATGGACCTCAGTGAAAGTCACTGCAAACAATTAAGATTTTGCTAATTTTAATTCTACTTTTTCAATTAATTTTCCACATGTAAATAAAATAATTAAAACTACAGTGAAGTAAACATTTTCGTGGTGATCAAATTATCTTATGCTGCAAGAGAAGTTAAGTCCCCAAATGAAATGTAAATAGCATATAACCACCTTAATGCATGGTAGTTGGACTTTCTCCAAGCCAAGTGGGCATGGGTTATTCACTAACCACCAAGTCTGAATGGGTTTCAGGTTAGGTTTAGGTTGCATATAGAAGAATTCTCTCTAAGAAGTCTGCTAATTCTCCTGCAATAATAGCTTCTGAAGTAAATGAAGAGAAATACAAAGCAGTAATTTCAACAAAGCTTGGTTCATTCTGAAAAATATTTGGAAATCTCAAATGTCTTAAAACTGTAATGGGTTTGCAATTGGAGTGGATTGTAAATATCCACTAAACCAATCAGAGATGAAATCAAAAATGAATCTTTATTCTACAGAAAAGCAAGTTGGTACTTTTGAATGCAGATTTAATATCTGCAATCCAACTCAGAATAAAAATTAACAGGAAGGATTTTGAAATTCCTGGATAAGCTAACACAGTATTTAAGTCCTGGAAATCATTTGTTTTTGCCCTTTAATTAAGTAAATTAGTTTGGAAGAAGAGAATATTAACCCATGTTATAATGCGAAAATTTATAGTTTTGAAAGCCATTAGAAATTATTTTCCCCAAGGCAATCAAACATAATATCACCAAATATTCCTAAGCTACTCTCCCTATTGAAGTCCTTTTTTCTTCTGAGCATTTACTTCACAACTTTACTTGGCCTGACTCAGGCACTGTTTCTCTTGAGGCTCCAAAATGCATCAGACACATAGCAGTTCAGGAAACTCTGATGGTTCTGTGCTTATCTAACTTTCTCAATAATAGGAGGAAAAATGAATAGTATGTGGTTAGCTGCCAGGAAAATCTCAAATGAGGAATAACAAAGAGAATTAAAGATAGACAATACAGTGAAGATATCAAACATTATTAAAATGTGGGTTAATACTACAAAATGTTAATATCAGACAAAAAAAAACCATGCAAAAAACACAAAATAAACAAAAAACACATTATACTAAGTGAAGTAGACCACACAGAGTACTACATATTGTATGATTACATTTATATAAAACATAAATATAAATCAATTTATGAAGATGAAATTAAGTTAATGGTTATGTGGGGCTGGGGAAGGAATGTTAAGGGGTGTGGAGTCAATTTAGAGTAATGAAATTGTTCTAAATCTTTGAGATGAATGCACAACATTGTGATTGTACTAAAATCCATTGATTATACACTTTAGATAGATCATATGCTATGTGAATATATCTCAATAAAGCTGCTTAATAAATAAAAAATAATTGTGCAAGAATGGTTAGAAATAGCAGCTATGTACAGCAGAGGAAACATGGAGAGATTGAGAGGTGAGGAATTTTCTTGTCTGTTTTTTGTTTATTATTATTACTATTGAAATAAAAATGCTCTAACAAAGATGGAAATGTGAAAGCAAAACTATGTGATTATACCAAATACCACTGATTAAACACTTTGAATGAATTGCATGCTTTATTAAAATATATCAATAAAATTGATTTGTTTAAAAAATAGAGTAACCTCTATTACCTCTGTAATAGAGTAACCTCTGTAGAAAAAGATAGGTCAATAAAATCAGTGACCTGGAAAATCATAAGTGAGAACAGATTATTAATTCACAGGGACTAACATTTTGGAACAGATAGTTGAGGAATTGGAAAAAAGAGAAAAGAAAGAAAAAAAAGTAAATAATTTTCTCCATATGCATCTCAGATATGAAAACAACATACCATTAAATTATAACATAATGAAATTGGTATCAGAGGAAATCAGCACACAAAATACAGCAAGATTTTTACTCTATCATGAAGTTCTTTCTCCTACATCCCTGCATTGGCACAGGTTGTAGACACTCAGCACCTAAATGTACACAATAAATTTCAGTCAGCCTTTTTGACTCTTACATACACAATCTATACATCAAAATTTTTCTTACATTTAAAATTTCAGGAAATCATATATAGAGCATAACATTTCCCCTTTTACCCACATTCAGTTATATATTTCAGTGCTGTTAATTGCATTCACAATATAGAGCTACCATCACCACCATGCAGAACCAAAACATTTCCTTTCTTCCAAACAGGAACACTGTACATTTTAATACTTAATTTCCCATTCTCTATCTATATCCTTTCCCTTGATGACCTATATTATAGATTCTGACTCTATAATTTTGCTTATTTTAATTATTTCATTTCAGTGAGATCATAAAGTATTTGTCCTTTTGTGTCTCCTATTTCACTCAACATGATGTCTTCAAGGTACATTTGTTTCTGCATTTATAAAAACTTCATTCCATTTTGTGGCTGAAGAATAATCCACTGCATATATATATCACATTTTGTTTAACCATTCATTGTTTGATGGACACTTGGGTTGCTTCCATCTTTTGGCAATTGTGAATAATTCTGCTATGAATATCAGTGTTTAAATATCTGATCATGTCCCTGCTTTTGATTCTTTGGGGTATATATCAAGTGTGGGAGTGCTGTGTTATATGGTAATTCTATACTTAACTTTTCTGAGGAATTGCCAAACTTTCTTCCACAGTGTCTGCATTATTTTTCATTCCCACCAGCAATGTGTGAGTGTTCCAATTTCTCCACATCCTCTATAATAATTGTAGTAATCTGTTTTTTTTAAATAGCAGCCATTCTAGTGGGTGTGAAATGGTGTATAATTTTAGTTGTAGTTTTGATATGCATTTTCTTGATGACTAATGATGTTAAGCATCTTTTCATGTGCTTTCTGGTAATTTTTTTATAATCTCCTTTAGAGAAATGTCTTTTCATGTCTTCTGTCCATTTATTGTCCATTTATTGTCCATTTATTCTGTCCACTGAATACCATTGATTGTAAACTTTGGATGGATTTATGGTTTATTAATATGTATCAATAAAATTGATTTGGTAAAAAATATATAAGAATACTGTAATTATCTATTATTTATTTTTATAAGCTATCTTTTACATCATTCAAGTTAGGAATTCTAATTTATTTAATTTGTTGAATTTATTTGCCTTAATATGCTCACTATTTCTCCTTAGTATCATATAAAAACCTTTGGATATATAGATTTATCACTACTAAGATTTAAAAACAAGGAAGCTTTGTAACTAATGATCTAATTATCTTGGGTATCAGGATTGAGGAATATCAAATATAAATGAATCCAAACCACACTGAGAAAAGGATATAATAAAATAAGGAAAGAAAAAATGTCTTAACAGTCTTAAATAGTGCATATCAACATATCCAAAGTTGGTACTTCAAAGGATTAATACAAGTCAGAAACCTTTAGCATGACCAATTAAGAGAAGATAATAAAAGAACTAAAGTTATAAATAAAACTTATTTCATATAAAATATTTAAATATTATATTTTAATTTGGATGAATTTGAGAGAGAGAGAAAGAAACATATTTACATGGTAGACTAAGGAGGAGCTTTGAATACTACTTATATGAAGGAAAGGAAATCCACCAAGAAAGCTGTCACAGAGTTAAAAAGTTTCAGCAGATGGAAGGCAAGAAATAGGTTTAAGTAAAATATAATGAGTCTATGTCATACTAATATTTGTGGTGTAATTCCAGTACAGTGGGATATTTTACATGTTATCTCATACATTTATCACAAAATTTACAATAATAGGGATTTGTAAATAAATGAGTAAGGAAAGCAACATAGAAATGTGAAAATGATTGAGGAACACAATGAAAAAGTCCTTGGGAATCCAATCACAAAGACATAAGTGCCAAGAAGAGTGGTACCACTGGTAGTCTTTGAGGATATTAATAGATTTGAACCAAATAAGGAACCTTCCAGAATTCTTCATACCTTTAGAGGAAAACGTGAAGTCAGAGTACACCCTTGATCTGACCACCAAAGCTCCTGCCAAACCCATAGTTACCTGTAGGAAGAAAATTAACAACACCCTTCTCTTTCCTCAACAAAAACTGGCCAGGGTTGATGAGGGAAGCAAATACCCTTGCTTCATTAACTCAGTTACTATTGTGAGCAGATTTGCTGCTGCTCCCAGAAAGAAAATGAAGCACAGTCATTACAATTTGAACTTCAAAATCAGAAAGCCTAGATGCCACATCTAACCAGGCACAATCATCAACTGAGATGGGGATGGTATATAATTCTCTGAAATTCTAATAACAAGGGCAACTACTACAAACTACTACATGCTGTCTTTGAATTTAATTAGGAATTTTGGTGGTTTTCATCCAAGGTCACACAGCTAGACTATTATAAAGATTAATTTCTGACTCCAGAATTTAAACTCTGCCTCTAAAATGCACCCAGTACATCACATCCCCTCTATGTGACAGCATATTCTAATTACCAGGGCTATAATATATGAACTAGAATGAATAAGAGGAATGGTTAGAAAAAAACAGCTGTTAGCACACTTACCTTGTGGTGGACCCAATTCATATGATGGTTCATCTTACATTAAAAATGTCAGAACATAAACAAAATAAATCTTTTGTGCACTTATAGATGAAAATTGTCATCTAAGAGACATTTAGTAAAATCAAATTTTCCAAAAAACTTGAAGGATTATGTAGAAAGGAGAGAAAAAACTAATTAAAATTAAGAATACTATGACATATATAGGATATATTGACAACTAAATAATGGTCTTCGCAAATTATTTTAGGAAATATTTGAAGAGTATAAAATGATCTAAATATTCCTTCTCAATAGAAACTTAGTGACAGATAAAGTATGATGTAAAGAATGATGGATATGAAGAGTGTGTGGTCAAGGTAGAAAGATATATAGACTAGTGTCACTCACAGCCTAATTTGGCCTTCAATATTTCCTTCTTGTCAAATCTAAGACTTCTAAACATCCTCCACCCTAGTGATATATGACTGTCTTGGGACTTAAATAATGTGCCTGTGCAAGATGAGAATTTATAAGCCAGTGTATTTGACAGGGTTCTCTAGGGAAATAGACCTCACCAGAGATATCTGTAAATATTATGAAATTTTATAAGATGGCCTCATGTGACTGTAGGAATGCACAAGTCCAAATTCCATAGGGCATGCTGGAAGCTAGGAACTCTGGTAAAGCTCCTTGATAAATTCCCCAGGAGGATCTGGCTGGCTGAAGTAGAGATGAAAATTCAATTGTGACAGCTGAAATCATCACTTTCCTTATAAGCCATTCAAGTGATTGGATGAGACTTCTCTCATTGCTGAAGGCAATCTCCTCAGTTGATTGTAGATGTAATAGCGATAGATGCAATCAATTTACTATTAATATAAATCCAGAAAATATCCTCACAGTAACAATTAGGTGAGTGGTTGCTTAACCAAACTACCAGGCACCATTACCTGGTCAACTTGAACATGAGCCTAACCATCACAGCCAGTTAACGTATTCCTTTATAAATATTTAGTATGGTGTATTTTAAATATTTTGTATCTAAAAAATTGTATATTAATGGACAGGAATTTAAAACTTGCATATTTACAACCCAAAATATTTCTTAATTTTTTTGTCATATACTTGCTGTCAAAACAATTTATGAAATTATTTTAACTTTCATTTGTCAAATGTTTTTTTCAGTCAACAGGAATTGTGCAAAGGGCTTTAATATGAACAGTAGTAAGAAGAACTGTTTAATATATCATTATTAATTGATCAACTTATTTTGGTGAAATTGTCACATATATTTTTATCACGTATTGTGACAATAAATTTTTTTTACCCTTACTAGGGAATAAATATAGTTACAAATCTCAATGAAAGACTGCAGCTGAATCTCAGTCTTAAATCAGAAGGTCTTTTTCCAAGTTTACTGATGGGTCATATTCTGCCATGCCAACAAGGTGTTCCATACTGTGGAATTTGTAGGAGTTATGATCCAAGGAAGGCCAGTAGTACCCAGTGCAAACACAATATTGAATTTGATTATGGGCATGGGTTACTACAGAAGCCGACTGTAGAAAGGTATTTGCTAGTGTGTAATGGGAGAAAAGAAAGATATTTATTGGTGATCATGCTGGTTTAACAGTATACAAGCAACATTTCCATTAGTAGACAACAAAGTCCTATGAAGAGGCTTCCAATACCATATATTTTCCCCTTCTAAATTCTCTGAATTTTCTATGGTGACCTCAAAAACTAGGTTAGGTATAAGGAGATTCCACATAGACACACATAGGGCCCCAACTATTTGCTGTCCTGATTGGTTGCCTTTCTAACTTCAACTGTCAGCTTTCAGGGAACAAATGGGGAGGCCCTTTTGTTTGGAGTTATCCAGGACTTCTTTTGAGTCTGAGACTTTAAAATTAGAACTTGTGACCAGAGTCTTTGATGGACTTTATTCTGATCAGCTGCCTTCCTATTTTCTATACTAACCTGCATCAACTCCTCCCTTAGAGTTTACACCCTTATTTTTAAGGCGATGCTGAAGGGTGATGGTCAGTCTTCTGTAGCTGCTTTCTGCCTGATGGCTTATGAAACTCTTTGGTTATTCTACTGAGGTTGAGGGAAGGCAGGTCCAGCACCATGTATGGAACTAGATGAAATCCCCACATAACTATTACCATGTTCTGGAAGGCAATGATTCTGGAAGAAATAAACTTAGTTGGAATTTTGAAGATATATGGTCCTACTAAAAAGATAAAGAAAATGGTGGTAAGTGGCCCCCAAAATGGGGCAAATCATGGCATAATAGACCATGGGAATGGGAAAGGCCAGGTGCATCCAGAGGCTATACCTTCCTGAAGCTAATGGGCTTGATTTTGTAAGATTCAAGTGCTGTCTTCTATGCTGTTGGTTAACAAAAGGGAAAGAGTATAGTAGACTTGCTTGGCTTAATATAAGCTGCCACCCCCAATTCCCACAGTATGGTTATGCCTAGGACAGCTAGGAGAGGTATGAGGTGAGGCATTGCCCTAGACATAAGCACACAAAGACAATATAGGCAACAAAAAGATAAGCATATGACAAGCATAATAAAGACAATACTTAAGAGAGTCATTCTTTTATCTTTAGGTACATTTATTAATTACTTAGAAAATGAATTAAGTTTAACAAGACTTTTAGCATGTTCATTATTCTTTTGCATGTGATCTAAAATAGAGGAGATATTATCATATTCATCAGGTATATAGATTCAGAACTTAAGACTAATTAATGCACTAATTAATGCACAAATTCCTCTTTGAGCTGCAGAACTTAATAGATCTAAGTTCCAGTTATGCAATACCATACATGTTGTGTCTCCATGGGAGCAGGCCATATGCCAATTGTGTCTGTTTAGATTCTGCTCACATTACTCTGGTAATTATTGCTCAACTTTGTATATCTTTCACACAGTCAGCATGCTGCAGCACCATTGGCCTTTAGAGAGAAGCTCTAGTGTTTCACTGTCCTAGTGCAAAGTGCCCTTCAGCACTATGAAACACAGCATGTCTAGAGGTATTGTCCATTGTATATCTGGTCTTTCAAGCCATTGTTGGCTGCCACAGGAGTCCAGAAGAGCAATGTACTTTCTATTCCAGGAGCATGTCCAGCGATATGGTAAATCCTTTTTATTATTTTAGGGTCATAGTAACCAACCTAACCAATAACTCAAATGGAGTGGCACTCTGCAGGGTACTGGAGGCCTGTTTTGAATGCTCAAGAAAATCTGACAATACTGAAGTCTCTATTTTAATTTTTATATACTTTCTAAATACTTCCAATGTAGTTTAAAACATAGTACTTTACTTTTTACTTCTATACCTTTACCATAATTGCATTAATTAACAGGTATTTCGCTTTAGCAGTACAAGAAAAACTACTTTCTGCATTATTTTATGAAAACCCAAGATTCCCAATAGAGTCAAGATTATCTCCCCACTGCCACCACTTTATTATGCAAATTGAGGTGGCCTCTGACAGGTTTCCCTGTTATGAAATTACTTTTCATTAACAATATCATTTCAGGTTTCTGTTAAATAATGGCTTCATGGAATCAACCATTTAAATACTTCAGTTTAGACAATATTTTTTACAAACTTCTTATAATTAATGATAAATTAATTTTTGTTATCAATATCAGTTCAGGTTTCTATTTAATAATGACTTCCTGGAATTAGTCATTTAAACATTTTAGTTTAGAAAATGATTTTGCAAATTTTCTATAACCAACCATAACCACATAATCGAGTTACTTTACCTTTAAATAAGCTTATTTAATTAGTTAGCAACCAATGAAATTTACCTTTATTCATTTAAAAGTTTTGTCTTACATCCCTTATTCTGTTCTGTGAAAATTACTCATTTTACTTTAGGATATATCTACATTTCCTCCTTCAACTTAATTCTTTAAACATGAACTTACAATTTTCCTCACTGTGGCAGCTTCATATTATGTATGAATTCTAAAAATAGATATTAGATTGTGTTTGTAAACTGGTCGGTTTCTCTGGGTTTATTAGATTGTATTAGATTCAGAGTTTTCACTTTTACTTTATTAAATCAAGTTTGGGGCTCTCATATGACCACATCATTAGGGAGACTCAGAGACTCAGTTTGAGTCCTTACATCCTTGATGAGGATAAAACAGATTCACACATGGAAGTAGACACACAGAGAAGCAGATATATGAGGAAAGAGAGAAAGCTCCATTAGACACGGCAGAGACTGTTCAGGAAGACACTGCTTCATAGACACGGCCCTGGGAAGAGATGAACCTGATAGTCTACAGCTGACCTTGTGAAGAGAACAGAGCAGCTGTTCAACCATCTTGTGTCAAGATGTGGCAACAGATTTTGGGTGAGAAAGTACCTTTTATGGTACCTTGAGTTGGACTCTTTAGATCCTGATATCTGTAAGCTTCTCCCCCAAATAAAACTTCTTTATTTTTTCTTTAAAAAAATCTAAAATTGTTAATAACCTTAAAAGCATACTGACTGCCAAGTTGTGGAATATATTATAATTGTTTAATTTGTTGTCATTATAATTTAGAAATATCTTTACATAGCTTTCAAGAACTTTTTCTTTACTTATTGAAACTTGGTAATTGGATTATTAATTGCCCTCATTTTAAGGCTAAAAGCTTTAAATTGGGTAATTATGGGATAAACTATGATTCTTAATTCCCCAACCTAGTAGATAGAGTTTTAAGTTAAACTTATATTTCCCTATCTTATCAGACCTAGTCTTTCCCCAATAGGTATTGCAAAGAGAAGGAGGCCTTGTTGGCCTCTTTTAAGAATTTTCATTTGCCTATTTGATATTACCATTCCAGTGTTTGAAGATAGAAACTGAGCAAATCGTCAGACAGAAATAGTTAGCTACAAAAACACAACACATTAATATCACTTATAATTTTCATTTTCTTACAAAGTAAGTTAAACTGTAAAATAATGTTTTCTTCAAAGACCTCTTGGAAAGTTATTTCTAATTAATCTAACTTTCACAATGACCATGCAGGTGTTTTTTAAAAGATTTATTTTATTTAGTTATCCCCCCTCCCCTCATTGTTTGTGGTTGCTCTCTGCTTTCTGTGTCCATTTGCTGTGTGCTCCCTGTGTCTGCTTATCTTCTCTTTAGGAGGTACTGGGAACTGAATTGGGACCTCCCATGTGGAAGAGAGGTGCTCAATCATTTAAGACACCTCAACTCCCTGGTTTGTTGTGTCTCTCATTGTATTTCCTCTTTGTGTCTCTTTTGTTGTGTCATCTTGTTGCATCAGCTCGCTACATCTGCTTGCCTTCTCCAGGAGGCCCTGGGAACCAAACCTGGAAACTCTCATGTGGTAGGTAGAAGTTCAATCGCTTGAGCCACAACCGTTTCCCATGACCATGAAGTTTTGCACAAGAATTTCATTTTTTTTTTAGTTATTGGTTTATAACCAAATTGTTCCTGATGCTTTAAAATACATCTATATCATTTTCCTTTACTTCAGAGCTTTGATTATTTCCCATTTTGACTTTCAGAGGCCTTAAATAAGTAACACTAATTCCAGGATATATCCTCTGAGGTCATTGAGTCTCAGGGAAAACTGTTTTATCTCATGCCCTGCTACATTCAGGATTCCTGATGCTCAGGGTGGAAGATCCCCCACACTCCACTCCTCAGAGATAACAGGACTCAGGTGGTCACTGTACTGGGAAAATGGCTATCCAACTCTAAGACCACACTGTTGTGGTCTCCTCATTTCTTCTACTTCCCCTTCTTCCTCTTTTTCCTCATCCAACCCTGATTTGGTGATATCCTCAAAGGCCATCCAATCCTTTGAGGATTCCACCAAAAAACAATATCCTTAAAGTTTGTGGGGTCCTTCTGAGCTCTTGCACAGAGTAGGTAAATTGGAGTCCACACCTGGATAGTCATGAGAGAAAGCAGGGTTATTAACACCAGTGGAAGGATAGGAGGCAAAGGCACCTCAAATTTGCCTTCCTCCAAACCATGAGGAGCAGAAGTTGCCACAGATATGAACAGGGAGTTGTTACACTATTATAAAGGTGAGGCCAGTTCTGAAATAACCATATGCAAAGGTTAAGTTCTGTTTAGAATTACTATTACTATAGGAAGCATAAAAAAGGGTGAGGCTAGACCTGAAGTAACCATAAATGAAGATAAATTAGTCTAAGATTACCATCACAACAGTCTAGGCTAAATCCACCAGGTTATAGGAATTTATAACAATCTTAACTTTTAGTTACTTTTTCTAGTAAGATTTACTTAAAAACAAATTGGACATTTTCATTTATTAACTAAGCAAGTAAACTATTTTATTAGTAACATTAATGTTGCTTAGTTTTTCTGCTTTTGCAGCACTTGAACTAATTCCACTTATGTTGTATTATAGGGCACACTGTTGTGGTCTCCTCATTTCTTCTACTTCCCATTCTTCCTCTTTTTCTTCATCTGAGGAGGAGTCCATAGGATCACATGACTTAGGGCCTCATCCAAGATGGTTTATATCCTCCAGACCTGGACTTCAGACAGCCTACAGTGCCTAGTTTGAGCATATCTACAAGCCAGGGTTTCTTATGGACTACTCAGCATAAGCAATCAGTTAAAGAATCTTTCATCTCTGCCTGTGCAAGGCACATATCCCTTGCTAAGTTTAACCTTCCTTCCTAGTGGTGCACAAAGGCCTTTGCCACTTGTTCTGCCTTGGTAGCCACCTACAAGCCTCCTAACAGGGTTCAGGCTATAGCCACACCTCTCTGGCAGTCAGTACCCTTTTTCTTTATTTAAATGCAGCTGCTCTGCTATCTGCTGTAGCACAGCTAGTATATCTGCTGGAGATTTGATGGCATCCCCATATTCTCTCTGTAGTTCCTGTTCATCCATGATCTCAGCCACCTCCCCACATGGATGTTATAGGCCAACCCAGATTTCCCCTGCAGATTCTCCTTTCCCTGAGCTTATGCCCACTACTGCTGGTGGTCCTTTAGTCTCCTGGCTCATCAATTGTTCCTATCCATCTCCAGAAGGGCATGAATTGGTGCCGGTGTGAGACCAAAGAATGAACCTGCTACTGAATCAGGCATAAGCTTTACTGGGACTAATGAACAGGACAGACTCTCCAAGGGAAGCTGGTTGTAGCATGAAGGTAGTGCTCCAAAAAGAAATGGGAAAGTGAGGGATAATATAAGGGGTTTCAGAACAAGGACATACCATAGGGTATGAGAACAGAATTTCTACTAGGGTCACATGTGTACATGTGGGTTATGGTGATGTTTTCACTATGCTCATAGGATGGATGTTTACCAAGGACATTTACTGCTTTGGGAGGATTATAGTTTACAATATCATATATACATTCTCTCCCCTCTGGAGAGGGTTGTTAACCTTTAACATATGTCTAGGTCATGAAGGCAGCTATGTGCTGAGGACTTAGGGAGAGCCCTGCATCAACACAACTCATCTTTTACAAAAATGACTTAGTATCGACAACTGGCTTTCATTAGATTGAAGTAATGTTGCTGGATTTCCTCTAAGTTCTTGGCTACATGACAAAAGATGAATTTTGAGTACAAGCCAGTTCAGTTAGGCCAGTAGTTTACTAAGAAAATGAGAGAAAAGAAATGGGAGAAAATAACAGAAAAATGAGAGAAGAGAAATGGGAGAAAATAACAGATTATGGGCCCCAGGTATACTTGCATTCTGGTCCAGGCAGTGAGAGAAAGAGCATAACAGGGAAGATGGATATGATGGCTACAAGGAAAACCTCCATTACTACTGATCTCTACAAAGAATCTGGATACTGAAGTGGTGAACAAAATACACCAATAGTTGATGGAGCTCTCTGTCAAGAGTATGATCTAAAGGGGGGAAACTGATAAATATAAGCAAACAGGCCCTAAGTGTACATAAAAATAAACCAAATGCAGGGAAGCACTGTGTCCACTAGGTGTCACACCTAACAAAACACTCACCAAATTTCTAAAAGTAACGAAAATAGAAAAGGAAATTTTACAATAACCAATCAAATATTTTATTACTTCAAGTTTCTAGGTTCGGTAATCAATCAAATACTGTTACTTTAAGTTTTCACAGTCACCTTTGTCTTGTGAGAACCCCTTTCCATGTCTTTTGAAAGCTGCCTCAATTCATGAATTATTAACAGCTCAAATAAATTCAATAAAATAATTCCTTGTCTATTATTTTGTTTCAACATAAATAAAACAAAATCTTCTCCAGAAAATATCTCCACAAAGGAAAAAGAGAAAGAAAAATAATTTCATTGTTGATTAAGTTTTAAACCGGAATTTGATTTATTATTGGCAATCACAAAATATTGCAAAGACAGAAAAAGAACTGAACCTTTTCATGGGGTTAAGGAAATACAACACATTTCATACACATTCTCAAGATATTTCAGAATTAGATTGTCCCCGGAATTTATGCTAATCTTTTCCAAGATACTGGAAGATAAGGGAAATATCTTTCCTGATTACATTGTGAGGAAATGGGGATCCTCTTATGTGGTAAACTTTGCAAGAGGCTCATTCAACCTTTTACATCTTAAATTTACATATTTTTAAAAAACACATCAATTTTATTGAAACATATTAATAAACACAAAATTCATACAAAGTATACAAACAATGGTATTTGGTATAATCACGTAGTTGTGCATTCATCACTTCAGTCATTATTAAAGCATTTTCATTATTTCAATAATAATAATAATAAAACAGACAAATGAAGAAGAAAATTCTTCATCTCTCAATCTCTGTGTCTCCCTTGCTATACATAGCTGCTATCTCTGACTATTCCTATATATTTATTTATTTATTTTAAGCTGTTTTATTGAGATATATTCATGTACCATATGATCTATCTAAAGTGTGTCATCAATGGCTTTTAGTATAATCACACTGTTGTGCATTTATCATCACAAAAATTCTAAAATTATTAAATTACTCCAAAAAGAAAAACTCTACACAATTTAGCATGACTTTCCTAGCTCTACATAACCACTAATCAAATTTCATCTTCATAAATTGATTTTTAATTACATTTTATATAAATGGAATCATACAATATGTTCCACAATATATTTAGTTCATAGTAATGCGATCTTACAGTATTTGTCTTTTTGTGTCTGGCCTGCTTCACTCAACATAATTTCCTCTAAGTTCATCCATGTTGTCATATGCTTTACAACATCATTTCTTCTTTCAGTTGTATAATATTCCATTGTGTGAATACACCAGTTTTTTTATCCATTCATAGAGTGATGGACTCCTGGGTTGTTTCCAAATTTTGGCAATCATAAATAATGCTGCTATAAACATAGGTGTGCTGATGTCTATTCATGTCACTGCTTTCGGTTCTTCTGGATATATACCCAGTAGTGGTATTGCAAATCTAAATTCAACTTCTTTAGGAACTGCCAAACAGTCCTCCACAGTGGTATACCATTCTGCATTCCCACCAACAGTGAATAAGTATTCATATCTTTTGACCTTTTTTCCAACACTTGTTCCTCTCTGTCTTTACAATAGTGACCATTCTGGTAGGTGCAAAAAAATATTTCATTGTAGTTTTGATTTGCATCTCCCTAATAGTTAGTGATGTTGAGATTTTTTCATGTGTTTTTTTTGCCATTTGTATTTCTTCTTAGAAAAAAATATATATTCAAGTCTTTTGCCCATTTTTTATTTGGGTCATTCATCATTTTACTGTTGAGTTGTAACATCTCTTTATATATCATGGATATTAAATTCTTATAGGACATGTGATTTCCAAATATTTTCTCCAATTGGGTTGCTGCTTTTTCACCCTTTTGACAAAGTCCTATAGATTGCAAAAGTGTTTAGTTTTGAGGAGGTCCTTTTTTTTTTTCTTTTGTGTGTGCTTTGTGTGTAAAATCCAAGAAACCACCACCTATCACACAGACTTTAAAATGTTTCTCTATATTTTTTTCTAATATTTTAATGGTTCTCACTTTTTTATTTAGGTCTTTGATGTATTTTGAGTTAATTCTTGTAGAAGGAGTGAGATATAGGTCTTCTTTCATTCTTTTGGAGCTATCCATTTCTCCCAGCACCATTTGTTGAAAAGACTGTTTCTCATCTTAACATGGACTTGGTAGGTTTGTCAAAAACCAGTTGACCATAGAGGTGAGGGTTTCTTTCTAGACTCTCAATTCTATTCTACTGATCTATATGTCTATCTTTATTCCAGCATCTTGCTGTTTTGACCACTGTAGTTTTGTAATATGTTTCAAAGCCAGGCCTTGAAATTTCTCCCATGTTGTTCTTCTTTTTTAGAATGTTTTTAGCTATTTGGGTGACTTTCCCTTCTAAATGAATTTGGTGATTGCCTTTTGTATTTCTGTAAAGTAGGCTGTTGAAATTTTGATTGGTATTGCATTGAATCTATAAATCAGTTTTCATAGGATTGACATCTTCATGATATTTAGTCTTCCAATCTATGAACACAGAATGTCTTTCCATTTGTTTGAGTCTTCATTGATTTCTTTTACCATTGTTTTGTACTTTTCTGCATAAAGTCCTGTACTTCTTTAGTTAAATTTATTCTTAGGTATTTGAGTCTTTTTGTTGTTATTGTAAATGGAGTTTTTCACAGATTTCCTCTTCAAACTGTTCAATACTAGTATACAAAAACATTACTGATTTTTGCTTGTTGATCTTGTATCCTGCCACTTTGCTGAACTCTTTTATTACCTCAAGTACATTTGTCATAGACATTTCAGAATTTTCAAGTATAGGATCATGTCACCCACAAATACTGAGAATTTTACTTCCTCTTTTCCTATTCGTATGCCTTTGATTTTTCTTTCTTTCTTTCTTTCTTTTTTTTTTTTTTTTTCTGTCTAATGGCTCTGGCTAGAACTTCTTATACAATGTTGAATTACAATGGTGACAGTGGACATGCTTGTCTTGTTCCCCATCTCATAGGGAAAGTTTTCAGCCTTTCCCGACTGAGTGTGATGTTGGCTGTGGGTTTTTTATATATGCCTTTTATCATATTGAGGAAGTTTCCTTCTATTCCTATTTTTGAAAGTGTTTTTATCAAGAAAGTATATTCGATTTTGTCGAATGCCTTTTCTGCATCGAGATGACCATGTGTTTTTTCTTTCCTTCAATTTGTTAATATGGCATATTATGTTGATTGATTTCTTAATGTTGAATCAGCCTTGCATACCAAGAATCAATCCTCTTGGTCATGATGTATAAGTCTTTTGATATGCTGTTGGATTCAATTTGCAAGTATTTTGTTGGGAATTTTTGCATCTATGTTCATCAGAGAGATTAGTCTGTAGTTTTCTTTTCTTGTAGTGTTTTTATCTGGTTTTGGTATTAGGGTGATGTTGGCTTCATAAAATGTACTGGGTAATTTTCCATACTTTTCAATTTTTTGGAAGAGTTTAACAAGATTGTTGTTAATTCTTTTCAAAATGCTTGATAGAATTCACGTGTGAAGGCATCTGGTCCTGGACTTTTCTCCATTGGGAGATTTTTGATGACAGATTCAATCTCTTTAAATATGAATGGTTTGGTAAGTTCTTGTATTTCTTGTAGCATAAGTGTAGGTTGTGCATTTCTAAGAATTTGTCCATATCATCTAGGTTGTCTAGTTTGTTTGCATACAGTTTCTCATAATATCCTCTTATGACCTTTTTTATTTCTGTGGGGTCAGTTGTAAATTCCCCCCTTTCATTTTCCATTGTATATATTTGCATATTCTCTCTTTTTTTTCTTTGTTAGCTAGGGGTTTGTCAATTTTATTGATCTTCTCCAAGGATAAGCTTTTGGTTTTGTTGACTTTCTCTATTGATTTTTTGTTCTCAATTTCATTTATTTCTGCTCTAATCTTTATTATTTGTTTCCTCTGCATGCTTTGGGATTAATTTGCTGTTATTTTTCTAGTTTCTCTAATTGTTCAGTTAAATCTTTGAATTAAGCTCTCTCTTCTTCTTTAATATAGGCATTTAGGGCTATAAATTTCCCTCTCAATACTGCCTTTGCAGTATACCATAAGTTTTGAGAAGTTGAGTTTTGACTCAATATATTTACTGATTTCACTTGCAATTTCCTCTTTGACCCACTGATTATTTAGGAATGTGTTGTTTAGCCTCCACACATTTGCAAATTTACCCTTTTCCCATCTATTATTGATTTCCAGTTTCATCCCATTATGATCTGAGAAAGTGCTTTGTATAATTTCAATCTTTTTATATTTATTGAGAGTTACATTGTGCTCTAACATGTGGTCTATCCTGGAGAAAGACCCATGGGCACTTGAGAATAATGTATAACCCACTGAATTGGATGCAATGTTCTGTATATTTCTATTAGGTCTGAGTCATTTATCATATTGTTCAAGTTTTCTGTTTCCTTGTTGATCTTCTGCCTAGTTGTACTATCTATTGATGTATGGGGTGCGTTGAAGTCTCCAGTGATTATTGTAGAGATGTCTCTTTCTCCCTTCAGTTGTGCCAGAGTTTGTCTCATGTACTTTGGTGCACCCTGATTAGGCACAGATATATTTATGACTGTAATATCTTCTGGTGTATATTCCCAGTTACTAATATATTATGGTCTTCTATATCACTTATAACTTTTTTGCATTTAATATCTGTTTTGTTTGATATTGATATAGCTACCCCTGCTCTTTTTTGGTTACTATTCAAGTGGAGTATCTTTTTCCAAACTTTAACTTTCAATTGATTTGTATCCCTTGGTCTAAGATAAGTCTCTTGCAAGCAGCATATGGATGGCTCATGATTTTGTTTTGTTTTTTTTTTAAATCCATTCTGTCAGCCTATGTCTTTTGATTGGGGAGTTTAATCCATTCACATTCAATGATATTACTGTAAATACATTATTTACTTCTACCATTCTATTCTTTTGTCTTCATATGTCATATCATATTTTTGTCTGTCTTTTTACTCTTTTGGTTATTCTTCCTGCTATTCTTTCTTCTATTCTGTCCTCTCTTTCCTGTCTTTTTCTTTCAGGCTCTGGGGTTTTCTTTAATGTTTCCTTTAAAGGTGGATTCTTTTTTATAAACTCTCCTAGTTTCTGTTTGTTTGTGAATATTTTATACTCACCTTCATATCTGAAGATCAATATTGCTGGATGAAGAATTCTCAGCTGGCAGTTTTTCTCTTTCAGTATCCTAATTGTGTCATACCACTGTCTTCTCAGCTCCATGGTTTCTGATGAGAAATCTGCATCAAATCTTACTGAGCATCCCTTGGATGTGATACTTTTCTTCTCCCTTGTTACTCTCAGAATTTTCTCTTTACCTTTTTTTTTTTTTTTTTTTTTTTTTTGACATTTGACTTTCTGAGTAGAATGTGTCTTGGAGTAGGCCTATATGAATTTGTTCTGATTGGGGTACAGTGTGGTTCTTGGATATGTAATTTCATTTCTGTCATGAGAGTTGGGAAAATTTCAGCTATTATTTCCTCAAATAATAGCTTCTTTCCCCCTTTCCCTTCTTTTCTCCTTCTGGAACTCCCATGACAAATATTTTGTGTTTTGCAGTCATTCAACTTCCTTAGCCTCTGCTAATTTTTTTTCCATTCTTTTCTCTATGTGTTCTTTTTTTCTTCAATTTTAGCTGTTCTATCTTTGGTATCAGTTATTCTCCTATCATTTTGAGTCTGCTGTTGTATGCCTTTAATGTGTTTTTTATCTCACCTATAGGTCTTTCATTCCCATAACTCTGTTACTTTTCTATTCAGGATTTCCAATTCTTCTTTGTGCTTGCTCAATATCTTCTTGATACCCTTTATCTCTTTAGCTATATTGTCTTTCAACTCATTAATTTGGTTTTGAAAATTTGTGTGCAACTCATTAATTAGTTTTCTCAAATCCTGCATCTCTTCTGGGGATTTGATATATTTCTTTTCTTTGATATAGTCATTTTCTTAGGGCGTTTCTTCCATTTTTTCAGTTGTTTCATAATTTTTTGCTCATGTCTAGGCATCTGTTTAGGATGGTAGTTTACTCAGATGCTCAATTTCTTTCTCTTTCATAGGGATTTTGTGGCGAGAGGTTATGTGTTAGTGCCACTCTTAGATTCTGGGTTTTGTTGTGTTTTGCATTGTCATTCCCCTCCTTTGTCCCTTTCACTTCTGGGCCATGTCCAGTCTTCACTTGGTGTCCTAAACCCTAGAACATCTTTTTCCAGTCTGTTTCAGCATGTCCTTTAGCTGTTTTATTGGAGGAAAAGAAAGTCCCATGTCTTTCCAGTTTGCCATCTGCCTGGAAGTCTCCTACATACATTTTAAAAGGGCAAACAAAGACAACTTGCAGATTCTCTAAAACAAATACAAAGAGAGAGGGGAGGGAGTAGAAAGTGCCATCTTTTATGTTCACCAGAGAGAATTAAACTCATTATTATTTTAAAAGTTTATATTTCCTTCATCATGCACACATATACAACCAGATCCAATGAAATAAAGAACAACAACAAAATCACAATGTAGATTTAAAGAGGGTGATTATATAAATTTCAATTTCCACAGTCCATTATTGAAAAAAAAAAGGTTAAGCTGATGATAGACTGACTATCTTAAGGCAATGCTTAACACTAAACATTAACCTGATTTTTTTTTTTCTTGGACTATAAAAATACAGTGAAATGATTACTTTATTTCTTTGGTAGATTGTAAACATATTCTGCTAGCACTTTTGTGCATGCTTTAACATAATAAGAATACATGCTCTTATAATTAAAGTACAATTCTTAAGATATATTCAAATTTTCTTCTAGGGGTATTAATTATACCATTTTATAAACTTACCTTAGATGATATAGATTAACCTTTTAAAAAAAATTTAGGATGGCAGTTGGTTCTTCATCTTCAATAATATTCTTTATTGCTTATATGCAAATTTAAATGGTAATATGGAGGATATTAATAACTACATGTATGGGACTCAATTGAAATTCACTGCCAAGTTGAAAATTTCATTAACTTTAACTCTACTTTTCTAACTTAGAATTTGGTTTGAAATAATACAAAATTGAAACTAAAGTGTTTAAAGCATTTTTAGAGTAATCAAATGATAATATACTGCAAGAGAAGTTGTAGTCTTAAGAACGAAATTAGATGGCATTAAGTAAATAGCATATAAATTGTAACTAAGGGTTAAGAATTAACAAATAATTTTGATTATAAAATCATTACAAATATGTCTTTATATTATAAAATAGCAAAAGGTTAATATCTGAAATTATTGAAGCTAGCTAGAGTGGTCTCTCCTTTGTTGATGGTTACCTTAACCACAACTTAACCACTCCCTTATGTATACTTACCTTTGTGATAGTAATTTTAGATCCACCTTACCCATGTTTACAGTTTAGGCTCACCTTTGGGTATACTTTCTATTGGGATGGTAATTTTATATTCAACATATCCTTGTTTATAGATTCAGCTCACCCTTCTGTATGCTTAGCATTGGGTTGGAAACCACTCCACCCACTTCTGTTTAATAGATTTTTGTGAATTTTCAGATGAAAATATAGTCCAAATACATTTAGCAAAATCAAAATGCTCTGAGAAATATGATAGTTCATATAGAGAAGAAGAAAAAAAATTATTTGAAATTAAGATTACTGAAATACCTAAGATATATTGTGAAGAAAATCATAGGCCTCATGATATCTTTAAATGAATATGAGAATAGCATAGAAATGTCTACATATTCCCATTCATTAGAAGCTTAGAGACAGATGGACAGGAACAGGGTGACTAAGACAGAGCTAAGAATGATGGACAGGAACAGGGTGACTAAGACAGAGAGTCATGAAGAACTGTATCATTCACAGTTTGATTTACAATATTTTTTTCAGTTGAACCAAGACTGCTAAACTTCTTCCAGCCTGGAGATTTCAGACCCCCTTGAGTTTTAAATAATTTGCTTGTTTGTGATGCGTGGTATTGCACTGGGTAAAGGTGTTACTGTAATGAAATTTAGTATGGTGGCTTCAAATCTTTTAAATCTAAAGAATCATATGTTAATGGGTAGAATTATTAAGAGTAAATATTTAAGTCACAAAATATTTCTTAGGAACTCTGCTTACATTTGCATGCTAAGCAAGACAATTGGTCAGATTGTTCTAGCATTCATTTGACAGATGTTTTTGCAGTTAGCTGTAATTATTTTAAGGGACAGAAATTAGATGTTAGAAAGAACAACTAGCAAACACATCATTATTATTAGATCAATTGATTTTGGGTGTGAGTTTAGTATAGATTTTCTTCTTATATTCTACCAGTAAAATTTTGTGGCACCTAAAAGAAATGATAATAAATGTTTTCATGGTTTCATTGCATACATTCTATCTGGTGGGATGTTCTTTTTTCAGATCTCTCCTTAAGAAACCCAAGCCCTCCCATTCCAATCAGTCAAACACACATATCACACAAATGAGAGGTGCAAAATATGGACATTTTTCCTTATGAAAATCAATTCAATTACTTCCAGAAAAAATACTATATTAAGCAAAATCAAACACGCTATGAATAACATCCAGTCAGTGCTAATATATTTTGGAAGAGAGAGAAAGTTTTTCCACAATTTTTGAGAGGTTTCCATGGTTCCAAGGGAAAGAAAAGTTATGTAAGATATGGGAATGGCCCCTTGAAGTGAAACATCAAAAGATGAGCTCCTAGAAAAAGAAAAAACAAACATTGCTTCTATTATGTGTTGTCCTGAAACTATTCCTGGCTGCTGTGCCAGAAAAGTGCTCTATGGGATTAATGCACTCATTCTTTTGAGAAGAGATAAGTATTTGGACTTAGAAAAATGTCCAGAGAAAAGGCAACAAAGACAAAGCTGAGATTGGGTAATGGGATCTATTAGATGTGGGGATAAAGGATAATGTGAATAGAAGTATATGCTTTATGCAGAAAATAAATAACTAAAAAACATTATAGCTGGCAATAGTGCTAGACTGTATTCTAAACTGCATTAACTCATATATATGCACAGATTTTTGGCACTTCAGACACCACATATTTCCTTATTACTACATAGCTGAATGGCATAGAGGAAATTTTATATATGTAAGTAATATATATGCAGTCAAATAACAGAAAGAGCTACTATCTTTTATTTCAGTTCAGTAAGCATTTATTGCCATGTTACTTTGTGCCAGGCACATTGCTAATAAAAAGAGAGAAAAAAAAAGAAACAAAAAAGACATGGTACATAATATATGGCTCAGTCAAACTGCGAAAATACAGTTCATATAAAGGAAACATGAGTGTTTTATTTGAAATAGAATAAATTTACATATATTTCACAAAATAAGAACAGAAGAGAGACAAGGAAATCATACTGGTTTGTTATTGGGGCTGCAATATTTTTCTGAATAACACAAAATACAAGAAAGAGTGTAAATTATGCAGAAGAAAGGGAACATGAAGTTTATGGGAAGGGGCATCCTAACAGAGGAGAGAGCATAAATATGCCTACAAGTATAAGAGAATATAGAGTAGGTTTGGAAAAGGCAGAGGGATCCAGTGTAGCTGTTAAAATATCCTAGCAAAGGAAAGGAAATAAAGAGCATGGGGTAATAAGGGAAGAGTTTGGATTATGCCATATGCCATGGCAAAGTTACACATATCTTAGCCCATATACTCTTATATCTGTACAAAGCATAATATTACCTCATATTCATAAACATTTTAAAAACTGAGATTCATCAAAATTAAGCAAGTTGACAAGACCAAGGGATTAGAAATTGAAGGTCATATTTGAACAATTTTTCCTTGCCTATTATCATTGTGTAAAACCATACTTTTTTCCAATGTAGTGAGCTCTAAGATTAGCAAGTTAAGATTTGGACTGATTTGGGAAATTTTCTAATTAAAGGGTGAGAATGTAGGTTAGATTTTATTCCAAGGAAAATAGTTTGCATAGAAATTTTTGATACAGTAAGTGACATGATTAGTGATGTGCTTTAGGATGATATTTCTTGCATTTTCAAATCTAAATGGTGACACCTGGAACTAGGTAAGACCCTCTTAATGCAGATTGCTATAAGAATAACACTAATTTGATTCTTTGGCTCATGGAAGTTCAGAGATCACTTAATACTCCCAAAGAAAGCTTTTTTTTTTTTTTTCCTTCCATAGTTACCTTTAATGATAACTATGCTGGAAACACAGCATTTGAAACACAAGGAATATTACTTTATTTACTTTAATTTGGGAGCATACCTTTCGCATGGCAGTTTTCATCTCTGTATTTCTCAAGGTGTAGATGAGAGGATTCAGAATGGGTGTAATCACAGTATAAAACACAGAGATGTCCTTGTCCTTGTTCTCACTCTCAGCAGGTAGAGCATAGGTATACATACAAGGCACAAAAAACAAAACTACAACCATAATGTGAGAGCTACAAGTTGAGAGAGCTTTGCGTCGTCCTGCAGAAGAACGGGACCTAAGAGTGTAAAGTATGTTTATGTACGAAGCCACCAGGACCAGAAAGACTACAATCACCACCATCCCTGAATTGACAATAGCTAAAATACTAACCACATGAATATCTTTGCAGACCAGTTTCAAAAGAGGCTTTACATCACACATGTAGTGATCGATCTGATTAGGGCCACAGAAAGGTAAACTGAGGACCATGAGCAGTAGAGCAATTGAGTGCCAAAATCCCAAGCCCCAGGCCACGAAGATCAGCGTGTTACACCTCTGCCGGTTCATGATGACCATGTAGTGCAGGGGCTTGACAATGGCAACATAGCGGTCAAAGGCCATGGACACCAAGATTAATATTTCCACACCTGCCAGCAAGTGGACAGTGAAAAGCTGGGTCATACAGTTGCTATAGGAAATTCTTTTTCTCTCTGCAGCTAAGTCTCTGATTAGCCGGGGAACAACAGCAGAGTTGAAAAAGAGGTCCATGATAGAGAGGTGACAGAGAAAGTAGTACATTGGTTGTGCGACCAGATGACTGCAGGTAATCGTGAGTAAGATGATGAAGTTCCCCATTAAGACTGCCAAGTAGCAGAGCAGGAACACGAAACATAATAATAGTTCTATTTGCTTATTCTCCCATAGCCCCAAGAAGACAAATTCAGTGACATTGTTCTGACTTTCCATGAGGATGAGGTGAGTTCAGAGAATAAAATAGAAACTTTATTTATCTGAAATAATACAAAATTAAGATTAAAGATGAAATAGTGCACTTTTAAAATTTGAAAAGATTTATAAATTTAAACATTTGACAGGTCACAGTGCTTCTACTACACACTTATTATTTTAAACACTATGTAGATTTGAGAATTGTACCATGTCAAATGATACTAAATTGGAACATATTTTACTACTGACACTTTAAAAAATAATTAACATACATATATCTCCCATAACAACCCAGTGAATAAAAAGGTGCTATATTTAGACTCATTTTACATATGCAGAAATAGAGACAAGAAAGCTGCAATTAATTACACCAAACCATGAAAATACTAAATAATCGGGCTAAGATATGATCCTGTATTTGATGCCAGATAACACATTTTTCAGAACTATTTTAATTTATCCACAGTCCAATGGATTCCAACTGTTTTCTTTGTAAAGAAAAGTAGTCTTTTTACCTCTTTGCCAATAATTCCCTGCATAAAATCCAGCCAATCTCTTCTCTATGCTACATTTATTTAATCTGTCCACTTCCAATCTCATACTAAAATTCAATACATGCAGTGAAACTAAATATGTATTCTTGAAATTTAAAAAATTGAGGATTGATCATATAAGAGAAGTAAACTAATTTAGTTGCTGATAGCCAGTGGCTTTCTTACTTGTCATATCTGGTTGAGATTCAGGACATGGGTAGCCTGGAAAAAGAAAAATAAAACCAGCAATGGCTAGGTTTCTGAATATAGGAACCAGGAGATTATTATAGGAAACCTTCATCATTCTCCTAAATTATTTGGAAAGCACAATTTAGAAATGATTTTGGAAACACCTTAGGAAGCTAATTGTTTTATTTTTTCATGTTCAAGGAACTAATGAGATAAAACAATGATCTGCTTGTTTAAACACACATTTACATGAGTGTAGATATTCATATGTAGTGTATCTGAGAGGAGGGAACTGATATGTTGAAACTATATGCATTACTTATAAAAATCATAGTGTGCATTAAAAACTGTTACTTTCATTGTTAATTTTTTTTAAATGAGAGAACAATATGCTGTACTGTACAGATCCCTAATCTAAGGATTATGAAAATGAGCATCACATCTTGGAAGCCCTAATAAATTCTACCTTGCCAGTGCTAAGCACTTCATTCTGAGATTTTTTTTTATTTAACTTGCATGTGGAACCAAAGACTGGTTTTATTTACTTTCTGCTGTGAGCAAAAAATGAAGACCATGTAAAGAATTTAGTATAAAAGTACTTTTGATTCTAGCTTAGGTGAAGTCCATAGAACAACATTACTGCAAATGTTTTATTTAAGACCGTTATGTTGTATAAGAAAATGGACATCAGGATTTTCATGAGTTAATTGGCTTGCATGTTATTTTTAGTTCTACTACAAAGGAGTGGTTGGAAGAACTCATGGCAGACACATATTAAGTGTAAAGAAAAACATGGGTTCTAGTATAATTTTATCCTGGGTTCAAAATACACTTAACAAAATATTTCTTTATAAATTGATATTTTCCAGACTTTTCTCAGGTGCATGATGAAGAAACTGGTGAGTTATAGAATGTATAGAGACCTAGGGTTAATTGTTTTACATTAAAGCTGCAGAAAAATACTGTAGAAAATTTATAATAATTTAAAATGTAGAAAACCAAACTCTTAGTTTTGAATAGTTCCTTAGCCTTTGTGCAAGTCTTGATATCTCTTAATGAATGGATGCAGTCCTGCTGTACTTAAAATGATTGCATATCAGTTGGAAAACAGAAACTCTTTTATGAAATGTTTGTTAAAAGCATTGTCCTTAGAATGTTACTAGGAACCCTCTGAAAAAGGAAATGTATAGTGAAATACTTCCTGGAACCTGTGGAATCATCTTCAAATGCTTTCTTTTATAATCTTTTTCTAATTTTTCAAAATTCCCTATGTTATTTGTGAATCCATCCTTTATTTGTCTCTCTTTCTCACACACAGATACACATGTAGAGTATATGCACATATACAAGATACAAGCAAAGATACTCAGGGTATTTGGATGGAATTCCAAACCTAGCTTTTACATACATTTCAGTTAAAAGCCATCTTCTAAAAGTCCCCCCCACCTTTTTTTAAAACAATTTTAATCCCAAGAAAAAATCCTGTTAGGAATTGTTTGTAAGGGTGTGTCAACTACATTTTGAAAGAAGAAAAATCACTGAAGTAAGACTGTTGAGAAGAGGGAATTATGAATTTTTTCATGAGAGGTTATGGGTTGTGTAAAATTCTATCCATAGCAATCATATCTGGTATTTCATACATTATTTATCACATCTATAATAAGGAAAAACTGCGAAAGTGACTGTGATGGGTTTAATTATTTGATGGAACTGGAGTAAAATAGATACCATGAATGGAGCAATAATATATTCTAGGCACTGTGCTAGATACTTTACATATGCTCAATCAATACACCTCAATTAGCAAAAATATATAGAAATATTTTATTTTAAAATCATATATATATATATATATATATATATATATATATATATATATTAGAGTTGCTTGGGTCCCAGATGATTTATCACCAAAGTTTTATACAAATACCCGCATATGCACACATTATTATACATAAATACATAAACATATTAACCATATAACTTACTTCTGCTACATTTTACTTTTCTTCAGTATGTCCAGCTTTCCTTCAAACTGGGTCCTTAAATTTCTCTGTGACTCTGATATGAAAGCAACAGATAGATGTGGAAGGTCTCTGAATTTTCCATGAGTCTTACATACAAAAGATTCTTGTAGGAAAGCTTTTCTGACAACACCTTGAATTAAAAGTTACAGAAAAGACCCAGGGGGAAAAGCTCCTATGGGCACTGTACAGCAGCCAATGCATGTGTAGTTATAACTGCAGAAATAAAGCCCATATTATTTTACTGGTCATATGGAGTTTTAAGCCTTTTTCTTCTTTTTTTTAATATCTTCAGTTTTATGATAGGAATGTTTCAGTTACTCTTATACAATCCCTGATGAAAGATTAAGGAAAAAGTTTTCCCATCACACCAATATCCTAGAAAAAGCTATTCAAGGTCTATTCACCTATGTTTACAATGTTATATAATATTCAATAAATGTTGAAATCATTATCATCTGATTTGATCAATGTGATAATTATATAAGAAGCATATTAGGATTTTCCTCACCTACACAGAATTCTGGACTTTAAGATAGATATTTGGAAGATGTTTCTCAATATTTAGTTTTACCTGCTTGAAACTTCAGAGTCAGGTACACTGTTTTGTGATGTTGTTATCATTTGTGTTACTTGTTATAAGGGTAATGGTAAGAAATAGGGCAAAATAAGAATGTATACTTATTATTTTTATTTATTTATACATTTTTATTTTGCTTTTTAATCTTTTTGTTTCCTGCTAAGGGGAAAGGGAGCATGTCAGTAGAACCTAAAAGGAGTAGAGTTTATTTAATCTTGACCCTTAGTTCAGAGGAAACAGTTCTGAAAGATACATGCAAATCCCTTCTTATGTTATATTTTATATCATAATATTGTTTACTTTAATTATGCATTTTCATGCTTCTTCACCCCAACTGAGGACCTATTATATTCTATTTAAGAGAAGTCAGATTTGTATGCTTACTAGCCCCCAAACACTGCACAGTCCTTGTAGTTTCCTTATAATTTTCCACATCTTTTGAAAATAATCAGTTATTATATATTCATTAATGTATGACATTTACTTAACCCTCTCTTGTTGTAGGACACTAACTGATAGAAGTAATTATATAGCCTGGATATGTATGTAGCAATACTAGATAAAATTAAGTGAAGAAATAGGTGGAAAAATTAAATATTCTTTATCAATTATTGATACATAAGACTGCTGTGGCAGTTAGGAGATTTTATGTACCGCAGAAAATCTATTCTGTGCATAAGAATCTATTGCAGGTGGGACCTTTTGATTAAATTACTTCAGTTAAGGGCCATGACTAGATTGTGTGACCCAGGGTGGGTCTTTTTTTTTTTTTAACAACTTTATTTCAAATCCACAAAAGTAAATGAACAGAAAAAGGCAGCTCAAAAAGTTATGGAAACATTACTCTTAAAAAGTTCTTTTTCAGACAATTTTATCTTATCTAATGCCAAATTTTAACTCAGTTGTTCTCCCTCATGTTTGGAAAGATACACGGATGAACATAGATTAATTAGATGACAGTCTCCTTATTAATAAATGGCATAGTCTCCTTATTAATGAAAAAAATGAAGAGGAGAAAAAAAATGCTTAATTGTATTCATATCTCACAAAGCCAAACCCCATATTATTTTTTTAACCTTTAGAATTAATATAGTACTGACTTTGCTTTTGCTACAAAAACATTAAAATGTTGTTGTTAACTATAGTCCATAAATTACCTTAGCTATATTTTCCCTTGTATCACACATTCTTAAAACCCTGTAGGAAAACATTCTTATATTCTTGTTATTAACCACAATCTTCATCTAGTTCCAAAATCATTGTTATGCATTCCTAATATTATCCTCCAACTATCATTAATCTTCCTAGACTGGTCATTTCAGACACAACCACATACATAAATGAACAGTGTTACATTCATTATAATGTGTTACCATCAAGTCCAAACATTACCACATATTTACATTTGACCTTATTAAACATTCTACACACATCCAGCATATTCTCCTCCTTCTCATCCCACATTCCATCTCCCACCAACCTACATTTCATAGCCCAACTCTGTAATTCTACTCATTGTATTTAGTTCATATCAGTGAGACCATACAGTATTTATCCTGTATCTGGCTTATTTCACTCTCCATAATATCCTCAAGGCTCCTCCATGTTTTCATGTGCTTCCCCAATTGATTCTTACATCATATGAATAAACCACATCTTGTTTATCCATTCATCAGTTGATGGACACTTAGGTAGTTTCATCTTTTAGCGATTGTAAATAATGCCACTATGAACATTGGTGTACAAATATTTATTCTTGTCTTTGTGTTCAGTTCTTCTAAATGTATTCCTAGTAGCGGGATTGCAGGATCATATGGCAGTTCTTTAGTTTCTTGAGGAACTTCCAGATTGTCTTCCATGGAGATTCCACCATTTTACACTCCCACCATCAGTGAAGGAGTGTTCCTGTCTCCACTTCCTCTCCAGAACTTGAAGTTTTCTGTTCTTTTCATCACGGCCATTCTGTAGAGTGTGAGATGATATCTCATTGTAGTTTTGATCTGCATTTCCCTAATAGATAGTGGTGCTGAATATATTTTCATGTGTCTTTTGGTCATTTGTATTTCCATTTCAGAAAAAAAATATCTGCTCAATTTTTTGCCCATTTTTCAATGGGGTTGCTTGTCATTTTGTTGTTAAGTTTTGTGAGCTCTTTATAAACCCTGGAGATCAATCCCTTGTCAGATACATGGTTTCTGAAGGTTTTTTTTCCTAATGAGTAGACTGCCTTTTTACTTTCTTGACAAAGAGTTTTGAAGAACAAAAATATTTAATTTTGAGACAACCCCATTTATCTATTTTTTCTTTTGTTGCTTGTGCTTTGGGTGCAGGAGAGGGTCTTAATCTTCCTACTGAAGTCTTATAAATGTAGGAATAAAAAAGACACACATACAGAATAAAGACTGCAGAGACAGAGAGGAATCCAGAAGCTGAGAGAAAGGCCTCAGTAGCTAAAAGCTGAGAGGAAGCCACTTTACACAGATGCTGAAAGCAATGAAGCACAGAGGAGAGCCGAAAGATGAGTGAACACCATTTGTGACTCATCACCCACAGCTGCTGCTCATCATCTCCTGATGATGCCTTGATTTGTACAATTTGATGGTCTTAGAACTGTGTTTTTATTTAATCAAATCAGTTACTATTTTAAAAGCCAAAGCCAACACGTTTTTGGTATATTGTTACAGGAGTTTTTAACAAACTAAAATAGAAATTGGTACCAGGAGATGGAGTGCAGCTACTAAGCAAATACCAAAAATGTTAAAATGGGTAAAAGGAAGATTTTGGGAGAATTGTGAGATGTTTGATAGAAAATGCTTAGATTGCTTTGAACAGACTCTTGGTAAAAATATGAATGCTATAAATACTTCCAATGAGAACTTAGACAGAAATGGTAAAAATGTAATTGCAAACTGGAATAAAGTCAACCCATGTATTTAAGTGGCAGAAAACTTGGCAAAATTGACTCCTGATGTTAGATAGAAGGCAGAATTTGAAAGTGATGAGCTGACAATATTTTCAAACTAAATGTGGAAAGTATGGCCTGTTTTCTCATTGAAGCTTGCAGTAAAATGTGAGAAGAAAGGGATAAGCTGAGGAATGAACTCCTGGGCACAAGGAAACCAGAAATAGATTATCTGGAAAATTCTGAGCTTCCAGAAAACAAATTCCCAGAGAGTGATGCCCCATGTGAAGATTTAACTGAACATAGAACAAGCCAGGCATTTCAGTGTAAGTCTGGATTGGAAATGCAGTTATTCAGGATGGATTTGTGGAAAGCCTTACTGTCTAATGGCTTGGACTCCTGCTTCCAGCATGGAAAACCAAAAAGATTTTTTGAGATTCACATGAACAGAATCACTCCTAGCCTTGAATAAAAGGGACAGAAAAGATACAGATTAACGGAAAAATGACCTCAAAGGCAGAATCATGGAACTTGAGGTCTGGACTGAAGACATCTTCTCGGGCCAAGGGAGCTAACTCACCCATGTGTGTGGAAAGGGTGAGTATGCCCTGGAGCTTGAAGAGAGTGGGACTTCCACCCATTTATTCAGGAAGAGTGTTGCCAACCCAGACAAGTCAGTATGGAAAAAAATGATAAAACAGCACAATTAGGTAACATTTGTAGGTAATTTAATATGCATAACATTATACATGCAAAAATTAAAGGAAACATATTCTTGCATGCAAACGATATTTTTATATGTTCATTATTAGGGCATAAAAAAGACCCAATCACTTAAAAGCACAAATCCCTGGGCACAGTAAACTTAAGGTAAAGATTGTATCTTTACTATATATAGACATATATATTATATATGGAAATTAAATTACACCTTGCTAAAGACCTATTTCAATAAATAAACCATACAAAAAATTTTAAGTAACTATAATTGATGAAAATGAATGTTTCCATTCCTGCATGTAAACAGATTTGAAATTGTCACTCCCATCCTCACAAGAAGAAAATAGCTAAAAACTGAAAATCAGCATCCTTCAGAGATTGGAGTCATAGGCAATCCACTACCCCAAAATTAGAAAGATAGGTGGAAACAAAGAGTCCCAATTTATCTGGAGCATAATCCACAGCTGTAGTCATCCTTGGATAGGAGAAACAATGGGTAATTGATTAATTACTGGAGATTGATTATGGGCTAGTGTGAGAGATAAAATCTCATGGAGCTGAGCCTTGGGGATACCCCCACAACTTCTTGAGTCTTACCCCCAGAAGCCCCATCTGATTCCACTGTGAATTTCAGAGAAAAATCCCATTTCCTCTGACAAGGCAAAATAGAAGTAAGCTTTTTGACACAAGCCCAGGACTGTCTATCCTTTTTAAAATATATCTACCTACAGGGAAACTATTTTACCAGAGCATAAGCTATGTGGAGTTTTCCAGAACTGAACTAATTTGGTAGTCAAAGCTCTCTCAATCCTTCATGTCTTTCCTAAGTGGCATTAAATAATGTAGAAGTTTTCTATTGCTCCACTTCTATGTAAACACTTCCATGTTCAGTATTTAATTTTACCCATTCTAAAGGGCTTCTAGCAGTATCAAGATTTTAATTTGCAACCAGCTAAATGGATATTGATTGCTAGAGTCTTTTCACTTTCTCATTTGCAATGTGTATACATACCTTTATCAGGTATCTGTTCAAAATATTTGTTTATTTTTATTGGGTTGTTTAATTTTTCATATAAAATTTTTAGATAATGTATGTATTCTGAAAGTGTCTTAATAACTATATGCTTTTCAAATACTATCTCCTAGTGTGTAATTTTGTTTCCATTCTATAATTTTCTTATTATTAATGCAAAATTTTTCATTTTCCTGAAGTTCATTTTATCATGTCTTTTCTTGTAAGGATCATGCTTACAACTCTTTACCTAATCATAGTCATTGGAAATTTTTTCCTATGTTTATTTCTAAATATTAAATATTTAATATTTATAAATATTAATAATTTTGTAAACATCTACAATCTATTTTGAATGAAGTTTTGTATAAGGTGTGAAGAATGGGATGAGTTTCAATTCTATACATGTGGATGTCCAGTTGTTCCACCACAATTTTTTGAAAAGATGATACTTTCTCCCCAGAATCACGCAAGGTACTTTGCTGAGATTTATTTGAACACATTCCTTGTGTCACTCTCATGTTACATCATCATCATGCTGCGAGGCTTGTTGGGCCTGACGGCGCAGCTACGCATGGGGCCTGGCAGTTCACCCATGCACAGGGACTGGCAGCACACCTGCTCACAGAGCCTGATGGTGCACCCACACCCGGGGCCTGGGGGGCTCACCAGTTCATGGGTCTGCAGCACACCTGCGCACAGGGCATGATGGCTCACCCACTAGTGGGGCCTGATGGCGCACCCGCACACAGGTCCTGACAGCTTACCCTCTCACAGGTCCTGGCGGCTCAGCCACGCACAGGACCTGAGGGGCTCACCCTCACACAGGGACTGGCGGTGCACCCACATGCAGAGACTGGTTGTACACCCATGCACAGGGCCTGATGGCGCACCTGCACACAGGGCCTGGTGGCCCATGTGCCTTCTATATTTTTCTTTTTTTCCTTTTTACTGGGAGGTCCTGGGGGTCAAACCTAGGTCCCTCCATATGGGAGAAGGACACCCACCCATTTGAGCCACATCTGTCCCCCTGCTATATCTCTTAAGGTTGACCAAAGATACCTAGAGTTATAGTCTTTTCCCATACAGGATGGTCATATAATGAATCAGGCTTAGTTTATCACCAGCATTCTAAAAACCAGACCTAGGGAGAAAACCTAGGTCTAGGGACACATGCATAGTTTCTAATATAGTGAATGTTTAGCCTACCCTGATTATCACAAAATCAGGACAGCGAGAATATTTGCATAAGGGATCTAGGACTTTTGAGATTATATACTCTACTTTCTATAGATTTTAAAATTTATAATATTCATGCAAATTGTCCATTTTTTAAAAATTGTTAATTTTTTTGGCCTTAATGTGTCCACAATATTCCCTTGTTATCCTTTTTATATCTGTAGACTGTCTAATGATACTTCTAACATTAAGAAATAAAAATATGGTCATCAGTGCTGTAAATATTTTAGGTATCAAGATCAAGGAATTAAAAGCTAATAAAAACCAAACAATATAGAGATAAGGACTGGAAGGAGGGAAAATCTAATATCGTAAATAATATCTTAAATAGAAATTATCAATAAAGCTAAAGTCAATCCTTTGAAAAGATTTATAATATTCAGAAACATTTAGCATGATCAATCAAGAGAAAAGAGAGGAAAAAACACAAAATACCAATATAATGGAACTCTCAGGCAAAATTAAGCAAAGGCATTGAAATGCAATTTGACACTTCTTACGAAACCCAGGATAAACTATAATACAGCAATTTCACTTCTAGGTGTTGATTTACAATATGACAAATTTGCATGCCTAGTACCAATGTATTAATTAGATGTATTGTGTTCTTAGCAGGAAAGATCTGTTATTAGCAGGAAAAATAAGTTGCATGATCTTATTCTCACATTTATATCATGCCTGCTCTTCCTTGCAATGTTAAAGAGTATTTGAACAAATTAAACTCAAAGACTAGAAAAAAATTAGCCTTGACCATATCCTAAGATTGTATATCCATTTCTTGGTCAGATGGCAAACACTCTTTTGAACAGCATTCTCTTTGTTTGCAAAGGTCTTTCCTGTGACCCTTCTTCAAGAAACACAAGCAACCCCCATACCATACACACAACCAAACATAAACATGGGCACTTTTCTTTACTTATGAAATCCACTGTATTACTTGGAATAATAGTACATTAAACACAATCAACTAAAATGTGGAAAACTAATTAGTCAGGACTAATTTCATTTGGAATAGAGAAAATGAATTACTCTTATATTCAATAGGCTCCATGGCTCTAATGGAAATAAGTTATTAGTTAGATATGTGATAGGCCCTAAAAGGTGAAACATGAGAAGAGGAGATCTTGGCACCAAAAACAATTACTGCAGTCTGTTGTTTTTCCTGGTATACTTCTGGCTGTGTGGCAGGTATGACTCAATCAGGAAGTGCTATGTGGAATTGATGCAATCATTCTGTTGAGAAATGGAAAGTACCTCAACAGGAAGAAAACTCTTGAACCAAGGCACAGAGAAAGAGTGCTTTATGTGCTTTATAAAATGTTAAGAGTGATATATATAATATGTTAATTGGGATAGTAATGTCTTCTTTATGTAAGAAATAAACAGTAAATTAAAAGATACCATATGAGGCTTATAGTATTATTTCATTCCCTCCTTGACATGTACTTGGAGATATTGCTAAATTGTTTGTCCTTTCAGACTCTCTTTTTTCATTATTGATGCATGATTTTTAGTGACACAGAAAATATTCCACATCTGTGAAAAAGGTATATATAGTCAGATTAAGAGAGGAGGAAATATTGTGATTTAGTTCTTTTTAGAAAATATTTTTATAAAGAAAGATATGTATTATTTACACCATGACCTTATGAAATGTGAAGGTTTTATTTTTCATTCTTTTAAACCATGAAATATAAATAGGATGGTAATAAAATATTATTTCATGTTCCAAAGCTTTCTCTAAAATCTTTATATTTTGTCATATCCATATTTATGGTGATTTTCAAAAGAAAATTTTACAGCTTGCAATAATTTTGATCTTTTTTTTTTGTATCTATAAAAAATAATTTGTTCCAGTACCTTTCAACTATAAATGCAGTACTTAATTTTCTCACCTTCATTATTTTTTCTTATCATTTATCTTTCTTTATAGAGTGTCTTCAGAGTGATTTTAACTCTTGAAATTTATATAGAAAATATGAGACTTTCTGTCATTTATCTTCTTGTTCATATAGTCCTGTTATTCAGGCCTTTCTTTCTTATGATTTGTGTTCTACCTCCTAAGAGTTATTTTATCAATTTTTCCTTCTTTCTGTTGCAAATCTTTCCAAGAAGTTTCCTCTTTATAATATTTACAGGATGATTTCATTATTTGTGCCACAAAATCTTTTTTTGCTTGAAACTACCTTTTCTTTTTTTTAAATTTAAACCCTTTTTTGTATTTTGCTTATTTTTACCATTACTAAGACTCTTAGTAATAAGAGTCTTTGATTCAGGATATGAGTAGCCTTTTACTTATCATTTTTAATAAAGTTGTAGGGGGTTGACATGGAATTATATAATTCATTTTGTTAAGGTTTATGGAAAATGATTTTCACAATTGGTCAATAGGTCAAATATGTTTTCAACATTGTGTTATGTTATTTTTGCTCTGTCTTCACTACTTATTATTTTTAACAAAAATTCAGACAAGTATAAAATAGATTTAAATCTGATTCTACTATATTAGTTGCTACATTGAACAATTTGAATGCCACTAAATGTTAGATAGGTAAAAATCTATCAATATTAAAATATTTATTTAAATTATAGGTTTTAACTTCTCATTACCAAGAAGATATGTCACTATGTGTCCTACTGGTAATCCTGAAATTTGTAATAACATTATCATTGAATATTTTTCATTAAAATACACTGCTCAGGGGCCACGCTAATCTTCTCTGTATCGTTCCAATTTTAGTATATGTCCTGCGGGATTGAGCTCAGGCCCCAGCGCTCCAGAGAGGAGGTTGTGGTGTCCGCAGGTTCGGGGTGATTTAAGCTCCAGCCAGGATGTTGGAAGTTGTTTGCATCTACCGTCTGGGGAAGAAGGTCCGCGTGAAATGCAATACTGATGACACCGTCGGGGACCTGAAGAAGCTCATCGCAGCTCAAACTGGCACCCGTTGGAACAAGATTGTCCTGAAAAAGTGGTACACGATTTTTAAGGAGCACGTGTGTCTGGGGGCTATGAAATCCACAATGGGATGAACCTGGAACTTTATTACCAGTAGAGCAGAATTCCTTCCCCCTACTCTCCTCTCTTTTCCCCCCACTAGTATGGAGATTGTTTTTAAAAACTCACATTAATAAAAACTTAGATGCTGAAAAAAAAATTCACTGCTCAAAAAAGCATCATCTTCATTGTTTGACACAAATGATTTTTTTTAAGGTAATCTTATCTACTCCATCTCAATACCCCACAAAATAAATTATGTGTCCAAATCATTTATGTATGATGGCATTAATATTTGTATAGCAAATATTGAACATGCAAAATTGAGTATCAGTTACTTTAAAACCCTAAGTCCTATTACCATCATCCTTTGCATACATGATATCAATGGAATAAATGATCTCTGAGGTAGTTTCTAGCTTTTTTATTTAATTGCAATCTTCCTTCAAAAATGTTTGACACTAAACTTTTCTCAAGGGATTTTTCATCTCTGTCTCAGAGTATAGATTAAGGATTGAATAGAGGAGCAATGATAGTGTAAAATATTGCAAATATTTTATCCTCAGCATAAGTGTTAAGTGTTCTAAGGTGAGCAAAAATTGAAAAACCAAAAAACAATGCTACTGCTGTGACATGAGACCTACAGGTAGACAGGGCTTTGTGAATTCCCTAAGCTGAATGATTTCTTAAATTGAACAATATAATGACATAAGAAACAAATAATAAAGCAAATATTATTAAGGAGATCATACCTGAATTTGCAATCGCCAGGACACCTGTGATGTAGGTGTCAGTAGGCAACTTTTAGCAGAGGGATAGTGTTGCAAAAATAGTGATCAATTTCATTAGAACCACACATTTTCATTATGACTCGATTGTCATAGACAATTGAGGAAAGGGATAGGCCCCACCTCCTGCCCAAGAGGTAGGATTAGAAGATTGCATCTTTTCCTGTTCATGATAATCATGAAGTGCAGAGATTTGCAAATGGCAATGTAGCAGTCAAAGGCCATGGCAACAATAATGAAGATCTCAATACTTCCAGAAAAGTGCATGGTAAAGACCTGCAACATGCAGTTTCCATAGGAGATGGGTTTTGCCCCAACTAATAAGTCACTGATTAGTATGGGTGTAACATTAGAAGTACAGCAAATGTTCATAGAGGATAAATAGCTGAGGAAATAGTATATGAGTTGGTAAAAAAGAGAGGTACATTGAATGGAGAAAAAATTCAGGAGGTTTCCTACCAAGAAAGAAACATACAGAATAAAAAGAGCATATAGCAAAACATTTTTATGTTCTCATCACAAGAAAGCCCCAAATGCATGAATTCAGAGATGCTTCTGTGATTTTCCTTGTATTTCAATTTGGTGTATATTTTGCTTACAAGTGTGTTAAGAATCTGAAAAGAAAAAAAAAATGTGATGAAACATATCAATATATCAAGATATTAGAAAAAAATTTTAAATGGATTTTAATGCACAGAATATTATTAATTGTTGTTTATTCATGGATTTAAGCTGATTTTTATGATGTGTGTTTTTTTTATTGTGGGTAAAAATCAAAATTTTCACAATACATACCAACATTTGCAAAATGATATATAAATATATATGCATATATGTGCATTTGTTTACAAAAATGTTATTTATGTATGTATATATATATATATATAAATATATTTTAAGAGGTGCTTAGATACCCAAAATATTACACGGAACCCACTGGGATTCCCATGTTGCCCACCTCCCACACCTCCCACCACATCCCACACAAACATCTCCCACAAGTGTGGCCCACCACCCTCAATGGACTTACACATCCTGGGGCCTTGCCACCTACCATAGACCACAGTTCACACCATAGACCACACTCTCTCCCACACAGTTCTGAGTGGTGTGTGCTGATTTAAAATGGCCTACATCCATTGCCACAAAGGTACTCAGGACAACCTCCAAATCCCAAAGAAGCCCCTGTATTTCAACTGCTTGTCCCCTCCCTTATGATGTGTTTTATTTTATATCTTTTATGAAGTAATTTTATGATAGAATTAAGTATGCATTTTATTCAATTATGATTAAAGAATATTTTTAAAGCCAGTTTGATCATAAAGAGAACATGTTATTACTGTTAAGTATTTATTTAGATAACAACAAATGTTTAATTTACTCAATTAAAATAAAAGTATTTTGTATATTTTAAATTGGACTGTCCAATCAATGGAGTCAAATTTCCATCTTTCAGCATGAATGGAGGGCCTCTTTTAATTTTCTAGAACTCTTATGGCACGAAATAAAATGTTTGAAGCACTTCACTTACTCTGAACTTTCAATTTGTGGAGTTTATTTATTTTTCGGTTTGTGGGGAAACATTGCCAACTGGACATGCAAAACCAATGATGCTTCACGTATACCAAATAGCAAAGAATGGTTGAAAATTATACATTAAAAAATAAAATGACTTAATTATTGACTAAGTTCTGAAAAATAAACTGCCATTTCATTAATTTCTCCTATTTATATTTCATATATTAAGACAATTTTTTAATATTTACTTTCTTTTAGGTTTGTGATAACAATTTGTAAAAGAAATATTTAACTCTTGAATTGCCCAAATTTGTTTGACTTGTTTATATTTTATGGCTCTTGCTAGATTTTTTATATACATTCTTAACCATCTATTCTAGAAATGTTAATCCCCCACAATAAATAACCTGATCTCAGTCATGATCTTGCAAGTCACTGATTTTATTGTTCTACCCCCTTCTACTCATCTAGGTTATTCTTGATAATGGTCAATATTTGGACTATATTGTCTATCTTTGTTGCTTTTTGTTACTCCTCAGCTCAGATTTTCCTGGCAACTGAACTTACACCACTCATCTCTCTTCTTGTTCTTGAGAAAGTTAGATAAGCACAGAGCTACTAGAGTTTCCTGAACTGCTATGTTTCTCATGATAATATTTTGGGGCCTCCAGAGAATCAGTCCTGAGCCAAGCCAAGTCAAAGCTGTAAAGTAAATGCCCAGAGGTTTGAGGGACATTAATGTGGACTGTGACTTGGGAGCAATTGGTAAGGAAATGTTCAGATTGCCTCAAGGAAAATAATTTCTAAGGGCTTTCAAAACTATCAATTTTTGCATGGTCATGTAAGTTCATATTGTGTTTTTCCAAACAAATTTCATTTATCCTTGCACATAAAACAAATGACTCCTAGGACACAGTATTTCAGTCCTAGGAGCCATCTGTTTTATGTTATTTCTGAAGAATAAAGATACATTTCTGATTGCATTTCTGATAGATGTAGAGGTTGTTTAAAGTCCATTCCAATTATAAAACCATAGATATTTCTTAGGCATTTTGAGATATCCAAATATTTTTGAAAATTAACATAGCTGTGTGTAAATTACTTGTTTGTATTTCTCTTCATTTACTTCAGATTTTGCTATTGGAGAAGATTAGCAGAATTCCTGATGCAGCCTAAACATAATGGGAAATCCACTCAGACTTGGTGGTCAGTGAATAACCCATACTACCTTGGTTTAGAGAGAGTTCCACTAATTGTGCATTAAGGCAGTTATATGCTATTTAAATATATTCCACTTAAATTCATTTTGGGACTATAGATTCTCTTTGCAGCAAGAGATAATTTGATTATCATGAAAATGTTTACCATGCTATAGTTTCAATTGTGTTATATTTATAAGCAGAATTCTACTCGAAAGAGTAGAGCTGAAATTCATGAAATTGAATTGTTTGCAGTGAATTTCATTGAGTCCCTTTCTGGAACCTATGTATCTTCCTCCATAAACTTGTCAAGAAATAATACTATTTATGCACAAAAAGAATGGTACCACTGGTAGTCTTTGATGACATACAGAGACTGGAGACAGCCAATGGGTCATCAAGGTTCTTCCTCACTTTAGAGATAATGATGAAGTCATTCTCACCTCAAAAACATCCTGCCAAGCCTGTAGTTACTTTCAGGGAGAAAATCACCAACATCTCTCCCTCTCTTCACCAAAATGTGGCTGATGAGGGAGGCACACATCTGTGCTTCATTAGCTCAATTACTATTATGAGCAGAGTTGCTGCTGCTTCTCCCAGAGAGTAGCACAGTGGTTTAAACTTGAACTTTAAAGTCAGAGAGCCTGGGTTCCACATCTAACTAGCTACAATGCTCAACTCCTATGTGGATGATATATAAATTCACTGAGATCCTGGTAACAAGAGCACCTACTACAACCGCACATGAAACACTTACTTTATACTATGCCAAAACTTGAACTAGGAACTTTATATCACTTATGTCCAAGGACACAGAGCTAGATACCACAAAGATTTATTTCTGATTACAGAAATTAAAGTCAGCCTCTATAATGTACTATGCACTTCACATCCCCAGCATGTTAGGGCATATTCTAATCACTGGAACTATAATATGTGACCGAAATGAATAAGAGGGTTAGAAAAAGAACTGCCAGTTCACTTATTCTTATGGTGACACAATTCAGATGATGAAATGATGGTTCAATTTATATTAAATATGTTCAGAACATAAAAATAACTGTCTTGTGGTATTTTATATGAAAAGAGTCATCAAATACATTCAGTAAAAATCATATTTTCTGAAAAAATTTGATGGTGTATGTAGAAAGGAAACAAAGAACTAGTTAAAATTAAGAATACTTTGAAATATTTAGGATAGATTGTCAACACAATCATAATCATAGGCCTCACAAGTTCTTTCAGAAAAAAAGAATAGTGTAAACTGTCTAAATATTCCTTCTCAATAGAAAATTAGAGACAGATAAATATAAAATGAAGCATGATGAATAGGAAGAGTGTGAAAAAAATAGGAAGACAAAGAGAATAGTGTCACTGTCAGCTTAACCTAGCCTTCAATATTTCCTTCTTGTACCATCCAAGACTTTTAAGCTTCTTATACCCTGGTGATATCTAACTGCCTTGGGACTTAAATAATGTGCCTGTGTAATATGAATGTTTATAAGCTAGTTAAGGTATCCATTTATTGATATTTAGTATGGTGGACATTAAATATTTTAAATTAAAATAAGACATATATTATTGGGAAAGATTTTAAAAATCACATAATTACAGCCCAAAATATTTCTTAATTGCTCTGTCTTACACTCCCTTGCTGAGCAAACCAATTTACCAAATTATTCTATATTTCATTTGTCAGATGATTTTGCAGTCAACACTAATTGTGCTAAGGGCTGGAAAATGGATATTAGAAAGAACATCTAGCAGATTGATCATTATACTAGATCAATTGATCTTGAGTGTAAGCTTCACCTATATTTTCATCATATATTCTGCCAATAAAGTTTTGTGACCCTTAAGAGAAATGATAAAAGTTTCTTGGTTTTTAGCTTAGCATTCTCTAGAACGGGACGGTGTTTCCCTAGATCCTTTCTCAAGAAATCTAGGGGTTCCCATTCCATACACACGAACAACTCATTAAATGCACACAGACACACAGTGCACCACAATCAAACTTCTTCTCTAAGAAATATGTAACTATTCCCAGGAAACATATTGTATTAAACTATATCGAACAAAACCAAGAATAACTAATGAGAACTAATTAACTTTGGAATATATGGAAGTTTTTTTTTTTCTTTTTTATCCTAAATACTCCAGAGGTTTCCATATCTTCAAGAGAAAGGTTTTTTTAGATGTGGGAGTTGCCCCAAGTAGCAAAACATCCATTGAGGATTTCCTAACCTTAAAGGCATAGATTGTTTTCACTGTTTATTTTCTGAGCCTCCTGCTGACTGCCAGGCAGAAGTAAAACAATCAGATAAGTGCTATGTGGAAATAATGAAGTCATTTTGTTGCTAAGAAATAAGTGCCTGGGCTAAGAGAAATGTCTAATGTTATAGGACAGTATTAGCTAAAAGGGTTCTGATGCAAAATACCAGAACTCTGTTGGCTTTTATAAAGGGGATTTATTTGGGGTAGAATTTTACAGTAACCAGGTCATAAAGCATAAGTTACTTCCCTCATGAAAGTCTGTTGCCACTTGTTGGAGCAAGATGGCTGCCAACTTCTGACAAGGGTTCAGGCTTCCAGGGTTCCTCTCTTCCTGAGGCTTGTTTCTCTCTGAGCTCAACTGCTCTGCTTTCTCCAGAAGGCCAGCTGTAGACTATTAGGCAAATGGCTCATCTCTCTTCCCGGGGCCTCTGCCATGTCTAAAGGAGTCTTCTCTGTTACCTCACATATCTGCTTCTCTGTGTTCTTCTCCTGTATTTTTACTTCCCAGGCTCCAGGATCAAAATTCTCACCTCCCTTCTTTGCAGTGCAGTTTCTCTGTGAGTTCCCACCCACCAAGGGGTGGGGACTCAATGTCTTACTGAAGTGGCCAAATAAAAGCCATAATCATTATTTAATCAAGTAAAAGTGAAACCTCTGAATACAATATAATCTAATATGCCCAGAGGAACAAACCAGTTTACAAACATAATCCAATATCAATTTTTGGAATTCATAAACAATATCAAACTGCTACAAGGAACATAGGTAAAAGGTTAAGAATAGGTAATTTGATTTATGAGATATGGGCATAAGGGGTAATTGGAATAACAGTGCTTCTTTGTTACAGAAAACAAATAACTAAAAAGACACTCTAGGTGCTGATAATCTCCTAAGATTTCATTATATACCTGACAGTCGCTTATGTATATAATAAAATATTTAGCATTTCTGACATCACATATTTAATTATTAATACATGTTTGTCAATGACATAATGTATATTCTGTGTGAGAACAGTGTATGCCATCATAGAAAAAGAAGATAGTATCTTTAATTCATTTCAGTAAACATTTATCTAGATTTGCATGTGTGCCAGGCACATTCTTAAGAAAAAGAGAGATATAGAAAAAGACATAGCACATAACATATATCTCAGCCAAATTAGGAAAAAACATTTCATAAGGAAGAAACCTCAGACTATTATTTGAAATAAATAAAATTACATATTATCAGCAATATAAGAACAAAAGAGGGAAAAGGAAATAATTGTGGCCTGTTGATGTTTCTGTGAAATCCTCCTTAATAACATAATGGAAGGCATAAGAATTAAATGTAAGATATTGCAATGGTTACAGTAATGTATCAACTAGGCCAGGTAATTTTGCCCAGTTGTTTGGTCAAGTAAGCACTGGGCTAATGGTAATACAAGGATATTTATGGGCTTTAGTCATCAGTGAGTTACTGCATAGATGGCTGGTTACATCTGCATCAAGCAGGGAGATTGCCATCAGCAATCAATGATGCTTTATTAAATCGGTTGAATGCCTTAAAAGGGGAAGTGATTTCAGCATTCAGAGAGAAATTCCCAGCTCATCTTTGGACAGCCAACATCTCCTGGAAACTCTCCAAGGACCTTCATTGGACTTTCATTGCAGCCCCTGGTTTGCAACCTGCCTGCAGAACCTGAACTAATGCACCGCCATAGTCACATGAAATACTACTATAAAATCTCATACTATTTACAGATATCTCCCATTGACTCTATTTCCCTAGAGAATGCTGGCAAATACAGATTTGCACCAAGAGTGGGGTGGTTCTGGGAGTTTTGCAATTGGCTCTCTACTCTAATTGCACTGAAGGTACTAATGACTCCCTTTCCAATAATGAAGGAGCCACAAATAGTCCATGGCATAGTCAGCAGGATAGTAAAGTTATACTGTGGCCTTGCCAGCTAAAAGCAAACTCTTTCTGGTCATCCTTACTAATGTCAGTTGAGAAAAAAGCATTTGCCAGATAAACAGCTGCATTTCCAGGGGATGTGTGGATTTGCTCGAGCAATAACAACACATCTGGGACAGCAGCTGCAATTGGAGTCACTACCTGGTTAAGTTTATTATAATCTACTGTCATCCTTAAGATTCATCTGTTTTCTGCACAGGCCAAGTAGGAGAGTTGAATGGGGATGTGGTGGGAATCATCACCCCTGTATCCTTCAAATCCTTGATGGTGGCACTAATCTCTGTAATCCCTCCAAAAATCTAGTATTGCTTTTGATTTACTATTTTTCTAGGCAGAGGCAGTTCTAGTGGCTTCCACTTGGCCTTTCCTACCATAATAGCTCTCACTCTACAAGTCAGTGGTCCAATGTGGGGATTCTACCATTTACTGAGTATGCCTATTCCAATAATGCATTCTGGAACTGGGTAAATAACCAAAGAATGGGTTTTGGGACCCACTGGACCAATTGTGAGATGGGCCTGAGCTAAAACTCCATCAATCATCTGACCTCCATGGGCCCCTACTCTGACTGATGGACTACAGTGTTTTGGGTCTCCTGGAATTAATGTCACTTCTGAGCTAGTGTCTAATAATCCCTGAAATATCTGATTATTTCCTTTTCCCCAATGCTTCCTCTCCCTGCAACCCTAAGCTCTGCTGGTCTACAGGTCTTAGTCCCTAAAGGAAGAGTGCTGCCACCAGGGAACACAACAATGATTCCATTGAACTGGAAGTTCAGACTTCCACCTGGCCACTTTGGGCTCCTCTTACTTCAGAATCAAAAAGCAGAGAAGGGAATTACTGTACCGGCTGGGCTGATTGATCCTGACTATCAAGGGGAAATAGGACTGCAACTACATAATGAGGGTAAAGAAGAGATTGTCTGGAATACAGGAGATCCTCTAGGGTTTCTCCTAGTATTGCCATTACCTGGGATTAAAGTCAGTGAAAAATTACAACCACCTAATGCAAGCAGGACTACCAATGGCCCAGAATCTTCAGGAATGAAAGTTTGAGTCAACTCACCAGGAGAAGAACCACAGCCAAATGAAGTGCTTGCTGAGGGTAATGGGAACATGGAATGGATAGTGGATGAAGATAATGATAAATATGAACATTGTCCATGGGACCAGTTACAGAAATGAGGACTGTAATGGTCATGAATCTTTATCCCTTGTTTTGTTATGAGTATATGTGCATATGTACACAAAATGAATTTCTTTGTTTTCTTCCCCAACCTTTTCCCTTTTCATATGACAAGTTGTATTAGTTTCATGTCATAGTATTTTTGGATGTCACATTTAAGAGTGAATATTACCCAAGGACTTGCACCCTATTCTGTAGGGAATCAATGTGTTTCTGGTTGTATGCAGGAGAGTTGAACATTGTTAGGTAGAAATATATATATATGCATGCCTGCTATTGTTTTTACATAGAGACTAAGTATGGTTTAAGGTAATGTGTATGGTTTCTGAGTTGACAAGTGATGGACTGTGATGGTTAGGCTAATGTATCAACTCAGCCAGGTAATTGTGCCCAGTTGTTTGTTCAAGCAAGCACTGGGCTAATTGTAATACAAGAACATTTATGGACTGTAGTCATCAGAGAGATACCTGCATAGACGGCTGATTACATCTTCATCAACGCGGAAGATTGCTGTCAGCAATCTGATGATTTAGCCAATCAGTTGAATGCCTTAAAAGGGGAAGTGATTTCAGCATTCAGAGAGAATTTCCCAGCTCATCTTTGGACAGCCTACATCTCCTGGAAACTTATCAGGGACCTTCATTGGATTTTCATCGCAGCCCTAGGTTTGTTGCCTGCCTACAGAACCTGGACTTGTGCACCCTCATGGTCTTGTGAAAGACTTCTATAAAATTTCATACTATTTAAAAATCTCTCCTGTTGATTCTGTTTCCCTACAGCACCCTGATTAATACAGACATGAACCATCAAATTTAATGGAAAAGATTTCCTAAACAGTAGCAATAGCAGAAACAAACCCAGAGATGTGAGTTATTGTGAGTAAAATGGACAGATGTTCGATGTAGCTGTTCAATCATTCTAGCAGAGGGAAAGAAATGAAGAAAGTGGGTTAATAGGAAGAGTGTTATGATTTCTTTCTATTATGGTATATACCAGGCTAAAATTTCATGTGTTAGCTCACATAATCTGCTACAACCTGCAGGGACAAAGAAGACAACAAAAGATGAAAACACATGATTAGGAGTAAAATCCTTGGGGCTCCCAATGCCTCACCAAAACAATCACCCATTGAGAGTGCTACAATACAACTATTGCAAACAAAGTAGTCATTGGACGCAGAATTTCCTAATCTACAGATAGAAAGAAAGTCAAAAGTCCTCTACAAGCTCATTTATCAAATGCCCTAGCTTGCTGAAAGTGACCAGGTCTGAGAGGGCCCAGGCAACCTCTCAACCCAACTAGTTCCATTACAACTTCCCAGAAGGAGTGCTGTGTAACTATGATGGCGGGAAAGAAGTCCATAGACTTTTTGGTAGATAATTCATGTTTGGTCAGGAATGTAAATTAAGTAAGGTAGTCCAATGTGAAGCTTCAGATTTTTTATAAATATTGAAAAAGGAACTACTAAGAGGCCCAGTCAACGTAGTCTAGACATATACAACCCATCTATGCTTTGAAATGCCCAGGCATATGGAGAGTATGGGCCATGGTCTCAGACCCTTACACAAATGAAATTAAAACCCAAAGGGGTTCATAGAATGCCATTTGTTTTTGGATTGCTTGAGTTGGCCATCTTTAACCATGTGTTGATTACAGAATGGTCACAATACCCAAGATCTAAAAGAGGTCAAAATGTAATTTTTAAATGTTACATTAGACATAGTGGGAGCTGTCCCATAAATTCTCTTGGACTGTTGATGAGAGATCAAGTGTTATGATAGTAAGAGTAAACTCTGTAACAATCATGTGTTAATTATGTGTTAACATGTGTTAACACATCAAGAATTTTACCAACAGGGAATAGGCCTGATCTGTTTACAATGTTTATACAGTTAAAACATGGAATGGGTGACAAAGGTTGTAAAAGATTGACTCTATAAATATGGGTGATTTTGCTGGCTTGATTGTAAGACACCATAGCATTTGGAATCCTTAAATGATTGGTCATTGGCAAGACAACAGGATCCACTGAATCATGAATAGGTCAGGTTTTATGATGGCATATGCAGCAGTCAGGTAGATTCTCTTTTTTCAATGGACTGGAAAAAGCTAATAATAACATTGTCTTTCCAGACCATGGCAAAGAAGAATAAGGAGGTAAACAAGAACAGTGCTAATATCTTTGGTAGTAGCAATTTCTAAGCAATAGGGAAAATGTGTGGAAAGGGGCATGGAAACAATAGAAATGCAATAATATTTGTAAGGAATATGACAGAAATATTGAGGTTAATGGGGTCTTGTTCCAGTACCTTGAGCAGAAGCTCTCCACCTCATGAAGCGAAATATTTTTTCATCTTAGTAAATTTTTGTTATAGGTTCCTTATTTGATGACAGCTCCAATCATTGGAAGGGGAAGCCTTTTTAAGTTGTGAGATGTGAACCCTAGGTTCAACCCCTTCTAGGTTGACTGCAGTGTCAGTAGTTAAGCATACCTGGTAAGGTCCCTTCCAGCATGGCCAAAGGGCTCTATTACATTGATATCACTTCCAGGATACCTAAGCACTGGAAGTTAAGGTGTGAGGGGTCTGAGGGAGATTTGTATATGGAAATGCATTTTACCTGTTAGAGATAAGTTTATGCATATGTCCTTAGAGATTTACAATATTGAGTTATCTCCTGCTGGGAAAGTGGAGAATCAATGTGAAGATAATGGACATAGGGTTGTTCCAGTGATAATTTCATAAAGAGAAAGTTTATGTTACTCAAAAAGTGTGGTTGGAATGACCATAAGGGCCAGTGGAATTACTTTGGGCCAAAGAAACCCAGTTTCCTCAGTTATTTAGACATCTTACTTTTTTTCAATCTTTTAAAAAAATTTTAAATAAGCTTTAAATTACATAAATGTTACATAAAAAATATAGGGGATACCCATATCCCCATCCCTTCACCCTACCACACTTTTTCCCCATTAACAACATCTTCCATTAGTGTTGTGCATTTGTTACAATTGATGAACCCATATTGAAGCACTGCAGCTAAGTATGGTCTATGGTTTACATTATATTTTACATTTTTCACTGCACAATTTTCTAGGTTTTGACAAAATGCATAATGGCCTTTATCTGTCATTGCAATATCATGCAAATTAATTCCAAAATCCCAAAAATGCCTCATGTTAAACCTATTCTTCCCTCTCCCTCCCCTCAGAACCTATAGTTGTCACTGCCTTTATGTCAGTGATAATTTCTTCCATTGCTAGAATAAGTCTATAATAGAATAATAATAAGTCTACTTAAGTCAATTGTTCATTCCCCAATCTTGATGATTTGGGCATGGTGATGCCTACTCTGTTTCTGATTGAGAGGTGATTAGATCCCATGAGGCAGGTGGAAGGAACTGTGTTGCTTGCATTTGTAAATATTCTCTGTATTTTTGGATAGGCATTTTCCATCATCATCCTTTTTTTAATAGTCCTGGGCAAGTAAAATGAACTGGACAGTATGTGTTCCAACTCTGCTGAGATTCAGGGCTCAACTGGCATATGAACAGACCAAAGATTTAAGGCTCTGGGACATATATTTAATGGTTATAGTGCTAATTATAGGTTCAAATAAAAGGGGCAGAAGAACCATGTTCAGGGAAATTATAAATTAGTCTAACTTTGTTACATTGGGGAGCATATATTCTAAAGTAAGGCCCACTGACAGGGTACTGACTTTATGAGATTGTCTGTCCTGTCTATAATGTTTAGTTATCTCTAGAGCTCTCAGGATATCCACTATTTGAGGCACTGTTTACTGTGACAGTCAATGAGATCCTTCTGAGACATGTATAAGTATAACTTCTTGAATGACCTCTCAACTCACTTTGAAATCTCTTAGCCATAAAAAATCATGAGTATTTGATATTTCCCCCTTTTGGTCAAGGTCTTTTTCCAGATGCCTTGCTAGTTGGTGCTTGGTAATAATCCCTCAGTGCCAGGGAAGATCATCCCTGGGAGTCATGTCCCACACCGGGGGGGGGTGGTGGAAGGTAGTGCATTTAGATGTTGTTTGGCTTAGAGAGAGGTCACACTGAGAAACAAGGAGGCTTTCAGGAGGTAACTCTTAGGAAATATATAATACCAGGCTAAATTTCAATTTCACAAGAAAAGGTTCACAAAGACAGCCTAAGTTTAATATGCAATTTCTTCCCTCAGCATTCCACAGGACTGACTGTGATAGGGACAATGATATGCCAACTTGTTTGCAAAATCTTAGAGCTTTAATGACCTGCCCATTAAAGGAGTGCTTTGATCACTAGAAATAATTCTCAAGAGGAAAATACATTTTCTAAAAGTTTTTAGCCTATTTTATAGCATCTACCTCACAACAAGGCAAGGCCTCTATCATGTAAACAAACAATGGCTAGGACATAGTTAAAGTTCATGTTGGGAGGTAGCTGAATATAGTATAGTTCTCAATGTGGCAGTGTATAGCCTCCAGCAACTGGAATGAATTCTCCTGGATAAAGCATTTATTGTCAATGCAATTAGCAGCCTTACGAGAATTTTCCCCCAAATATTTATTTAGTATTTCAACCATTTTCTTGGTTGGCACCATGGTGAGAGGAGGCATTAAAGTTTAAGGACTAGTTCTTCTAAAATTCAGAAAATGCCAAATAACTGTCCTTGTTTCTCTATAAAGTCTGTTGGGCTTAAAATACATCCAGAAATAACAGAAAAAGTGCCAAAATCTGTCTGAGGTACCAGCTTTGGGGGTCAACAGAGGAGGAAAATGCCATACAACTCCCATGAGGATTAAGGTCAGAGAGACCAAGAAGCTGAAATGACAAACATGAGTTACCAAGGCCCCATGGCAGTAGGGAAGAACTCCCCTTCCCCTCCCCCAACATATTAAGCTGAGGTAAAACCCCTGGCTCACCCCAGCTGACTGAGAGGGGAACACACATCTTCCTCCCTGTCAGCTGTTTCAAGGGAAAAGGGAGAGGAAGCTGGGGTGCGTTTTTTCAGGGAATTTGGCCAGCAAAGCCTGCTTTCAGTCTCTGATCTGGAGATTCAAGACAAGAACACAGGAAAGCCAACACTGAAACACCTCCTTTGAGAGGTGCACTTACTAACACTATCTGCTGGCCAGTCTGGAAATGACATGGACAAAAACTATTCATGCTCTATGTATCCAAACCCTGAGAGAAAATCTGCATCTCACTGGTCAGTTCCTGGCCTGATTGTAGAAACTTAAACTGGGCAATTTAAAGACTGAGAATAAACAAAATATTAAAGAAGAGCTGTGAAAAAAAAATAGGCAAGAGGGAGAAATTAGGCATCAGAGTAAATTCACCAATATATTCAGATGCCTAGACATCAGCAAAAAATAACCAGCCATATAAGGAAACAGGAAGAGATGGCCCAGCCAAAAGAACAAACCAAAGATTCTGAAGAGATACAGTATTTCATAGAATTAATCAGTGATAATCACACAACTCCCCTAAATCACTTCAAAGAATCTCAAGAAAATATGACTAAAGAAATAAAGGACATTAAGAAGACATGGAGAGAACAATTTGAAAGCCTGCAAAGAAAAGTAACAGACCTATATGAAGGAAAGACATGATGGATGAGATTAAAAATACATTAGAGGCACATAAGAGCAGATTTGAATAGCTTGAAGACAGAATTTGTGATTTTGAAGACAGAACATCTGAACTGGAAAAGACAGAACAGAAAGAGAAGAGAATGGAAAAACTGGGAGAGATTCTCAGGGAATTGAATGACAATGAGAAACACACAAACATTCGCATTATTGGTCTCCCAGAAGGAGAAGAGAATGGAAAAGAAGCAGAAGAATATTTGTGGAAATAATGACTGAAAACTTCCCAACCCTTATGAAAGACATAAATATCAATATCCAAGAAGACTAACACACCCAAACAGAGTAAATCCAAATAGACCTACCCCGAGACACCTACTATTCAAAATGACAAATATCAGAGATAAAGAGAGGATTCTGAAAATAGCAAGAGAAAAGAAAAGCATCACATACAAGGGAAGCTCAATAAGATTAAGGGCCGAACTCTCATCAGAAACCACAGAGGAGAAAAGAAAGTGGTATGATATATTTAGGGTACTGAAAGAGAAAAATTGCCAGCCAAGAATTATATATCCAGCAATGCTGTCCTTCAAAAATGAGGGTGAGTTCAAAGTCTTCACAGACAAATAAAAACTGATAGAATATGTTACCAAATGACCAGAATTGCAAGAGATACTAAAGGGGGATGCTGCAGTCTGAAAGGAAAAAAACAAGGGTGAGAGATTTGGAGAAAAGTTTAGAAATGAAGATTATTAGGAAGGGTGAACTAAAGAATAAGAAGACAGACAATAGAACAATATGACAACAGAGAGCCAAAGAACGAAATGGATGAAGTCAGTAATGCCTTTACAATAATAAATCTGAATGTTAATGGATTGAACTCCCCAATCAAAGACATAGAATGGATAAAAAAATATGAGCCATCTCTATCTTGTGGACCCACCTTAGATGTAAGGACACAGCCAGGTTAAAAGCAAAAGGTTTGAAAAAGTTTACCATGCAAATAGTAACCAAAAAAGAAGAGCTGAAGTAGACCGATGAATGTAAAATAATAACATTATGGTATATGAACAATAATTAGTGCAAATGGCAAATTGTTCCTGTGATCAGTATCGTGTAATTTTTGTAATACAAGTTAAACACTTGCTTTTAATTGAGGAGGACTGGAGAAGAGATATATTTTTGGATACTTCATTTTTCTTTAAACTTTTTTTATTCATACTCTTTAATTAAAATAGTCTATTTGGACCAGTGATGATTTAGCATGACTACTACTGAACAAGATTTTAATTTTTTCTACCTCATAAAATTATGAGTTGGCAAATTGTTATCTGCTGTAATTCATTCCAAAATGATGTGAGGAATTCCCAAATAAGAATTTGATTACCTAGAAAGAATTATGGCCTAAAGGGAAATTAAATAACTAAACCAATAGTTAATTTCATTCTTAGAAATTATTATGTCCAATAGAACTGTAGTATAAAAATAGAATTATAAAGAATTCCTGTTGTGTATGAATAATTATTTAAATGTATAAAGGTTTGTTGCTATATTATTTTTTATAATTGATTATATTAAATCTAACCTGGCCTTGCAAACAAACAAACAAAAATGCATTCTTCATTGGGTCAAGTTTGTTTTTCAGACATAGGGGACTTTTCTTATTTTACCCTCAGGTTCTCTGAGCATATTTGATCAAAAGTAGGAATTGGCATGTCTCAGAGGAAATTGAGTAAGTACATCTAAAATCAATGTGGTTTGGTTGCAGCTGTCTTTGCATGCAAATCTGCTAGAGCATTTCCTTGATAGTCTGTTTTCTATTTTTTACAAGCCTCAAATTTTGTTTATATAGTAAGTTTTTTTTTATTTTAATTTTTAATTTTTAAAGAATCCTTAGACTATACAAACATTACATTAAAAATATAAGGATTACCATATACCCCACCCCCTCTCATGATTTCCCACATTAACAACATCTTTCATTAGTATTGTACATTTGCTACAATTGATGAACACATGTAGAACATTGCTACTAAACGTGGACTATAGTTTACATTATATTTTACACAACATTGAGGAATGAACAAACATAAGGGGGGAATGCAAGTATGAACAAAAGTAGACTTATGACAATGGAGGAACTTGTGTCATTGATATAAAAGCAGAGCATCTGAGAGGAGGAAGAACAGGTGTAACATTGGGACATTTTGGAGACACTGGAATTGTCCTGTATGACATTGTGATGACAGATACAAGCCAGTATATATTTTGTCAAAACCTATAAAATTGACCGTCATGTTTTTTTTTTTTTTTTTTTTTGTTTTTTTTTTTGTTAATGATACTGGACTGGGAACCTGGTGCTCAACCACTGAGCCACAGTGGCTCCCCTATGTTGGTGTTTTCATTTGTTTGCCACATCTGCTCCCAAGCCTAAATTTTATTTATTTTTTTAATCACTAAATTAGCACACTTATTTATTTATTATTTATTTATTTTATTTTTTAAAGAGATACATAGATTATATAAATGCTACATAAAAATTGTAAGGGATTCCCATATGCCCCATTCCCTACCCCTCCCACATTTTGCCACAATAACAATACCCTTCATTAGTGTGGTACATTTGTTACAGTTAATGAACACATATTGGAGCATTGTCACTAAGTATGGACATTTACATTATAATTTAAACTTTCTCCCACACATTTTTGTAAATTAGGACAAGATATATAATAGTCTGCATCCATCACTGCAACATCATACAGGGCAATTCCAATGTCCCAAAAATCCTACCACATTACATCTATTTTTTTTTTTAAAGATACTTAGGTTACATAAATGTTACATAAAAAAATATAGGGGATTTCCATATACCCCGCTCCCCAAACCTCCCACATTTTCCCGCAATAACAACATCCTTCATTACTGTGGTACATTCATTGCAATTGATGAACACAGTTTGGAGCATTGCCACTTAGCATGGATTAAAATTTACATTGTAGTTTACACTCTCTCCCACCCAATTCTGTAGGTTATGGCAAGATATATAATGGCTTGTATCTGTCATTGTAACATCATTCAGGATAATTCCCAAGTCCTGAAAATTCCCCCCACATTACAACTGTTTTTCCCTCTCCCTGCCCAGTGGTCACTGCCTCCAGATCAATGATATAATTTCTTCCATTGCTAGTATCACAATAAGTCTATAGTAGAATACCATTAAGTCTACTTTAGTCCATAGTTCATTCGCCAAACCTAAGGAATCTGGGATGGTGATGTAGATTCCACTTCTAATTGAGAATGGGTTGCAATCCATTAGGGCATTGGATTGGGACTCTCTTGCTTGCAGTTGTAGACTCTCTTGGTTCCTTGGTATGGTAATTGTCCAACATCACTTCCTTGTTAGTTGTCCTGGGTGAGATCAATGAAATGTAGAGTAAGTGCCATTGAGATTTGAGGCCCAGCTGGTACATGGATGGCCCAAAGATCTAAGTCTCTTGGATGTACACCTACTAACTCTAGTACTAATTATAGTTTCAAATAGAAGAACAGAAGAACCATGTGAAGGGAAACCACAGCTGAGTACAACTCTGTTACCCTGGGGAGCATAAATTCCAAAGTAGGTCCTGTTGGGAAGGCACCAAACTCCTGAGCCATCTGCCCTGACTCTAGTGCCTAGATGTCTCCAGAGCCCTCAGGAGCCCTGCTATTTGGAGTAGTACCTACTTTGGCAGTCAATGAGATCCTGCTGAGCTCTGCATATGCGTAGCCTCTGGAATGACCTCCTGACTCACTTTGAAGTCTCTTCCACGTATTAACTCATTTGTCTTAACCTTTCCTTCCTTTTGGTCAAGGTTATTTTCCAGTTGCATTGCTAGTTGGTGCTTTATGGTAAACCCTCAGTGCCAGGGAGGCCAAGTCTCAATTTTAATAATAGCAATAGATTGAAGCTGTAAGATGGCAGTTAGTATGTTACTAAAAAGTTGTCCTTTCATTATAGGGCATCCAGTGGAGGTAAGGAAACTCTCCTGTTTCTACAATCATGGATAACTCTGAAAGCAAATTTGCTGTCAGTATAAATGTTGTGATGACAATATATAAGCTCTAGTAAAGTGTATAGTTCTGTTTATTGGGCTGAAGTAAATTGGAATAAGATATCCTGTTCAATTAGTTCGAATTGGGTTCTGACTCCCAGCTTTAAATTTTCCATTAATTCCACGGATATAAGACCTGACAACATAAAGGATAACACCAGGATCCTGCAGTGGTGTTTCTTGTTAGTAAGGAGAGGAAGTCACTAACCTAGAGGTCATCAGCTCACAGTTATGAGGTGTTCCTTCATCCAGCAAAGGAAATAGGGTGTCATGATTAAGGGTATTGCATCTTTCTAGGATTGAATTTGAATGTGAGTGTAAATGGAATTCTTAGGAATACAATTGGCTGGAGGAGAGATATTGAGTGTATTCTGAGTTTTAGAAGCTTTGGACAGCATGATGGGTTTTGTAAATATACATTATTGTCCAATGCTTTTCTTCAGATGATTTGACTAATTTTGTGGCTTTGGCTAACACCTTTAGTTTTTAATAAAATTTTATTGGAGTCTATCATTCATCTGTGAACATATATAAACAATAAGTGTATAAAAATGTTTAATTTACAAAACAAACATGCATTTCATTATGCAAAGCTCCCACACATCTCCCCACCACCAATACCTTACATTATTGTGAAACATTTGTTACAAACTATAAAAGAGCATCATCAAAATATTACTACTAACTATAGCTCATATCTTATATTTAGTGTACATGCAACACTTTATAGGGCATCTTAAGGTTAACGCCTTATTTCAGTATTATATATTTGTTACCATTCAGGAGAAAACATTTTCATATTTGTCTTTTTAACCACAGTCCATCATCCACCACTGGATTCCCTGCATTATACAGTCTCATGCTTTGTACATTCCATTCATTGTCCACTCAATGGCTTTAATTTTTGTCATAGAATTGTGCTGTCATTCCCTGAGTCAATTATAGAACATTTTCATTACTCCAAAAGGAAAAAATCCCATACCCCCTTTTACACCCTTATTATTATCCCTTATTATTGAAAAAATATTTTCTTACCATTACTTCAAAATATTACAATATTACTGTAACTTATTGTCCATAAGTTACATTAGTTCTAACTTTCCTATGTATCACAATAGTCTCAGCACTTTGTAAAAGAAGAGCATTCTTATATTTATACTAAACACAATCCTCATCTACCACCAAATTACTGTGTAATACATACCCTTCATTACTCTCTACTTTGCTTTCAACTGACATTTACTTCCACATAGTACCCCTTTAGGTCACAACCATATTTATAAATCAGTAGTGTTAGTTATACATTTTATAATGTGTTACTCTCAACTCTATTCATTTCTACACTTTTACAATTAACCTTATTAATAATGCTACATACATTAAGCATTACTTTCCATTCTGAACCCACCTTCTATCTTCTAGTAATCTATACTCTAGTGTGTACCTCTTAACTATACAAATATTGTATAGTTAGACTATACAATATTTGTCCTTTTGTGTCTATCTTATTCATTCAATAAGGATTGTAATATCCTCTAGGTTCATCCATATTGTCAAATGCATACCAATTTCATTTCTTCTTACAACTGAATGGTATTCCATTGTGTGTGTATATCATATATTGTTTATCCATTCTTCAGTTGATGCACACTTGGGCTGGTTCCATATTTTATCAATTGTGAATGATGCTGCTCTGAACATCGGTGTGCAAATTTCAGTTTGCATCTTTGCTTTCAGTTCTTCTGAATATATTCCTAGTAATGGGATTGTTGGATTTTATGGCAGTTCTATATTTGGATTCTTGAGGTAATTCCAAACTGTCTTCCACAGAGGCTGCACCATTCTACATTCCCACCAACAATGAAGGAGTGTTCCTGTTTCTCCTCTCTTTTCCAGCACTTGTAGTATTCCATATTTTTAATATTGGCCATACTGTAAGTTGTGAAATAGTATCTCATTGTGTTTTTGCTATACATTTCTCTAATAGCTAGTGATGTTAAGCAATTTTTCATGTGCTTTTTGGCCATTTGTATTTCCTCTGTGGAGAAATGTCTTTTGTCCATTTTTAAATGAGGTTGCTTGTCTTTTTATCTTTGAATTGTATATACTTTGCTGTTTTTACCTGTGTGGTTAAGTAATATGCTTTAAAGTCAGGAAGTGAGAGTTCTCTGACTTTTCTTTTTAAAGATATTTTTAGTGATTTGGGGTCTCTTACCCTTCCAAACAAATTTGATAATTGGTTTTTCCATTCTGCAAAAATGGGTCTTGGGATTTTTAATCGGGATTGGGTTGAATCTGTGAATCACTTTTGGTAGAATTAACATCCTAATTATATTAAATCTTACAGTCCATGAACATGGAATATCCTTCCATTTATTTAAGTCCTCTTAAGTTTCTTTTAGCAGTGTTTTGTAGTTTTCTGAATACAGGTCCTTTATACCCTTGGTTAAGTTTCTTCCTAAATATTTGATTCTTTTAGTTGCTATTTTAAATGAATTTTTTTTCTGGTTTCCTCCTCAGATTTATCATCAATAGTTCACAGAAATGCTACTGATTTTTATGTATTAATCTTATATCCTGCCACTTTGCTGAACTCGGCTATTAGTTCTAGTCACTTTGTTGTAGATTTTTCAGAATTTTCTAGATATAGCATCATATCATCAGCAAATAGTGAAAGTTTTACTTCCTCCATTCTTGTTTGGGTGCCTTTTATTTCTTTATGTAGCCTAATTGTTCTAGTTAGAACTTCCAGCCAAATATTGAATAACAATGTGGTATGAATTTGTGAACCATTTAGCAGGCAAGTCAGAACCTATGCTTCTTTGTGAGATGAAACGGAAACTCTTTCTGGAATAATCAGCAATTTAGGAGCATTTTTTCTTCTTATTTGAGTTAAGTGGCTTCCAAATTACCTTGGTAATAACAGAGAACAGCTAAACATTTTAATATTTGCAAAAAAGCTGGTATGATTTTTATTGGAGAATTATTTATTTAAATTTATTAATATTTGTAGAAAGTCAATCTGTTCGATTCCATGGTAAGTATCTTAGATATACAAGACACTGTGGAAAGATATAAAATGTACAGACTTTTCTAGGTTTGATTTATAATCTAAAATGAGAAACTTGTAATAAATGATGTGCAAATTATTTCTTGTGGAAATGAGCACTACAAGGTAAGGGCTATTTGTAGTTGGTAGTGAGAGGGACAAGCAATAGAAATAATATTTATTTGAGTGTTCCTGGAAATATTTCAAAGGGATGATGGCTATGTCATGGATATAGTAGTTTGCAGGCTTTCAATCTCCTCAAAGAGAGTGAATGTAAAATAGTGTTGGACATTATAGAATTGTACCTGTGGGAAATCTTCTTTAATCCTTTTGTTCATTCAACAAATATTAACTACTTACTTTTATTCTAGATGCATAAATTTAGCAGTGAACAAATAGACAGAAATCTACGTCCTTGCATTTCTTCATCCTAATGTATGTGATTCTTATGGCATGTCATTCTGCTATATATCAATTACATGAATTATACATCTGTGTGCATTCTGTCTATCTATCGATCGATCGATCTATCTATGTATCTCTATTTCAATACTTAGGTGATAGTAACTTCAAACAGTTTTTCATTTCTTTTTGCTAAAAGAGTTTTGAAATACATTTGGAAAACTTTCAAAAATGCCAGTGAGCCTATAGTTAATGAAAAAATAATGCTGTTTGATGTTAAGAGCACTGAGATCCAGAACTAACTGTATATCTGATTTACTAGCTTACCCAAGCTCTTGGATATTAATATTTCCCTACATATATTGCTATTTCTACTACTTATGTAAGAAGACAGTATTGAGGTCTCAGTGATATGCCACAGAAATTTGTAATCACATCATTATCTAAGAGAAGACTTTAAAAATCTTTATTTTTAATGCAGTGCATGATTATGACATAATTTCAAATATTAATGAAGGGGATATATTAAAGTGTAGGTTTTCTTCCATTCTTTGATGCTTTTTAGACAAAAGTTTTCCTCCTCAGAGATTAGAGCTATTTTGCCTTTCTTTGGTATTGTTCCACATACAATCTATTTATATAAAAAAGCAGGTATAATATAAAATATCCTGCTTTTAAGGAAAATTTTATCATTCCAAGCATATAGATCTGTCCTCAGATCTTCACTTTACAATATATTTTAGAGACTATTGTCTATGTATATGCTTCATTTTTATCAATGGTTGCATAAAAATATCATCTCTGACCTATTGAATCCCTTTCTGATGTACTTTTTTTTTT
>JAKSZT010054188.1:2233325-2324433 GCA_026826555.1 Tolypeutes matacus | reverse complement strand
ATTTCTTGAAGTGCTGATTTCTCAGCTGAAACCATGGAGGCAAGAAGACAGTGGTATGACATAGTCAAAACAATAAGAGAAAAAAACTTCCAGCCACGAATTCTCTATCCAGCAAAATTGGCATTCAAAAATGATGGAGAGTTCAAAATATTCACAGATAAACAGCAATTAAGAGAGTATGTCAAGAAGAAACCAGCACTTCAAGAAATACTAATGGAATCTCTACAAGTTGAAAGGAAAAAACAAAGGAGAGAGAGTTGGAGGAGAGTTTAAAACAACTGAAAACTCAAAAAGAGAAACAAAACAACATATGATATACATTAACCCAAAGAAAAAATGGCTGAAGTAAGTAATTCGTTACGAGTAATAACACTGAATGTTAATGGATTAAATTCACCAATCAAAAGACACCGACTGGCAGAATGGATAAAAAAATATGATCCATCTATATGCTGTCTACAAAAAACCCACCTTCGACCCAGGGATTCAAGGAGGCTGAAAGTGAATGGCTGGAAAACCATTTTACAAGCTAACAATAGTCAAAAAAGGGCAGGAGTGGCTATTCTAATATCAAACAAAATAGACTTTAAATGCAAAACTATTGTAAGAGATAAAGATGGACACTACATATTAGTAAAAGGAGTAATCTCTCAAGAAGAGGGAACAATCATCAACATTTACACACCTAATCGAGGTGCCTCAAAATAAGTGCGGCAAACTCTGGAAAAACTAAGAGGAGAAATTAATTCCTCTACAATTATAGCAGGGGACTTCAACACACCACTATCATCATTAGACAGAACATCTGGGCGGAGAATCAATAAAGAAACTAAGGCACTCAACAATAAATTAGAAGACTTGGACTTAATAGATATATACAGAACACTACACCCAAATACGACGGGATTTACATTCTTCTCGAGTGCACATGGAACATACTCCAAAATAGACCACATGCTAGGCCACAGAAAAACACTCAATGAATTCAGAAAGACTGAGATTATACAAAGTAATTTCTCTAACCACAACGGAATGAAGTTGGAAATCAATAAGGGCCAGAGAAAAAGGTTAGGCACAAGGATATCGAAGTTAAACAACACACTCTTAGACAAACAGTGGGTCAAAGAGGAAATTTCAAAAGAAATCAGTAACTACCTTGAAACTAATGAAAACGACAACACAACATATCAATACCTATGTGATGCAGCGAAAGCAGTCCTGAGAGGGAAGTTCATAGCCATAAATTCATATATAAAAAAAGAAGAAAGAGCTAAAATTGAAGACCTAACTGCAGACTTGGAGGAATTGGAAAAACAACAACAAACTAAACTTATAGGTAGTAGAAAGCAGGAAATAACCCAAGATTAGAGCAGAATTAAATGAAATAGAGAACAAGAAAGCACTGGGAAAAAAAAAAAAAAAAGTTGGTTCTTCGAGAATATCAACAAAATTGACAAACCTTTAGCCAGACTAACAAAGAAAAAGAGAGAACAGATGCAAATACATAAAATAAGGAATGAGCAAGATGATATCACTACTGACCCCACAGAAATAAAGAGTATCATAAGAGGATACTTTGAAAAATTATATGCAAATAAGAATGACAATTTAGAGAAAATGGACATGTTTCTAGAAACCCACAACAGCCAACATTGATGAAATAAATTGATGAACTCAACAGTCCAATTACAAGTAAAGAGATAGACTCAGTCATTAAAAACCTCCCAGCTAAGGAAAGCCCAGGACCAGATGGCTTCACAGCTGAATTCTACCAAACATTCTGGAAAGAGCTAACACCAATTCTACTTAAGCTCTTCCAAAAAATAGAAGTAGAAGGAATATTACCTAACTCATTCATTGATGCCAAAATTACCCTAATACCAAAACCAAAAAAAGATACGACAAGAATGGAAAATTACAGACCAATTTCTCTAATGAACCTAGATGCTAAAATCCTTAACAAAATACTTGTTAATCGCATTCAACAACATATCAAAAGGATTATACACCATGACCAAGTGGGTTTCATCCCAGGTATGCAAGGAATGTTTCAATATAAGAAAATCAATCAATGTAATACACCACATAAACAGATTGAAAGAAAAATATCACATGATCATCTCTAAAGATGCAGAAAAAGCATTCGTCAAAATACAGCACTCTTTCCTCATAAAAACACTACAAAAGATAAGAATAGATGGAAACACTCTGAAAATGATAAAGGGTATATATGAAAAACCCAAAGCTAACATCATTTTCAATGGTGAAATTCTAAAAGCCTTCCCTCTGAGATCGGGAACAAGACAAGGATGCCCACTATCACCACTCCTATTTAACATTGCCTTAGAAGTACTTGCACGAGCACTGAGACAAGAAAAGGACATAAAAGACATCCAGATCAGAAAAGAAGAAGTAAAAATTTCATTATTTGCAGATGACATGATCCTATACATAGAAAGCCCTGAGAAATCGACAACAAGGCTTCTAGAACTTATAAAGGAGTTCAGTAATGTTGCAGGCTATGAGATAAACACTCAAAAATCAGTAGCATTTCTGTACACCAATAACCAGCAAACTGAGGAGAAAATCAGGAAAAATATACCATTTACAATAGTAAATAAAAGAATCAAATACCTAGGAATAAATTTAACTAAAGATGTAAAGGACTTATATACAGAAAACTACACAACACTGTTAAAGGAAATCAAAGAAGACTTAAATAAATGGAAAAATATTCCCTGTTCATGGATAGGAAGACTAAACATCATCAAGATATCTATCCTACCCAAACTAATCTAGATTTAATGCAATCCCAATAAAAGTCAACACTATATTTTTTAAGGAACTGGAAAAACTAAACACAAAATATATTTAGAGGGGCAAGAGGTCCTGAATTGCCAATGATATATTGAAAAAGAAAAATGAAGTTGGAGGTATCACATTACCTGACTTTAAAACATACTACAAAGCTACAGTGATCAAAACTGTGTCGTACTGGCACAAGGATACACCTACTGACTAATGGAACCGAATTGAGAGTTCTGATATAGATCCTCGCATATACAGTCATCTGATATTTGACAAGGCCACGAAGCCCACTCAGTTGGGAGAGAATGGCCTCTTTAACAAGTGGTGCTTGGAGAGCTGTATATCCATATCCAAAATAATGAGAGAAGAATACATCTCACAACTTATACAAAAATCAACTCAAGATGGATCAAAGATCTAAATATAAGAGCTAAAACCATAAAAACCTTGGAAGGTAATGTATGGAAGCATCTACAGGACCTTGTAATAGGAAATGGTTTCATGAAATTCACAGCCAAAGCACGAGCAGCAAGAGAAAAAATAGATAAATGGGATCTCCTCAAAATTAAAAACTTCTGCACATCAAAGGATGTTACTAAGAAAATAAAAAGGCAGCCTATCCAAAGGGAAAAAAATATTTGGCAACCATATATTTCATAGGAGCCTAATATCCTGCATATTTAAAGAAATCCTACACCTTGAAAATAAAAGGACAAACAACCCATTCAAAAAATGGGCAAGTGACCTGAAAAGACACTTCTCCAAGGAAGAAATACAAATGGCTAAAAAGCACGTGAAAAAATGCTCAACATCGCTTGCTATCAAGGAATGCAAATCAAAACTACAATGAGATACCATCTTACACCCATCAGAATGGCAGCTATTAAAAAAACAGGAGACACTAAAGGTTGGAGAGGATGTGGAGGAATAGGAACCCTCATCCACTGCTGGTGGGACTGCGGTATGGTCCAGCCACTGTGAAGGACAGTTTGGCGGTTCCTCAGGAAACTAGCAATAGATCTTCCATATGATCCAGAAATTCCACTGCTGGGTATATACCCAGAAGAACTGAAAACAAAAACACAAACAGATATATGCACACCAATGTTCATAGCGGCATCGTTCACCATTGCCAAAAGTTGGAATCAGCCCTGGTGCCCATCAGCAGAGGAATGGATAAGCAAAATGTGGTACATACATACAATGGAATATTACTCAGCTGTAAGAAGGAACAAAGTGCTAACACATGGAATAATGTGGATGAATCTTGAAGACATTATGTTGAGTGAAGCAAGCCAGGCACTGAAGGATGAACAGAATATGTCCTCACTGATCAGAACTGAAGAAAGTGTGCATTCTCTGAGAAACATTGTCTGAAAGATAGGTTAACAAAGGAGAGTAAGAGAAGAGCAGGCTTTGAGCCATCACCCATATAGACATAATCTATGGTAAAGGGATAGAATGTGGTTGCATATTGGGGGATGGGGCAGATGAGTGGTGGGTTTCCTGGGTTTGGTGGTGCAGCACTGGGGGGGGGGTGGATTAAGAAGGGCAGGTTCAAATCCCCAGGGCATGTAACTGTGAATCCTGATATTCCATGAGTAGGGAGAGGGTAGTATCATGGGCCCTGGGGGGCTGGGGGGAAGTGAACAGTCAAGATCTAATGGGGTGTTTGGTGGTCATGGGGAAGGTTTTTCATTACCTTACAGTAATGGACACAGGACATGGTAAATATCATCAAAATTATTAAACTGTATCATCTAAATTGTAAACTATACTGTAAATCATTGACAATGTTTAGTTGCTATATTTTATTATCTGTATAACAGTTATAACAATGCTAACATTAAAAAAAGGGGGGGGTTAATATGGGGTAGGGAAGAGGGGGTGGTTTGGTATCTGGGAGTCTCTGGCACTCCGTATGTGACTTTGCTGTGACCTAAAACTTTTCTGAAAATCAAATGAAAAATTGAGAGACAATGGGGATTGAGAGGGGGAAAGTGTCATGGCACACCAGACATCCGATAACACAGTGATAAAAGGAAGGAAGGAAAAAAAGAGAAAGGAAAAAAAAATGAATATATGTATATATATTTTTAAAGGCATTTCCTTTGCCTTTTTGCCCATTTTTTGAATGTCCCAATCTGCTAATTGTATTTATATTGTTTTATTTTTTCTTTGATTATTTGTTTTTTTTTTCCTTTCCTTTTCTTTTTTTTTTTTTTACCCCCTGAGTTTCCTTGTTTGTCTCTTGCATGTAACCTTCTCATACATGTTTCTTTTTCCCAGTAAGTGTATTTGATTATTTTATGGACTACATGTTCATGGAGGATTTGGATCAGAGAAGGGTTACAATGGGTACTGCAGGGGATTATTGGTGGGGGGTGTCTGGGAGGGGGGTTTCATGGGAATTAGTTCATCTGAATATACATGAAAGATATACAAAAGTGTTCAAAAGATCAAAAGATGGGGCATGATCACGATGGGTGGACAATCACACATTAAATGAGGGAATCTGAATTCCTAGCCTGGAGAGCTCTGCCACAGTCTCCAAGGGAGCAGCAATAGTCCTCTGAGTGCAGGGACAGTGTCTGTCAAAAGAGGATGACCCACTGATGTGTTCTTTTTATTGATGACTACCCTTTTGAGTCTTTACTCTTGTAACTGAGACTTAGCCTGCAGTTGTGGGGTGCCTAAGGGTTGCCACCTGGGAGCCTCCTTGTTGCTCAAATGTGGCCTCTCTCTAAGCCAAACTCAGCATATGATTGCATTACCTTCCCCCCAACGTGGGACATGACTCCCGGGGATGAACCTCCCTGGCAACAACGGATTAATACCAAGTGCCAACTGGCAACACAACTGGCAAAAGACCTTGAATTAAAGGGGGAAAAGGTAAAGAGAAATGAGATCAAGTGGCTAAGAGACTTCAAAGAGAGTCGGGTGGTCATCCCAGAGGTAACTCTTACGCACACCTCAGTGGGAGCTCATAGAACATTTAAGTGCCTATCACCCCACATAGAGGGGCTCCTGAGAGCTCTGGAGACACCCAGGTCCTATATAAGTGGGGTTAGACCCAGAGACTGATGCCTTATCAGTGGGCTCTATTTTGGAATCTGTGCTCCCGAGAGTGACAGAATTGGACTCAAATAAATCCTCCCTTCACATGGTTCATCAGTCCCTTCTATTCAAACCTATATGTGATGCTGAAGTTCTTATCTATACTTCTAGAGACTGGAGCCTCTGGCCTACCTATGTGCCAGGTGTGCGTGGAATCTCGGTGGAGCTGCAACTCCTACTCTACAGCTCAATGGACTCATCCAAGTCACCTGGTGAGGGGACAACGATGGGCAATGGTCATCCCAGGGAATGGAGAGGGCCTGCAGCTGCAGGCAGGATCATCCCACCCACCATATCCATGGTATATAAGCCCTCTCTCACTTGGAGGTGTAGTGGACATCACCATCCCAGTCCCCTCAGGATTGGGGGAAGAACTATGTACTAGAGTGGACTTGATGGTATTCTGTTGTTCACATATGGTGATTCTAGCAATGGAAGAAATTATAACAATGAGGTGGAGCCAGTGGCCACTAGACACTTTTGGGGTAGGGAGGGGATGCGCAGTTGAAATACAGGGGCTTCTTTGGGATTTGGAGTTTGTCCTGAGTACCTTTGTGGCAATGGATGTAGGCCATTTTAAAACAGCACACACCACTCAGAACTGTGTGGGAGAGAGTGTTGTCTATGGTGTGAACTGTGGTCTATGGTTGGTAGCAAGGCTCCAGGATGTGTAAGTCCATTGAGGTTGGTGGGCCACACTTGTGGGAGATGTTTGTGTGGGATGTGTTGGGAGGTGTGGGACGTGGGCAACATGGGAATCCCAGTGGGTTCCGTGTAATATTTTGGGTATCTAAGCACCTCTTAAAATATATTTATATATATACATAAGTAACATTTTTGTAAGCAAATGCACATATATGCATATACATTTATATATCATTTTGCAAATATTGGTATGTATTGTGAAAATTTTGATTTTTACCCACAATTAAAAAAAATTTAAAAAAATGCATGGTATTGGTGCAAGGATTGACTTACCAAACTATGGAATCGAATTAAGAGTTCTGATATAAATCTTCACATATGCAGTCATCTGATATTTGACAAGGCCACCAAGCCCACTCAACCGGGAGAGAATAACCTCTTCAAGAAATGGTGCTTGGAGAAGTAGATATCCATTACCAAAGATTGAGAGAGGAACACCATCTCACACCTTATACAGAAATCAACTTAAGATGGATCAAAGATCTAAATATAAGAGCCAAAACCATAATAAATAGCTTGGAAGATAATGCAAGGAAGAATCTACAGGACCTAGTAATAGGAAATGGTTTCATGAACTTCACACCCAAAGCACGAGCAGAGAAAGAAAAAATACATAAATGGGTTCTCCTCAAAATTAAAAACTTTTCACCTCAAAGGACACTATTAAGAAAGTAATAAGGCAGCCTACCCAACGGGAGAAAATATTTGGCAACCATATATCTGATAAGAGCCTAATACCCTGCATATATAAAGAAATCCTGCACCTCGAGAATAGAAACACAAAGAACCCATTTTAAAATTGGAAGTGACCCAAAAAGACACTACTCCAAGTAAGAAATTCAAATGGCTAAAGAGCACATGAAAAGATTCTCAACATCACTAGCTATTAGGGAAATGCAAATCAAAACGCCAATGAGTTTCCATCTTACACCCATTAGAATGGCAGCTATTAAAAAAACAGCAGACTCTAAGTGTTGGCAAGGATGTGGAGGAATGGGAACCCTCATCCACTGCCGGTGGGAATGTAAAATGGTCCAGCCATTGTGGAGGACAGTTTGGCAATTCCTCAAAGAACTAACTATAGAACTTCCATATCATCTAGCAATTCCGCTGTTGGGTATATATCCAGAATTGAAAGCAAAGACACAAACAGATGTATGCACACCAATGTTTATAACGGCATTATTCACTATTGCCAAAAGTTGGAATCAACCCAAATGCCCATCAAAAGATGAATAGATAAACAAAATGTTGTACATGCATACAATGGACTATTACTCAGCTGTAGGAAGGAATACAGTGCTAACACATGATATAACATAAATGAATCCTGAGGATTTTATGTTGAGTGAAGCAAGCCATGCATTGAAGGATAAACTGTACATGACCTCACTGATGAGAATTAAGCAAATTGAGCAGACTCATAGAGCTATTGTCTGGAAGATAAGCATACAGGAAATAGAAAGTGAGAAGAAGGTTGTAAGCCAATACCCATATGGACATGATCTATGGTAAGGTGAAAGTTTGTAGTTGTGCATTGAAGGGCTATGATAGGAGGGTAGTGATATTATTGGATTGGGTGGTTCAGGAATGACAGTTGGGTTGATTGGGGAGGGAGGTTTGGAAGATCCAGGGAAATGGAGGGAGGGTCGGGAGAAGAACCATGTGAATACTGGGGATTGGCAGATATGTGGTTTAAAGTACAAAGTTGGGAATGATCTTATAGCTACATGGCAAGGAAGTGTTACTGGTTTAGGGTGTTGGATGGGGGGGGCATTTGGGACAAGGCACACCTAGAGTAGGCTTCTAGGGAGTGTGTGCATAATCATTTTGTTATTATGTGTTGTATCAGTGGGTGGAGACCCACATAATGACCAGGAAGGAGATGGACTCCCAACCTGGGGAAGACCGATTTGTTCACAATCAGAGAGGCAGGAGTCTCTGGGGAGCACAGACAATTCCTAATAGAGGAAAATCAATTTGTCAAGACCTCAGTGTTGCTGCAAGTAACTATGAGTCTTGTCATCCAAAGAGATAAGCCAGGGGACCACCATGGGCCCAGAAGGGAGGTGTAGGGAGTAATAGAATAGATCAAGCAGGGGATATTTAGTGGGCAATGGAAGTGTTCTACATTATCTTGCAATGAGGGACACAGTCCATGTTAAATATAAAAATTTATAAAAGTGTACAGTCTAAAATGTAAACCATAATGTAAACCATGTTTAGTTGCTATGTTTCACTATTTTTATATCAGTTATAACAAAGGTACCATCCACATATAAAAAGGTATTAATACATGGGGGAGGAAACGGGGAGGATGTTGGTATATGAGAATCTCCTGTATTCTGTGTGAGACTTTGCTGTGACCTAAAACCAGGTTTGAATCCAATTAATGGTATGGCATTATTTTATTTAAAGTCATACTGTGTAATTGAAATGAATGAAATTATGATAGGCTTAAGCAACTCCCCACACTATTTGTCTCCAGATAGTGGAAGTAAGGAGAACCCATATTGCAGCAAAAAATCTGTTTTCTCTTTCTAATTGAGCTGTCTGAATAGAGCAGTTGTATAGATTTCCAAGTTAAAATTGCCAAGGGAATTTTTGTGCAATGAGAGCGCAGAACAGTTTAGCACCAGCACCTTGGTTGTATCTGTCAATGGTTATATCATGAACTTTTCTATTCATGGGTTTCTGTGTATTAAAATATAATGCATCTGTTGTTATCAGTATGAGGTACAAAAGGAAGAGTCAGACAAGTTGATGTAGTTGAAGCAGAGGGCTGCAGCTCGCTCAGGCAGAACAGCACCGAGGTTGCCGTGACCCTATCTTTTATTCATTCAATATCATAGCATCTTAAAATAGCTAGGCTTTTTTATTGTGGTTTTTAAGCAGTGACTCTTTTCTCATGCAAACACATTGACCTTCCTACTTGTACTCCCTATACTTTTACAAAGATAGGGAACTGTTTTCAGTTAACATTATGTTTCTTTCCCACATTCTAGCTAGACCAGGAACTGCGTTCAGGTCCAGGCATGCATTCTCACCTCATGGGTTCATCTGAAGTTCATTTAGCTGTCTGTTTCTTCCTTCATACATCTTTAGTGGACATTACAAATTTTCATTTCATTTCAGATAAGCTTGTAATTATTTAATTGGGCAAAATTTACCCAATTTACCTCCTGTGAAAAAAAGGTTTAAAAATACCGTCAATAAAATATTACTACTTTTCTGTGTTCTCACTTTTTTTCCCTTCTTGTGAGACTAAGAAGTGCAGGCTTTACACTGGAGTCCCACAGGAAGACGGTCACATAGTTAATAGAATCCATCATACACTTTTCTAATCTACACTTTCATAGTAACAACAAAAACATACATACTTAAATACACACAGACACCAAACTATTTAGCTTTTCATGGTAATTTGCCTTTCACGTGAATAAATGAAGGTAGGAAGTAGAGAAGAAAATAAATAAACTAAAATAAAATGAAAAAATAAAGATAGTATAACAAAATGAGTAGAATCTATATAGGGGAAAAACCTTGGACAGTTTTGCATGGTTCAAAAATACTTATAGTCAAATTAAACCTGGGAAATAGAAGTTTTTTTTTTTTCAGTTCTGGGATACCATATCTATCTAATGGACAATTTTTAAGTGGACACCTCCCCCAAAAATGATTGACCTAAAAGAGAAACTATAAATTATTAGACTTTCACTTTAAGAATACATTTTTCCTTGTGTTTCCAGCACTTTTTTTTAAGGAGGTACAGTGAATTGAACCCAGGACCTCATATATGGGAAGCAGTCACTCAACCACTTATGCTACATCTGCTCCCATCCAGTGCTTTTTTGTTGTTATACTATCAATGAAGATGCAAAATCAGCTCTGTATTAATCCTTGCAAAAATGTATAAACTCAATCTGATTATAAGGAAACATGGTACAGATCCAAATTGAGGATTAATTTACAGAGTACCTGGCCTATAGGCTTCAGAATTTTCAAGGCAATAAAAGCCAAGAATTGACATAGGAACTATTCCAGATTAAAAGAGGCCAAAGAGAAATGAAAACTTACTACATTGTGTGATGTTGGATTAGATGCTGAATTCAGTAATGTAAATAGCTAAATAGGGCATCACTGGGTTTGTTTATGAAATTTGAATTTGAACTGAGTTAGATAATATATCAATATTAAATTCCTTTGGGTTTTTAGAATGTAAACTTATTGTAGTTAAAAAAAAGAGTGTTTTATTCTTTAAAAAAAAATACACGCTTGGGCATTTTGTGATAAAAGCGCATGATGCAACCAATTTGCCCTCAGTTCAGAATAAAATTGCATTTATTTTTATAAATGGAAAAAAGGAAGGCAAGAAGGCACAAAGGAAGGAAGGAGGAAGGAAGAAAGGAAGGAAGGAAAGAAGGATGGGAGGGAGCAAAGAACAAAGTGGAACAAATTGTAGACAATTGGTAAATCTAAGTAAAGCTTGGTTATGGGAGTTACTAGTACTATCCTTGCTATGTTTATGTAAGAATGAAATTATGTCAAAATAAAGAGTTAAAAAATGATGGTGGCTGTGTTAGTTTCCTGGTTGCTAAATCAAATAACATGTAATGGTATGACTTAAATGACAGGAACTTATTGGTTCAATGTTTTGATGCTAGGAGAAATCCACAATCAAGACATCATCAAGGCGATGCTTTCTCCTAGAAGACTATGGGGTTATGAGTGCCTGCCAGGGATCCTTGGTCCTTGGCTTTTCTGTCATGTGACAATACACCTGCAGCCCCTACTGGCTTCTCCTTTCCCTTCTAGTTTCCTTTTTTTTTTTTCACTTTATTTTGTACATTTAATAATTGAAAATATAAACAATTAAAAACTAAAAAGTAAATGCAGATGAATAAATATATACATTTCTCAATTAAATGTAATGGATACATATACATTTTTTAAAAATTAAACAATATGTTACACAATATATTTGGTTCATAGTAACGCATTCATATGGTATTTGACTGACTTCCAGCTTCTTGATGTCTCTCTCACTTTCTCTCTTTCTAAGCTTCTTTATAAGGCCTTTAGTAATAGGATTAAGATGCATCCTAATTCAGCTGGTCAAGATATTAACTGATGTAATCTCATCCATAGGTCCTATTTTAAAAGGGTTCACAGCCTTAGGAATAGATGAAATTGAAGAACCTATTTCTCTGGGATACATAGCTCCAAGGTACCACAGTAACCATATCAGCTATAAAAACTGATTTTATTTTATTTTATTATTGTTGTTTTTATTGTGGGTAAAAATCAAATTTTTCACAATACATACCAATATCTGTAAAATGATATATAAATATATATGCATATATGTGCATTTGCTTACATAAATGTTATTCATATATATATATATATTTTTTAAAGGTGCTTAGATTTCCTAAATATTACACAGAAATTACAGAGATTCCCATGTTCCCCACCTCCCACACCTCCCACAACATCCCACACAAACATCCTTCATTAGTGTGGCACATCATCCACAATGGATATACACAACCTGGGGCCTTGCCACCAAGCATAGACCACAGTTCACATCATAGACCACACTCTCTTCCACACAGTTCTGCATGGTATATGCTGATGTAAAATGGCCTATATCTGTCGTTGTAGTGTCACTCAGGATAATTCCCAAGTCCCGAAAAAGCCCCTGTATTTCCACTGCCCTTCCCTTCCCTGCTCCAAAAGTGTCCAGTGGCCACAGGGTCCACCTCACTGTTAAAATTTCTTCCATTGCTTGAATCACAATATGTCTACAACAGAATACCATTAAGTCCACTCTAGTCCATAGCTCTTCCCCCAATCCTGAGGGGACTGGGATGGTGATGTCCACTCCAACTTCAAGTGAGAGAGGGCTTATATCCCATGGATATGTTCGATGGGATTATCCTGCCTGCAGCTGCAGGCCCTCTCCATTCCCTGGGATGGCTGTTCCCCATCGTTGTCTCCTCGACAGGTGACTTGGATGAGTCCATTGAGCTGTAGGGTAGGAATTGCAGCTCCAATGAGATCCCAGGCACAGCTGGTGCATAGGTAAGCCAGAGGCTCCAGTCTCTGGAAGCATACCTAAAAACTCCAGCATCACATATAGGTTTGAGTAGAAGGGACTGATGGACCATGTGCAGGGAGGACTTATTTGAGTCCAACTCTGTCACTCTCAGGAGCACAGATTCCAAAGTAAAGCCCACTAATAAGGTGTCAATCTCTGGGGCTATCCCCCCTTATATAGGACCTGGGTATCTCCAGAGCCCTCAGGAGACCCTCTGTGTGGGGTGATATCCACTTTGGTGTTCTATGAGATCCTACTGAGATGTGTGTAAGCATTACCTCTGGGATGACCTCTTTGAAGTCTCTTAACCACATGAACTCATATCTCTTTAAATTTCCCACCTTTTATTCAAGGTATTTTCCAATCGTGTTGCCAGTTGGCACTTGGTATTAATCCCTTGTTGCCAGGGAGGCTCATCCCCAGGAGTCATGTCCCACACTGGGGGGAAGGTAATGCATTCATATGTTGAGTTTGGCTTAGAGAGAGGCCACATTTGAGCAACAAGGAGGATCTCACGTGGCAACCCTTAGGCACCCCATAACAGTAGGCTAAGTTTCAATTACAAGATCAAAGACACATATGGTTAGTCATCAATAACAAGAACCCATCAGTAGACCCTCCTCTTTTGTCAGACACTGCCCCTGCACTCAGGGTACTGTTGCTGCTCCCTTGGAGAATGTGGCAGAGCTCTCCAGGCTGGGAATTCAGTATTCCCTCATTTATTGAGTGATTGTCTACCTACCGTGACCATACCCCATCCCTTGATCATTTGAACAATTTTATATATATTTCATGTATATTCAGATGAACTTCCTCCCATGAATTGCCCATCCCAGACAACCCCTGCCAATGCTCCTCTGCAGCCCCCATTGTAACCCTTCTGTGATCTAAATCTGCCTTGAACATGAAACCCATATAATAACCAAATACAATTAATAGGAAAAAGAAATAATAATGATAAGCTTAAATGCAAGAGATAAATACAAGGAAACGCAGAAGAAGAAAAAATATATATAATATAATTAGCAGATCAGGACATTCAAAAAAATGGGAAAAAAAAAACAAAAAAAATTCCTTTTTTAAAAAAATCGTTCTTTTTTCCTTTTATTGTTGTATTATCAGATGTCCAGGGTACCGTGACATTTTCCCCTTCTCATTCCCCAGTGTCTCCCAAATTTTCATTTAATTTTCAAAGAAGTTTTAGGTCACAACAAAGTCACACACGGAATACTAGAGACTCCCACATACCCAAACTCTCTCGCCCTTCCCCACCCCATATTAAAACCTTTTTTTTAAATATATGTTAGCATTGTTATAAATGTTATACAGATAGTAAAATATAGCAACTAAACATTGTCTGGTTTACAGTATAGTTTACAATTTAGACGGTACAGTTTAATAATTTTTTATGATATTTACCATGTCCTGTGTCCATTACTGTAAGGTAATGAAAAACCTTCCCCATGACCACTAAATACCCCATTTGATCTTAACTGTTTAAAAGTTACAGTTACAGAACAAATCTCAGTTTCTCATTACCATGTTTGAAAATATATAATTTGAAACTTTATACAAATTCATTATATGATATAAAGTAAACCTTTTCATTGTCACCCTCGATACCCTCTAATCCCCTAAATTAACCATAATGTGCTATACAAATATTATTAATGAATACACAGAATATTTTCTATGTGCAAAAATATTTTTATTTTATTTTTTTTTTTTTAAAGATTTTATTTATTTATTCATCTATCCCCCCCCTGCTGCCTGCGCTCACTGGGTCAGCCAACCACGCCGCGCGGGCGGGCCTGCCCTCACCAGGAGGCCCCGGGAACCGAACCCGGGGCCTCCCATATGGCAAACGGGAGCCCCACTGATTGAGCCACAGCCGCTTCCCCAAAAATATTTTTAAAACTTAAAAATATTACTCTAAATTTGAAAGTATTTATTTGAATACTGTTACAGTTAAAATGTTTCATAAAAAGGCTTTAGGAACATTTCACAGGACAATCTTTAATTCTTTTAAATCTACATATCTAAACATTTTTTTCATTTTTCTTTCCTTTCTCTTCTTTTCTTTCTTTTTTCACTTTTCATACCACATTCATGGAAATTTTCACATCAATAAATATGGAAATTATTGGTTTTGTAAACAGTCTCCAAGATGAGTTTTGTAATAATCTCGTCTAGATTAATACTAAATTCTGAACGTTGCAAATATATAGCCTATACTTTCAAGCTTTTCCTGCCAGGATTTTGTTTGCTAGAAACAACTGAGAAAATGTAGTGTCTAAAACTACCTTTAAAATGTACCAGATAAATATTTTATTTAAAATTAATATGACACAGGTAACATTCTGTCACCTTCTCATTTCTATGTGTTAGTCTGAGTTGAAAATATGACAATGAATAAAATAGAAAATGATCATTATCCTAAGGAGTATAGTATTTAGTGTGGTGAATATTGATAATAAATAATGAAGCAATTATTTAATATGCCAGAGTTAAAAAGTATCATGAACTAAAACTAAACCAAAGTAATCAGAGAGTGATGGTAGCAAAGCTAGGAAGATGAGATGTGTACAGTTTAGGATAGGATGTTCAGGCAGGCCCAATTGAAAAGTTGACATTTGAACTAAGACCTATTTCAGTGGTTCTCCTTTGGGAAAAATTTTCCCCCAGGTGACATTTGACAATTTCTGCAGACATTTTTGGTTGTCACAACTGAGGACGGGGGCTGCTAATGGCACATTGTGATTAGAGGCTAGTGGTATGATTAAGTAGCCCACACTAAGTAGGAAAGTCACTCACAACAAGGAACTATCCAGCCCAAAATACCAATAGCATCAATTGGACTTAAATGAACTAAAGGAATAAATTTTTACTGTTTCTGTGGGAGTGGGGGGTGGAATTCTAGAAATATGTAACAACAAGTGCAAATGGATATGATTGTTCTATAGTAAGAAAATTGGGGAGTCCAGAATGACAAAAGTAAGGGAACAAGATAAAGAATAATTAAAGATGAGATCAGAAATATATTGGGACCCATCATAATCAAAGTATATGGAATTTTATCCAGAGTACAGTGGGAAAACTTTTGAGAGATTTAGGACTTGATCTGATTTATGGCTTAATAGGATTACTCTGATTGCCTTATTAAGCATAAGAGTTAAAGTTGGGAGTTTGGTTAGAAAGATACTGTAATAATCTAGGAGAGAGATTATGGAATTTTGGATCAGGTAAGTAGCAGTGCAGATAGTGAGAAGTATTCTTATTATGGACACAGTTTTTACTGTTAATGGGGATGTGAAAATGTTACACCTATTTTGAAAAAAATCTGGCAGTTTATTATAAAAGTAAATGTACACTTACCATATGTCCCAACAATTCCATTCTTAGCTATTTATCCAAGAGAAATAGTATGTTCACAAAAAGATTTGTACTAAAAGTCCATAGAAACTTTTCACAAAATAGCCAAGAACTTGTAAAGTCCATCCATAGTAACATAGAAAAACTCTGATATATTCATATGATGAAATTTTCCTCAGCAACAAAAAGGAATGGACTACTGACACACCAGTATTAATGATTTGCACAATTGTTTTGCTGAGTGAAAGAAGACTTACATGATATGGTATGGATGCTTTAATTTATAATAAGTCTTAAAACAGGTAAAACAAATATATGATGGAAAACTCCAGAAGAGTAGTTACCTATGGAGGTTGGGGGATGTATGGGGATTTATTGAAGAAGCATAGAGATATTTCTGGAGTGCCGGAAATTTCTATAACTTCATATCTATTTGGGATTCAGGGGTATATTCATTTGTAAGCATTTCTGTATTTTTGAGAATTTTTATAATAAAATGTTGGGAAAAAAGTTTACTTTGCATCCAGTGGTATCAGTCATTTTGGATGGCAATACACCAATCAAACATTTATAATAAAATCTGGAATTCACTAGATATTAACAATGATTATTTTTGTGCTTTTCCACTTTGATTCTGCCTACTCTCTGATACCTTAATCTATTTTGCTGTTGATTTACACTTTTATTTTATTTATTTTTAATATAGTCTATATTTTTCTAAAATATATTTAGATTACATTAAATGTTACATAAAAAATATAAAAATATAAGATTCCCATATGCCTCACTGCCCACAGCTCCCACTTTTCCCCACATTAACAACTTCTTTCATTGGTGTGGTACATTCATTGCAATTGATGAACACATTTTGGAGCATTGCCACTAAGCATGGATTATAGTTTACATTGCAGTTTACACTCTCTCCCGCTCAATTCTGTAGGTTATTGCAGGATATATAACGGCTTGTATCGGTCATTACAGTGTCATTCAGGACAATTCCAAATCCCAAAAGTGCTCACATAGTACACCGCTCCCTTCCTCTCCCTACCCTCAGCACCCCCAGTGACCAATGTCTCCATATAAATGATATAATTTCTTCCATAGCTAAAATCACAATAAGTCTATAGTAGAACACCAGTAAGGCCACTCTAGTCCATATTTTATTCCCCAATCCTGAGGTTTCTGAGATGGTGATGCCAACTCCATGTTTAAATTGAGAGGGGCTTTTGATCCCATATGGCTGATGGATGGGACTTTCTTGCTTGCAGTTGTAGACTTTCTTGAAGGTTCCTTGGTATAGTGGTTGTCCATCCTCACCTCCTTGTTAGTTGTCCTAGGTGAGTCCAATGAACTGGAGAGTAGGTGTAGCAACTCTGCTGAGGCTCAAGGCCCAGCTGGCACATGAATAGCCCAAAGTGTCAAGTCTCTTGGGTGTACACCTACCTACTTCAGCACCAACAATAGGTTTAAATAGAAGAGACAGAAGAGGCATGTGTAGAGAAGTCAAACTGAGTCCTACCCTGTCACACTTGGGAGCACAAACTCCAAAGTAGGGCCCATTGAAAAGGCACCAAACTCCAGAGTTATCTGCCATGACCATAGGACCTAGGTGTCTCCAGAGCCCTCAGAAGCCCCACAATTTGGAGTAGTACCTACTTTGGCAGTCTTTGTGATCCTTCTGAGATATGCATAAAAGTTACCTCTGCAATAACCTCCTAACTCACTTTGAAGTCTCCTAACCAAATAAACTCATTTGTCTTTACCTTTTCCCCAATTTACTCAAGGTCTTTTTCCAGTTTTAATGCTAGCTGGTGCCTGGTAGTAATGCCACAGTGCCATGGAGGCTCATCTTCAGGAGTCATGTCCCACACTGGGGGGCATGTAATGCATTCATATGCTGAGTTGGCTTAGAGAAAGGTCACATTTGAACAACATGGAGGCTCTCAGGAGATAACTCTTAGGCACCCTACAACACCAGGCTAAGTTGAAATTTCAAGGGCAAAGACTCATAAGCATAGTTGTCAATATCAAGGGCCTCTCAGTGGACCATCCTACTTCACTAGTCATTGCCCCTGTACGGGGATTGTTGATGTTCTATTAGAGAATGTGGCAGAGCTCCCCAGGATGGAAATTCAATACTCTTTTGGTTATTGTATGTCTATATATCCACTGTGACAATACCCAATGAACATTTGCACACATTTATATACCTTATATGTGTGCTCAGGTGAACTACTTCCCATGTGTCTCCCATCACTGACTCTCCACACCAATGATCCTCCTCTGCCACAGTTGTAACCCTTCTGTGTCTAAAACTTCTTCAAAAACAAAGCCAAGGTTATTGCCAAATACAATTAATAGGAAAATGAAATAATAATGATAGGTTTAAAAGTAAGAAATTAAATACATAATAATTTAGATAAACTTAAACTAAATTAAAATTTAAAAATTGAGGTATTAAAAAATAATGACAGGGGTCGGAGGTGGCTCAACTGATTGGGCGTCCATCTCCCATATGGAGGGACCCGGGTTCGATCCCCAGGACCTCCTGGTTAAAAAATAATAATAATAAATAAATGACAAATATTTTTTCAAAAATTTTGATGTTTTGCCTTTCATCCCTGTAATATATGTTGTCGTATATATACAGTGACATTTTCTTCCATTTCTCCCCCAGTGTCTTACTTTTTTTTTTTTTTTTTTTGTCTTCAAAGTACTTTTAGGTCATAGTAAAGTCTCAGACAGGATATAGGGGACTCCCCACATACCCACCATCCTCCCCATTTTCCCCCTTCCCATATTAATAACCTTTTTTATGTGTGGATGGTGCATTTGTTACAACTGATATACAAAAATTGAAACTTAGCTACCAACCATGGTCAATGTTTTCCATTATGGTTTACATTTTTTTAATTTTTATTTTTTTAATAAGATACTTAGATTACATAAATATTACACAAAAACACATAGGGATTTCCATATGCCCCACCTCCCACACCTTCCACAACCTCCCACATAAACATCCTTCATTAGTGTGGCACATTAATTGCTGTGGTACAGTTTACATTTTATACCATAGACTTTTATAAATTTTTGCTGAAATTTAACTTGGCCTGTAGCCAAAATTGCAAGATCATGCAAAACACTTCCATTTCCCCCTAAATACCCCCTCTTCTATCTATTCTATTCCTTCCTACCCTGCCCTCAGGGCCCACAGCAATGACCAGCCTTCACTCCTTGAAGGACAAGATTCATAGTTATTTGCGACAATATTGAGGGCTTGACACACTGATCTGTCCTGCCCTATTAGAAACCATCCATGCTCTCAAGAGACACCCACCCTTCTGTTTGAGAACATATCGGGCCTCCCCAGGATGGGAGTCTAACTCTGTCCCTGCTCATTTTGTGGGTCTCCACCCACTGAAACAATACATTATGACAAAATGATCACTCACACATTCTCTAGAAGACTGCCCCAGGTGTGCCCTGTCCTGAATGCCCGCATCCAACACCCTAAACCAGTAACCCTTCCTTGTCATATTGCCAAAATAGCTTTCCTAACATTGCTGTTTCAATCACATACCCATCTATCCCCAGTGTTTACTTGCTCACCCCACTAATCCCCCCAGTTCAATGGACTGTCCAACCCACCCTTCCCATCCTACCCTGTCAAACTTGCACTGCCCAACCCAATAGTCTCACTACACCCCTGTCATATCCCTTCATTGCATAACTACTCAATTCCTCCTTATTATAGATTTTGTCCATATGGGCATTGGCTCACAAACTTATTCTACCTTTCTAATTTCTGTAAACCTATCTTCCATACTCTAGCTATCTGTGTCTACTCAATTTGCTTAATTCATTTCAGAGAAGTCATGTTATATTTGTCCTTCAATGTCTAGCTTGCTTCACTCAACATAAGGTTCTCAAGATTCATCCATGTTACCCAGTGTGTTAGTACTGTATTCATTCTTATAGCTGAGAACTCTTCCATTGTACGTATATACCATATTTTGTTTTCCATTCATATGTTGATGGGCATTTGGGTTGATACCAACTTTTGGCAATAGCGAATAATCTGATATCTTAATCTTGATGGTCAAGGTATGCCTTGCCCCACGTCCCAGATTGAAACTTGAGTGCCAGGAATAGTTAAGGGAGTATGGAAAGCTGACCTTTGCAGATGTGAAACAATTAAAAAAGGAAGTTAAATTTCCAGATAAATGTAGGCTGACACTTGGCTTTTATGAACTCTGTAACCAAAGGGATTTGGTGCCTAGATTCCAGGTAAAATTAACTGGAAAGGTAGAAATAAACCAAATCATAAATTGCTAAGGAAATGGAATAGAAGAATTGATTCAATTACCCAAGTCAGCAAAAAATATAGAAAATGTGGGTTCAAGAGAGAGAGTCTCATTAAGCTGTTAAGAGTCACTTGCAAATGAACCAGTGGCAGGGACAGTAATGTTAATAATGCTGAGATGGTTTGGGCACTTGGCTATTCTCTCTGTTGGCAGTACCTTTTCCATCATCTTCATTTTCTTAAAAGTGACTAATGCTTCAAGATTCAACTCTGATATTATTTCTTCCAGGAGCTATTTTTTCTAGGTTACTAGCTTTTCTGTACATTCAGCACATTAAAGGAAACCATCTATTATATGAATGCCCCCTCCACTCCCTGGACTGTAATTTTTTTAATGGCAGTGATTATTAAATCACTGGACTTTGTCTCATAACTATACAAGGTCTATCACATAGCAGTCAATGAAAAAATCTGTGAAAGTGTCTAGAAAAGTGTACATATTATGCTGTAATTCTTACTTTACAATGCACCTTAAGACAATTTCTTCTCACTTTCTAATTGATTTTTATAGTTATTTACATAATAAAGAAATATGATTATATCTTTCATATGCATTGCAAATATATTTTCAAGGATTGGCATTTTTATTTTGCTTTTGCAATTTTTTTAAGAATAATTATAAAACGTAGAAAGCAGTCTTTCTGTATTTTGGATCACAGTTGAATCTCAAGAAATATTAGTTCCTTTATATTTTTGTCTTCTCTCCACTGATGTCACAGTATAGAACATTTGATGCATTCCATGGGATGCAAACTATTGAAAAACATCAGGAATGGACTAAAATTTTACAGGAGCTTATTTTCTGTATCACAAAAGCTTTAACTGAAAACTGGAATGCACAAAGATATTCTCATTAGAAGCATGTTAATGCCTTTTCACTTTCCTTAAATATAACATTGGTGCCCTTCTATATCTTAAGATACTCTATTAAGGAATTTAGAGAAAACTGGAAATGGAGAGGACTTGAACTGTGAACAACAATTCGTAATTTTCAAAAATAAAGTTTAATAAAATGAGCTGGATTTATAAGTAGAGACAACTCGGAATTATAAGTGGGGGAGCAAAAGGTAAGAGACAAATCTATAGTTAAGGCAAGAGAATATAATAAAGGTTCATGCTGTTTAAACTCTTAAAGGGCTCTTCACTGCACTATTTTTCACTAAATATTATCTAGTAATTGACTGGGGCATATGGTTTTGAGTTTCCTTGATTGTTTATATGGTTGAAGCTGTTGCTGTTGTTTCTTACTGATAAAAATAGTCTCAAATATTAACCCAAATAATCTTTCAAGGTTCAAGGAATGAGAGTGGAATGAGATAAATTAAACTTAGGGAATCCTATTTTGCTCCAAAGTATCTCTATTATTGACAATCATATATTTTCTCACAACATAAAAATTAAATAATATCAATAGGTAGAATTAATTCCATTTTGTCCAGAAGATAAAAATACCCAGAGAGACAAATGATTCCCTAAGCAAGTAAGTTGCAAAGCTCAGTGAGAGAAGAAATTTTGGACCCAAACTTCATTTTATTACATTGTGTTTTCTCCTTGCAGATGATTCCTTAGTTGGGCTTTCTCATATGCACTGAAAACATGCAACAGAATAATACAGTGATTATGCTTATATAATTAAGACTGAAACAGAATCCTACAAAGCAGAGGATAATTAAAATCTTTTCCATTTCTATTTGACGACCATGGTGTGGAAATTTCTCATTATTGTGATCATGAGGTTTACCCAGACCTTTGAAAGCTCCATAAATTTCTTTCTATTGTAGCTGGCCATTACACACACCTGTCTCTCAACTACCGTAGCCCTTAGATTACTTTTTGAAGCTACTGTGCAATGAATGCAATATCCAACAATGATTATGTAATCCAAGTTTTGCACAACATGTCTTTAGTGTCATCAAGATCTTGGTTCTCCTCCTCATGACTGCTCATCTCTATGTAACAATATTTGAGTCCTTATTTTACATAACAATCATGAGCAGGCAAAAATCTTTATTTGTTTTCTTGGCTTAGTCCATTTTTTTTCTGCAGCCAGATTTTCTTAAGCATAAGATTTCCATTCTTTGGGCCCAATTTAATTGATCATTAGTACTGTGGTATGCAGCCATTGCTGTGACTTGTCTGCATGGATATTTATATGATCAACCTATTGCTGGTGTCCAAAATGGGGTCATTTCTACAAGCTGTTTTGTGATTCTAATGACCACATATGTCATCATCTTGCATTCACTGAAAAACCATATGAACACTTAAGACTTGAGAACTTTTTCCAGCAAAGAGAGATATGTCAGGAGAAGTCAGAGAGATTTGAAGCAGAAGAAAGACTTCAAACATTGTTACTGCTCTGAAGATGGATAAGACAAGAACATGAAGAATGCAAGTGACCTATGGGAGATGAGTCTCCGAGCTGACAGTCAACAATGAAATTAGGACCTCAGCTCTATACACACAAGGAACTGATCTCTGCCAACATCCCAAATGAGCTTTTTAGTGTATTCTCTCCCCAGACTTCCAGATAACTGCCCAGGTAGGTTGACAACTTGATTTTCACCTTTTGGAAATATAAGCAGAGAACAGCTCAGCTCACCTAAAACATCATGCTCTCTACATTACCTTCAATATACTCACCATTCAATCTTTTATTTGTACTGTAAGGGCTATGATCATGGAATGGGAAACAATAATGTTATGAACTTACAGCCATTTTGTAAATGAATGGAGTTTTCTTTTTTTAGCCAGGAGAGGGAGGTATTTGGCATCAGTTGCTGATATCATGTTAAACTGGAATGTGGAATAATTGTAATTTTTTTCTTTATAGTAGATGGTTCTTGCACTAATACCAGGATGGGGGAGTGAAGTCTTAATTGATATCCTAATATGTATGCATATGCACATATTCAAGAATTGCAGCTGAGTGTGGCAGGGTTTTAATTTTTTTGATTTAATCTTTTTTAGGAAGAACCAGGGATTGAACCCAGGACCTCATACATGGGAAGCATGTCCCAGCCCGCGGGACAGTTAACCTGGGGCTCCAGCTCCTACGAGGGAAGAAAGATATGGGACAAGGGACACGAAGAATGACAGCAAGACAGGATTCTGATCAAGCTGCAAAAGTTTATTGAAAAGGCAGGGTATATATGCTCTCAGGGGAGAAGGGTGGCTACTAAGTGGCTACTAAGGACGGGTGGATGGGTGGCGGTCTATGATTGGTGGTCACTGTCGCTAAGGAGGTGGCAGATTTAGGGCTTTTGGCACGAACTGCTAGGACTTCCAGGAAGACGGCTAATTATAGCTCAGGCTGTTGTTGTTTTAACCCAGGCGGCCATATTCCAAGTTACCGGCATTGCTGAAGGTGATTATTATATGCTGCCATTATCGTCCCCAACATCTCCTCCCTTTGTTTTTCAAAAGGATGGAGGAAGGATGTGGATGGAGCATCCTTTTGGCATTAACCTGCTGGGGGAAGTAGTGGCCTCATTCCCCAGGCTGTTTGTGGCCCTGTTTTTGTGGGGAGGGGAGGTTTTTGCAGAGCGAACCCCTATGCAAATGAGGCATACTTCTCAAGGAGCTCAAAAATGGCCTTGGATTGTTTAGGCCCTCCTTTGCAGTGCTTCGCCTCGCACCCAGCGGTACCAATCCTAGCGAAAGCTAGAAGCATATTTTTGAGTTATATGCTGTTCCCGTAGGAGGGGTTTTCTTACCCTTCAGGGTGGGCAGCATCTAAGTATTCTGGTTTTACACCTTGGTCAGCGAGGTGAAGCCGGTGATAATGTATTTGAATGGGCTTGCCTAGGGCAGAATTAACCTGATCTTTAATCAGCTGAACTATTTTTCTTATAGCTCAGGGTACAAAGGATTTGACAAAGAGTAGGGTTACTATGGGGCCTAGTATAGGGAGGAAATAAGGGAGGAATGTGTTAAATCCTCAAGAGAAGCCTCCTTGGGCTTCCTGCTCATGCTTGCGGTTTGCTATCCCTTCTCTAAGTTTGGTCATGGAATCTCTAATCACTCCTGAATGATTAGCGTAGAAGCAACATTCTTCATCTAGGGCAGCAAAAAGCCCTCCTTGTTTAAGGAAAAGTAGGTCTAAGCCCCTCCTATTCTGGAGAACGACCTCCGATAGGGACGTAAGGGATTTTTCAAGATGGGTGATGGAGGTTTCAATGCAAGCTAAGTCTTCATCTACTGCGGCTCTTAGGCGAGAGAGACCTTGATGTTGGAGGATGGCAGATGTGGTCCCAGTGGCTATACCGGCAATACCTAAAAGAGAAGCAATGGTAACAACAGTAATAATTTCTCTTTTTTGTTTAGTTATGGTAACAGAAGGCTGTTCGTCCCAATGCTGATAGAGGTCTTCTTCGCGATAGTAAAGAACATGCGGGAGAATAACTACTAAGTCGCACACCTCTCCCGATTTATTGAGGGCTGTTGTGGCTACACAGGGAGTGAGCCCTGATGAGGAGCACAGCCATTTTGCCCCGTGTGGGGGGATGTAGTACTTGGCCTGAGACAGAGTAGGTGAATCTATACCGACCTTGGTTAAGGTGGCAGATATGTTTTTGAAAGCATTAACAATGAACCGTCCAATTTGTAGAACAGACTGTATGGTGAGGCCAACTCTATCTTTCTTGTTCCAGTTACATTGGGGAGGATTGTCCTCATGGGAAGTATTAAAGGAAGCATTAAGGGCTATGGCATCATAATAAGGGGGCTTAACAGAAAGGCATAACCAGCAATTGCGAGTAAGGTTGAATTGGGAAGCGTTTAGATCAAGAAAGGTAGCGTTAATTATTTGCCAGAGTAGGCTAATGATAATTGGGTAAGAGTTGAGAGGTAGTGTTGGGTGTAGCAGACATAACTGTTGCATTTGCAGCCTGGCTTGAAGTGAGATTGGTGACAGGGGGACTGGGTTGACCAGGGGTGGCCAGGACTTTATTAGGACCCATGGACTGGGGGGGCGCTACAAGTTTCTTTTTTATATGAAGGAACGTGCCAGGGTCGGTGCCTGCGAAATATAGCCTGATTCCCCAGGTTCGACCGATGATCCAGGAGGAATCTGCAGGGCTCTGAATGGAAAGAGTGAGATTTGTACAGAGGTTTCCTGCATTTTGTTTTTTAAAGTTTGCAGGAGGACCCCACGATGGGTTAGGGGGTCGAACGCATCCAGCAGGAGTGAATTGTACCGTGAGGAACTTGTCAGCAATTGGGGGTGACCATCCAGTAGCTAATGTTTCACATCTCCAGTAGGCACAATAGTAGTGCTTGGGCTGATTGCAGTACGAACGCCCTGGGGCGGAGCTGGGACAGAGGTAAACATCCTGAATATTGAGATAATTGATGGTCCAGCTTTCGAGAGGATCTTGTACACATACTGCAAGAAATTGAGTTAACTTTTCTTTTTTAAACTAGTAATATCAGTTTTGCTGCTTTGCCTTTCAAAGTTTGGAAAAGTTCCCAAAAATAATTTCCACAAATAACTTTGAATGTTATTAAGTTTAGTGTCCCATGGTTGTGGGATGTATCTTCATTTTTCCAATTTATTGAGCTGTTAGTAAATGTTGTATTACCAAAATTCCAGAAATAAGGATTACTGTCATTAGTGATTATGATTGAATTATTAATGAACTAAAATATGGTTGTGTTTTTAATAGGTTTCAGCATCCCTATAAGGGCCCGATCCTTTACAATTCCATAGGAATCATTAAATGACACAACCTCTGTAAGCTCATGACATATATGTCATTTGTCATTAAGTAGTCTGTTGTGAGAGGGACATGTAAAATTTACCATATTTTCTGATTTATATGGCAAAGAAGGGAAAATGAGAACATAAATTTGACTGTGATTTTTAGGTTGCATGCATACAGAACCATATCCAAGACTAGTAGGGCAGTCTATAAAAGGTAAAGTTAAATTTTCTGTAAGTTTCTCTTCTTCTTTTGGCTTTAAGGGTAGTTATAAGTTATAGGTCCTGGAAAATGGTGAGATTGATTAAGATAAATTGGGTAAGACTCATTGCTCCAAGTTAACAGCTCTAGAAGAGGTGAGTTGGTTATGTATGTCTAATAAGTGTAATTATGATGTGGTATCTTACCTTGACCTAATACTTTACCTATAATTAATTCATTGTAAAACCACCATGTCCATAGTTTAAGTCTTGGCAGCATCTTCAACTCTAGGCTTGATTCTTCTGGAGGGGATCCACTGCTCTTCTCCTGTTTCTGTAATGATAAGAGCAAAACCTCGGCCCCAAAATTTTACCTCTCCTTTTTCCCATTTATTGGTTCTTTCATTTTTCCAATATATTGGTTGTCCACATTTTTCATTTTCATTCCTTTTTTTAACCTCCCAATGTCTTTCTGCTGCTGTGGCATTAGAAATTTGTTGTCTCTTAAGAAAATTTAAGGTAAGCAATGCTTTAGACAGTCTGTCCCTAGCAGACTCTCCTCCATCTCCCCTTTTTTGTTTTTGTAACATTAATTTTAATAAGTGATTATTTTTTTCTACTATCGCTTGTCCCTGAGGGCTATATGGAATTCCTATAACATGTTTAATATTCCAGTCACTGCAAAATTTTTTGAAAGATTGACTAAGATAAGCAGGCCCATGATGAGTTTTTAGCTGTGCTGGCAGGCCCATTACTGCAAAACAATGTAATAAATGAGAACGTACATGTGAGGCCTTTTCACCAGCTTGAGCAGTTGCCCAAATAAAATTAGAATATGTGTACCCTGACACATGCACATACAGAAGGCAGCCAAAAGAAGGCACATGTGTAACATCCATTTGCCAAATTTCATTAGGATGTTCTCCATGGGGATTAGTTCCTGGAGAGAAAGTGGGGGCATTTATGGGCCCACAAGTAGGACATTGTTTAACAATCCTCTTACTTTCTTTTACTGTTAAGTGGGGATATTTATGACATAAGCCAGAAGCATTAGTATGTGTAAGTTTATGATAATCAGCAGCAGATTCTTTATGAGCAATAAGTTTATTTACTAAATCATTTTGTTAAGTCATAGGGCCAAGAAGTTGAGAATGGGAATGAATATGAGTAATGTAGATTGTTCATGAACAGTTTTTGTAATTGTGGGAAAAGAACTTCTAATTCAGAAGCTGGAGTTATTTGAGCTGTTTCTATATGACAAACAATGTGACAAACATAAGCAGAATCAGACACAGTATTTGAAGGCTCAGAAACATCAGTTAGCAATTGAATAACAGCCATAAGTTCTACCTTTTAGGCATATAAATAAGGTGTTTTCTGAGATTTTGTAGTTGGGCCTAAATAGCCTGCATTTCCATTACTGCTGCCATCAGTGTAGTAAGTTGGCGCAGCAGAGAGTGGTTATTGTTTGACAACCTTAGGAAGAATCCATGAAGTACGTTTTTAAAAACTGTAAAAATTTTGAATTTAGGAAGTGATTGTCAATTGTTCCAATAAAATCTACTAAGGCCACTTGCCAAGAGTTACTGAACTGCCAGAGCTGAGAAAGCTCCTGCTTTGTAAGGTCTAGTATGATTTTATCAGGATCTATAGCCATAAGCTGTCTCAGGTGAATACAGCCTTTTAATATTATTGCTGAGATTTTTTCAGGATAAGTATGAAATTTTTTTTTGTATCTTTGTTGGGTAGGAATATCCATTCTATTATGCCCTCCTCTTGCCAAAGTATCCCAGTAGGGGAATGGCAAGATGGAAAAATTAAAAGAGAAATTGGAAGATTTACATTTATCCTTGTTAGTTGGCTATTTTGCACTCTTTTTTCCAGCCATTTCCTTTTTTGCTTCTGGGCTTAAAATGCGAGGGCTATTTAAGTCAGGGTCTCCTGTTAGGGTATTGGAAAGATTAAGCATAAGTTGGAATTCCTAAAGTAGGCCATACCCAATTAATATCACCCAGTAATTTCTGAAAATCATTTAAAGTACGTAAATTATCAGTTCGAAACTGTACCTTTTGTGGAGTTATAATATTTCTATTAATAGTTTGTTTTAAATATTGAAAAGGAACCTGTTTTTGAATTTTTTCTTTTGCTATTTGCAACCCATGTTGAGGAAGAATTTCTTTAGCCAGCTGAAGTAGTTGTTTTAGCTCAGAAGATTGCTCAGTGGCAAAAAGAATATCAGCCATATAATGAATAATCATAGCCTTAGGAAATTGTTTTTGTAAAATTTGTAATGGAATGTGAACAAAGGATTGACATAATGTAGGACTGGTTATCATTCTCTAAGGTAAAACTTTGAACTGATATCATTCAGTAGGAGCTGAATGATTAATAGAAGGAATAGTAAACGCAAATTTTTCTTTATCATTTGGATTAAGAGGAATAGTAAAAAACAATCTTTTAAGTTAATAATAATAATAATATGCCAATTTGTGAGTATTTTGCTAATTCCTGAGGAAGGGGCCAGCCTCCCCAGGAAGGAACACAACACTCCCTGGGCAGTACATTTCAAGGTTTATGCATCAGTCCCTGGGGGAGTGGCCAGCTCCTCCAGGGAGGAATATAACACCTTTTGAAATATACTTTATTATTTTTATTTTGTTACAAAACATCCTTGATGTGCTTACTATTTTAGTTTCCATTTATTATTATTATTATATATAGCAGAGTTTGAGTAAATCATACAAACTTAAGTTAAAGCATCTGCCTTTTGATTTTTACACAGAGAGGTAGTTTTATAACACATATTATATTTTAAAATAATTAAAATTATGATTAATAACAGTATACTTTTGTTTAATATTACACTGAAACATTATTAAATTTTCAGCAATTTTATACACCTTTAAAGCATTTATATGAACTTTTTATTTATAAAACTTTAATTGTCATAAAATTAGAAAACTTCTTTTAATTGTACAACACTTTTTAAATATTTCATTCAACTTTTATCACATGAACTTAACCACTTTCAGTATTCCACCCCCTTCCAGGGAACAAACCAAACCATTTGTAACAGTTTGAAACAAAAAGCGTTTTTTGAGAAAGCTGGTTTAAACATCATGTTTCCCCAAAAGCAACAAAACCTGTCTCTCCAAGGACACGTCAAGGCCAAAGCACAAGAAGCTACTTTGATAAAACACCCTCCCTCCTGCACACTGATCACCCAGGAGAAAAATTCTGTGCAAACTTCCACCAAAACAGACCAATGACTTGAGAAACCCCGAGAAAGAACAAAACTCCAACCTTGTTTTAATAACTTATGATAAAATTACTTTCTTTTAATAATAAAAGCACATTCTATATACCTTCTTAAGTTACCACAATGATTTTAGAAACTGTTTTTAAGCAAACTTCTGACAACATGCAATTACCATCAGCATTAAACAAACTTGTTAGAATAATGATTTAGTTTGTTTATATCTATTTTTATTATTTTAAATTAATATACATATATATTTATTAATATAAGCACTTATTTAATGTTGGCCATTTGAATAGAGCTCTTTTAATAATTTTTATTCATCAATTTAATATTACCATCCGGAGGTATCAAAATATACACTGACACTGAACAACCAGACAAACACAATACAAGTTACAACACATCAATAGAAACATATACCTTTGAATTCACTGCTTTTGAGAATTTTTCTGTAAACTGTATTGCTAAGTTTTCTCACATTTTCAGTGTTTTCATTTTATTAGCTTCTATCATCCCACAGCCTTATCATTATGTAAGCAGTGGGAGAAGGGGTGGCTACTAATTGGCTACTAAGGACAGGTGGATGGGTGGCAGTCTATGATTGGTGGTCACTGTCGCTAAGGAGGTGGCAGATTTACGGCTTTTGGCACGAACTGCTAGGACTGCCGGGAAGACAGCTAATTATAGCTCAGGCTGTTGTTGTTTTAACCAATGCGGCCATATTCCAAGTTACCGGCATTGGTGAAGGTGATTATTATATGCTGCCATTATCGTCCCCAACAGAAGCAGGCACTCAACCACTGAGCTACATCTGCTCCTCAATGGGAGTTGGTTTATTCTTTTGTTTGTTCATTTGTTTTTAGAAGGTACTGGAGATGGAACCTGGGACCTCGTACATAAGAAGCAGATGCTCAACCACTTGAACTACATATTCTCCCTGCAGGATTTTATTTTTAAGCCAATTTCCAAGCCACTTTTCTTACTCACATTCATTTTATTCATACCATATTAATATTTTCATGAGAAAGGAAGATAAAGCAATTATTTGAATTAACAATGTTTATTGTTTGTGTTCTACAAAAAATTGTAAAAGTGAAGGGCAACATGGTAACCATTTTTGTATAAAAATATTTCTACTTTTCAAAAATGAGAAGACACTATTTGTTCACAAATGAAATCAGTTCTGAAGAGTGATCTGGATCATTATCTTACCTCTCTTCCCTTCCATCTTCTTAAACTCCATTCTTATGTCTTTTACTCACCTTTCCTATAATTAATTGCATATCTTTTGTTGAAAAGAATGTTGCTAGAAAAAGGAGTAGAAAAATGTTGCAAATGGGCAAGAGATGGAGGGAAGGAAGTAGAATGAGACAATCTTTAAGATGATATTTAAGAGTTTTTATTCAGCAATAGATTCTGAGCCAAAAATTGTGTTATTTTTTTCTATCATTTTAAATATTTAATTTGACTGTCTTTTCTTTTGGCAATTCTATTATTGAAGTCTTTACAAGAAAGTGAAGAGAAAAGGGAACACATTTGTTGAGGGATTGAAATGAGACAAGAGAAGGCCTTTGCTTTTCCAGTGGCTTAAATGAAAAGTTTGACTTAATGACGGACATCGGTCTATATCATTGGGTTACAAGACTAGAGCCTGCATATTCTTGATTATTACCTACTTGGAAAACTGAAGTGTGTCCAGAAGAGATGGGTTGATAAGGGTAGAGTTGGTGGCCATAGTTCCACATGTGTTATACTTCTCAGCTTTCTTATAGTCCTTCATCTTTTTTCTAGCCTCTTATTTAGTATTTTCTTCTTTTTGCATTTGATCACTCTACTAACTCGTAGAGGTCAATTTAAGGGACCCATGTTGCTACAGAAAATCATGTTCAAGTTCACAAGTAGCATGACACAAGCCCCAAACACTTATTTGGGAGTACAGGGTGGGGGCCAAGCATTATAGTAAGGGGATCCTGACATGTTCAACTTTAACTAAACAGTCCCAAATATCTATCTTCAAAAATATAAGAAAATTGTCTCCTTTGGAGTATGAAGTGTTAAGTTTTCATATGCAAGCTAGCTGTAGGATGAAGAGCCTTAACAGAGTATGTGTTCTACAAATTTGAGCTTTATAATTTTTTTTAAGTTTATACTTGAGAGAAGACTGAGAGATTTGTTTGAGAAAACTTCAGATCTTGAACTTCAAAATTATCTGAATTTTTGGGCTATAAGAATTAGTCCCCTATCCTTTCTCCAAATAAATAGCATCCCCATGACTGGAGAACACACGGAACCTCACAAGATTCCCCAAATCAAATGAAAACACTAATTACCTCCAGAACAATAAACATGGTCAAATCTCAGCTTAACACATTTAAGGTTCCTAATTTGAGAAGTAATTACCTACCAACCAAATGCGTTTTTATGACTCCACTAACAAGAACTATATGAATTGGTAGAACACTTTTGAAGGATGGCTCTCAAATGTGTTAGAGCTGGGTGTTGGGCATAATTTAATTCTAGGAAGGATAGGATATATTCAATAAAAACTTGGTATTCAATAGTCTAGTAATGATATAGACAGCCATCCCTTTGGAACTCAGATGGGATAACAGTTGTTACAAATGATATGAAGATGTGTAAACCTCCTGGGAGAAAGTAAAATTTGAGAAAGGATCATTTGCCAGAGAAACTGTGCACTGGAAGAAGGGGGTTACTCAGACATTTTAATGGTTTTTGGATATAACTTCTCACCTGTCACTGATACAAGAGGAATCAAAATACTATTATAATCCTCCAGTTAAAGGCTCATGAAGAACACATTATGAATTGAGTTTTAGTTCAAGACAGCTTCAGAGTAGGTTTCATTTAGCTGTTTATCTCCTGTGATTATTTCCCCATTATTAAATGTTTATTTGGAATAGATATACTTAGTACTTGGAAGAATCCATCTATTGAGTGTACTGAAAAAAACTTTATATCACAGACAAGTCAGAAAATCTGAAGAAAAATGGTATTTTATACAGACTTTCAGAGATAATAGCAATGATATATTTACAAGATTAAAGATACCCATGATATAGCTATTGAATTAATTGGACTAGCCTATGTAACAAGTAGATAAATTGTAACATATGACTGCATACTATTCTAATAACACACAGGTTGCTGCTCAAATCAAAACTGTAGTGCCAAAAATATTAACTTTATTAGAATATCATACCCTCTAGCACTTAATCTGTAGCTCTGGTCTTTTGAATGAATTTTTCTCCAATCCCATGAAAAGGCAAAAGAAAATAAATTTGCTTTTACAGAGCAAATGACAATAAGATTTTGCCCTGGGACCATGTTTTCTCATGTCATTTTTTTCATCATAGAATCCCAGATATATTTCAAAATATCAGGATGGTCCACTATATTGATGCCATCATGCAAAATGGACTGCAAGAAATGAAAAGTATTCTGTATATCACATTGCAATTTATTTAAAATAGCCACATCTTTGCAACTTCCCCCATTAACAGGTGAAGACTATCCTCCCATCCTTTTATCTGAGGTAAACCTGTGACTTGTTTTGATGAGTAGAATGTGGTAAAGTGATGTGTATAACACCTGAGAGTTGTCCTTGAGGGCCCTTGCAGCTTTAGCTTTTGTGAGACAACCCCTGCAATGATACACACATGTTGTGTTATAGGCCAATTAGGCTACCAGAGAATGAAAGGCCATATGAAAGAAAATCGAGGTACTGAAGCCATTTATGAGTGCAGCGATCTGGGACCATACACCCCATGGGAACTGAGAGTGTTTCCAGGTGAGACTAGCAGAAGAATCACCCAGCTGAATCCCACCCAAATTTCATAATCATATATATATATATATATTTTTTTTTTTTGCTGAAAGATAAGATTTGATTTTGTGATTTTAAACAACTTATTTTTGGACTAAATTTTGTGACTTTATGCCACTAATTGTTGGTTTGTTTTGTCAGTATACAACAATAGATTATTTATATATGACTAAGTACCTACATGCCAGAAAGAAGATAAAGACCATTAATAAATTCCAGTAGACTGCCACATGAATAAAGATTTTAGATTTCATTTGATCTAGGGTATGTAGATAGTCCTTCAGTAAAAAAAATAGAATAGCAATTGCCTAACACCTCCAACCACTAGGAAATAGGCACAGTTTTTTATGGGTCTTTGTTTTTTGGAAACAACATCTACTCTATGGTAGTGTTTTTCTCAATCAATGAATGAAAAGCTTGACCATTGTCAGTGAGATCCACCGACATGGGTAAAATAAGAAAGAGCCCAGACTCCTTTGGATGAAGTTCAGGGTTGCCTGAGCAGTTAAGCAACTGAGAGTTCACAGTCTCAACTGGCATAGTTGAGTTCACCAGGCATATATAGCCTGGGTGATTGGAAGAATAAGTTGATGAATGTCAATTATGGCCTTAAGACCACCTGTAGCAGTAAGGAATGAGGCTTGATTTTATAACCCACTTCAAGTCTTTTTAGGAGACTAGAAGTGGCATCACCTTGAAGAATTTGACATGTATCTCTCCTTGCTTTTCCCCTTAAGGACAGGTCAGGGTATCTCACTTTCCAGCAAGATCATATACCAAATAAAAGGATACATATTTTCCACACGGGCATAAGGCAAGTGACTCTCTTTATCCAACCTTGAGTAGATTATTCTCGTCTAATACTCCCTTGCTCATATTCCTACCTGTTGTGTATAAGATATGAAAATAAATATTCAATTATTTACAAAAAGTACCTAATATTTTTTCAAAACATATTTTCAAACATCTCCTAGATACTTAAAGTATATTTTGCAATGTGAGAAAAGAGAAGGCAGACTGTTTCCAGTATGTATATATTGAAGCAGACAATCAAAGAACAAATAATAAAGGAAAGTGGAAAAAGACCTAATATGCATGTCTTTTATGCCATATGCCATCTAACAGTTCACATGTGTTAGTCAACATAACCTTACATCATCATTATAGGAATAATATTCTCATATTTTCATAGATGTTTCAGAAATGTAGGCTCACAAAACAGAAACAAACTGGCAAGACCCAAATATAAAAATGGACAGTCAGTATCTGAGAAACATTCACCTGACCCAAAGTCTATTGTTGTTCTGATATATCATATATTATCCCAATGTCATAAGTCTAAAATTAGCAAATTAGACTTGGGGAAATTTTGGGAGATTTTATTCCAAAGAAGTCTTCCAGGTAAATATTGTGAGATGTGAGTGACACGATCAATGATGTGCTTTCAGGAAATATTTCTTTCATTCATGAAATAAAATTGCTCAGCCCTCAAATCAGTTGGACTTTTTAGTGTATAGGTTGCAATAAGATTAACAGAAATTTTGGTCTCAGTTCATACAATGTTGGAGGATATTTAGTTCTTTCTAAACCATCTCTATTAACTACACTGCAGACATAAAATAGAAAGCACAATGAATATCACCTTTTATTTTAATTCTGAATGTGCCATTTGAGACCATGCCTTTTGCAAGGCAATTTTCATCTCCATATTTCTCAGGGTATGGATCAAAGGGATGAGTGGCTACAATCACTGTGTAAAAAAGAGAGATATCCTTCTCGTGTATTTCACTCTCAGCAGGTAGAATAGAAGTAAAAATGCAGGGCACAAAAAAGCAAATCTACAATCATAATGTGAGAGCTACAGGTTGAGAGAGCTTTCGTCGCCCTGCAGAGGTGTGTGTCCTAAGATGGCAGAGTATAAGAATGTAGGAAATCAAAAGGACAAGAAAAACTACACCTACCACCATCCCTGACTTGACAATTGCTACAATATTAAAGACATATATATCTTTACAGGCAAATTTTAAAAGTGGCTTCACATCACATATGTAGTGATTTATCTGATTAGGGCCACAGAAAGGTAAATTGAGGACTATGAGCAGTAGAGCAATAGAGTGCCAAACAGCCAAGACCAAGGCCATCATGATTAGCATGTTACACATTGGTTGGTTCAAGATGACCATGTAGTGCAGGGGCTTGACAATGGCAACATAATGTTCAAAAGCCACGGACCCCAAGATTAATATTTCCACACCTGCCAGCATGTGTGCAGTGAAAAGCTTGGCCATACAGTTGTTATAAGAAATAATTTTTCTCTCTGAAGCTAAGTCTCTGATTAGCTCAACCACAGTGGAGGTATAGAAAAGGTCACTGGTGGATAAGCGACAGAGAAAGTAGTACATTGGTTGTTGGATTAGATGGCTGCAGGTGATGGTGAGGAGGATGAAGTTCCCCACTAAGACTGCCAAGTAGCAGAACAGGAACGAGAAATAGAACAGCAGTTCTATCTGCCTATTCTCCAGTAGCCCCAAAAAGACAAATTCAGTGACATTTATCTGATTTTCCATGAGGTTAACATGCATTCACAACATCAACTTAATTCATCAGAAATGATTCAAAACATATTAAATATGTAATAGCATTTTTAACATTCAGATAGATCTATAAACTGGAGGATAATATGCATCATAACAGACTGATTACAGGATTAAAATTTTAAACCCTTTTTAGAATAAGGCATCATTATCATACAAAGAGGTTTTTAATAAAAGCATAATTACTCCTGCAATATTTACAATTATATTACATGTTTTTATCTCTAATATCAACCCAATGCTTAAATATATACTCTTCTTTTACTTATTTTACATGTGGGCTCATAGAGGTACAAGAGGGTTCGTTAATTCCACCAAGTCATTAAGATTAAGTAGCAGACTCGAGGTATGAACCTGTATCTTATGCAGGATTCCATGCATTTCAAAGCTATGCTCAGCCACGTGGAATTCCATTTTTTTGTCCAGCTCTATAAAAGAAAAGAAGCCTTTCTCCATTTATGACACTATCTATAAAATTTAAGCAACTCACTCCCCTCATAAATTCTACATAGGGATTTTGTAAACATTAATCTTACACTAATATTCCACATATCCACCAAACTAAATATTTATTCAGGAAATTTTTAAAAAATAAAATCAAGGCTTTTAATCACAACGGAGAAATATTCTGATTTAGTTGGTAATGTTTGGTATACTTGATTGAAGTCCATTCAGAATGTGGAAATGCTGCAAATAGGGAACTAGGGGCAGCAACTGCTGGGTATCTGAATGCAGGAAAGACCTTACTATATAAAAGCTTCTTCTTTCTACTAATTATGTTATAGGCAATTTTGGGGGCTGCTGTTAACACTTTAAGTTCACATTAGGTTCATTGTCTTCTCTTGCTATTTTGAAGGACCTGTGCAGATTAAGGAATGACCTACATAGTTGTACGCACATTTAGAAGAATATAGATATTCATATGGAGTATATTTGTGAGGAGGGAGTGAATACATTTACACTGAAACCATTACCTTTTCCTCCATGCAAATGTACTTAGAAAAACAATGGCTTGCTCCAAAGAATTTCACTTTAGATGAATTTGTTTTGTTTTGTTTTATAATGGCATCAGTGAGGGTACAATATGGTGTAGTTTGAAGACCACAAGGAAAAACATTCAGTCTTAGATGTCCTGCTAATTCCTACATTAGTAGCACTGGGCAATTCAATTTCTCTGACTCTCTTTCTTCATCTGGCAAATAGAATTGACAAGACTGGATCCATTTAATAAATGCCAAAAGAAAAGGAAACGAAGTTCTTAAAAAACTATAATATATTTAGGGCTTATGATTCTAACTTAATTAATGACCACCAACATTTCTCCTGAAAATATTTTCGAGAGGAACAAATTGCTTTATAAGGAAGTGAGTATCTCCATTTTACCTATTAATTGGTTTTATCTCTCATGGATATTTTTGTTCTGCCACAGGTGATGTGGAAGAATTCATGTAAGATACATATTAACTATGAGGAAAAATCATAGGAGTTGGTAAAGTTTATTCTTGTTTCAAATTGCAAATTAATAAAGCCCTTTATAATTTAAGAATACCCAAACCTGTTCTCTGTGTTTGTGGAAGAACGTGATGAGCTAAAAAGGTCTTAGAGATAACTTTTCATTAAAACTGTAGAAAAACCTCAAGCAAAACTACAGGATTAAAACTGTAGGAAACCCAGCTCTGGTTTTAGATTCCAGAACAAGGTGCAGCCTTAACATCTCTTACCATTCAGATCTAGTACTTCTCTACTTATGGTGATTGACCATCAGTTGGGAAAACACACAGCCATGGAGAAAAAGATCCTTCAGTGCAGTGCCCAGAGTCTCTACCAGGAATCCTTTGAAAGAACTACCTTTTGCTGACATATATTAGCCAGATAATCTTCAAATCATTTCCCTCTTGGTTTTATAGTCCTCAAATTGCCTTGTCCTCTTACAAATCCATTTTCTCTCAGTCTGTCTCTTTCTCTTTCTGTTTCTGTTTCTCTCAATCTTTCTCTCTCTCCCTCTCTCCCCCTGCACACACACACACACACACACACACACTTGGATGTATATATGCATACCTAGATACACAAGGCTTTTAGAGAAAGAATTTTGGGTCCACCTGTTCAGATACCTTTAAGTTAGAGTCTCTTCCAAAATTTTCTCTATCTTTAAAATTTAAATACCTAGAGAAAGGTCCTGTGAGGAATTGTTTGAAATGATGTGTTGAATATATTGAAAGGTAGACAGAAACATTAAAGAAAGACTCTTGAGAAGTGGGATTATATGTCATGAGAGTGAATGATAGTGTAAATATCCATCAAGGACAATTGTTTTCTTTTCAGTTTTTTTAACTACTTATCACCTGTAAATTAATAATAATAAAATGTGTGAAAGTAAAATTGATGTACTTAATTATTAGATGGATTTATAATAAAATTTTAGGTGCCTTATATGAAGCAATTAAAATTTGAGAATCCATGTGCGTTCTTATACTCTGAATGACACTAATATTATTACTTCAATATATATGAAACAAATTCACTACAACCTGATTATGCATACATTATTATTACTGTTTTGCAAATAAGGAAACTAAAACCCAAAATTACACAAATACTAAGGAAAATGTCAATATCCAAACAATAACTGTATGATTCCAAACCTCATGTATTTTTTCACTATGCTTAAATTTCTTCTTACAAATACAAATAAAGTCTTAAAAACTTTAATTTTCTCTAAAATTACTATCCAGATTATCCTGAATGACCTGTCTTGAAATAAACACAGGCTAAAATAATCCAGAACTTTAGCTTAAAATTTTGAATTTGCTAAAATCTAATTAGAAATAAAATAAGCTTTTTGGAATTTCAATAATTTTATTATATATATATACATATATCCCCACACACCCACATATACAGTAGTCATCTATCTATCCATCATCTACCTATCCATCTATCATCTATTATTTATATATACTAACCATAGTGTTCTCTTCCTACAGATAATTTCATGTTTCTAGAAATATCAAGATGGATGCCCACATTAAGTCATTTTGCTTTTCTATGATGTTGTTATGAAAGCAGCAAATATATTTGGAAGGAGTCTGAATGTTCCATGAATCTTTCATGCAATAGAACTTTTTAGGGAAGGATTGCAGGGACAAGCTTGAGTTAAAAGGCACAAAAATGACCAGAGGGCAAATCTTCCCTGGGCATTTTACAGCAGTCAATGTATGCACAGTTATTACTGCAAAAATAAAGCCATAGAGATGTGTTTAGGTTTTTACTTCTTTCATTTTTATCTTTAGTACTATCACATGAATGATTCCAGGTTACTGTGATATTACCAGTACTGATGAAATGTTATGGATATTTGCTTTCCCATACCTGTTCTTTCCTAGAATAATCTCTTCAAAGACAGAAGCCAGTGATGTTTATCATGGTATTTATAATATAGCTATATACTTAGTAAATGTTCATTTGGATCAATATGCTAAATATGTATCAGAAGGTCATTAAGATTTTCCTCATAAACATAGCATTTTTGTCATTAATATATAATGGGTTTATTTTCTAATACTTAATTACACCCCTTGGAAACATTAAAGCCAAGAAGCCATGGTAGTGTTTATTTCATAAGTAGATATCATTTTTTATAAATAGACATCATCTATTATTAGGGTGCCTAATAGAATTAGGAAAATCTCTCAGTGTATTATCAAATCTATTTTCTTATTTTGGTTTGGTTTTATTTTGCTATGTGTTTGCCTGTTTGCTTGTTTGGGAGGGTAGGGTGGGGAATGTCAGTAGAACATAGTGAAATAGAATTGAGTCAATCACAGCCCTTAGTTCAGAGCAGAAAATTCTCTTGGGTTCATGTAGAGTCCCTCTTCACTTTCACTTATTTAATAATATTTGTTTCTTCTTTTCATATCCATTTGCATTCCTCCTCACTCCACCTGAGCACCTACTACAATCTATTTTACAGATGGCAGACTTCAACTCTTATTACCACAGGTACTGCTCAATAGAGCTTTCTGTATTTATTGAAAATAATCTGTTGTCATACACTCTTATTAAATTATAGGATTTGGCTCTAAAATTAGAAGAACATAGACTGTATCAGCAGATTTCGATACACCCAAATGCTACATCCAAGAATTAAATAATATATAGTCTCTGCATGCCCAGATGGAGTACTTCAATATTAAATATTAGACCATTAAAAAGCTGCCATTTATATTTTAGCAATTTTAATGTACATATTCATATACCATACAATCCATCCAAAGTGTACATTCAGTGGGTTTTGGTATAATAACTGAGCTATGCATTCATTATCTCAATCAATATTAGAGAATTTTTATTATTCCAAAAAGAAAAAGAAAAACACCCCTTAGCAGTTACATTTCAATCCTTCTATACAGCACTTGCCATACATATCTGTTAATCAACTCCATCTTTGTAAATTATTTATATTTATATTTTATATAAGTGAGGACAAACAATATGCAGTGTCTAGTTTCTGTCACTTATAATAATTTCTCTTTGTAAAATGGAAGAAATATTCATATATTACTTTTCACTACAGTCCATAATTTGTTTTAAGTTCACTTTAGTTTAGATATAACTCTATTATTAACATCTTGTAATATTAATGTACACTTTTTCCACTTCACTGAAGAACATACTTAAATTTGTACTATTAAACACACTCATTGCCAGCTACAGGGTTCACTATGCTAACATTGCCATGTTTCATCCTTTAGCTTTTCTTCTAGTGATATACACCACCCTAAACTTTCCTTTTCAACCACAATCATACTTGGATATTGATGCTGTTAATTACATTCACTCTAAAATGTTATCAATACGTCTGTCAATTCCAAGCACTTACAGTCAACCTTATTACCAATTCTGTACAAATTAAGCCATTGCTCTCCAGTCTCTAGCCTCATTCTATCTTCTGGTGGCCAGATTTATAGCTATTAACTCCATGACTTTTCTCTTTATGTTTAATTCATATTAGTGAGATCATACAATATATGTCTTTTGTGTCTGTCTTCTTTCACTCAGCAAAATTTCTTCAAAGTTCATCCATGTTGTCATTTGCATCATGACTTCATTTCTTCTTACAGCTGAATAATATTGCATCATATGAATAATATTGCATCATATGCTTATATCACAATTTGTTTAGCTATTCATTGTTAATGGATACCTGGGTAGTTTCCATCTTTTGGCAATTGTGAATATTACTACTATGAGAATCAGTATCCAGATGTCTATTCATATCTATACTTTCAGATTTTCTAAATATATACCTAGGACAGGAATTGCTGGATCATATGACAGCTTTATGTTTAACTTTCTGAGGAATCACCAGCCTTCCACAGCAGCTGCACTATTCTATACTTCCATTAACAGTGAATAAGCATTCCTATTTATCTACATCTTCTCCAACACTTGTAGTTTTCTTCTTTTTTTTTTTAAACAGGGGTCATTTTCTATGTGAAATGATACCTCACTGTAGTTTTGATTTGTATTTCCCTAATAACAAGTGATGTTGAACATTTTTCATATATATTGTTCCATATATATTTCCTCTTTGGGAAAACATCTAATCATATCTTTTGTTCATTTTAACTGAGTCATTCATCTTTTTATCATTGAGTTGTAGGAACTCTTTATATATCATAACTATTAAACCCTTATCAGATATGTGGATTCCAAATATTTTCTCCCATTGATGTGACAACGTTTTCACCTTTTTGACAAAGTCCTTTGAAGTACAAATGCATTTAATTTTGAAAGGGTCCCATTTATCTATTTCTCCTTTCTTTGCTTATGCTTTGGGTGTAAGGTCTAAAAAACTACTTCCTAGCCCAAGACCTTAAAGATGTTTTCCTTCATTTTGTTCCAGGAGTTTTTTAGTATGGGCTTTTATATTTAGCTCTTGGATATATTTTGAGTTAATTTTTGTATCCAGTGTGGAGATATGGGCCTTCTTTCATTCTTTTGGATATGGGTATCCAGTTCTTTTAATATCATTTGTTGAAGAGACTGCTCTGTCCCAGTTGAGTGGGCTTGGCAGACTTGTCAGAAATCAATTGATCTGGAGAAGAGGAGGGGCAAGATGGCATTAGTTTAGGAGGGCACTCACTCACTAACTTACTCTTGGTGGATGGATGATTGGGGACAGGATCCTGCCTGATTTGTCTGTGCTGGGGGCGCATGGAGCAAGAACATTGGAACATCGATATGGAGGGAGCTGGATGGCAAGGTGGATTGCTCAGGAAAGATTCACGAATTTTCCCCCTGGCTGTGGTAGTCTACACAGACACCTGAGCCCCACCCTCAGGGAAAAAGGCTGGGATGAGCCGTGACTCACACCAGCAACCCAGTGAAAGAGAGCATTCTCTGAGAGTGGGAGGGTTCTGGCAGTGGGTCAAGAGGGATTTCCTTTCTGTGGATTTGACTACCTGAAACCCCTTGCAGCTTTGGGGAACAAAATAGCTGGGTTGAAGTGGAACCAGGCTGAGGGGAGTGGCGAATCTGTTGAAGAAGGTTGATCTACCTAGCTGCCCAGGGATACGCCCTGACTCCCACCAGCAACCTGGTGAGAGGAAACACTTGTGAGAGTGGGAGGTTCTGACAGAAGGTGGAGAAAGGTGTTTCCTTTCTGTGGGTTTGGGTGCCTGGACCCCCTCACAGCTTTGGGGAGCAAATAAGCCAGCTTAAAGTGGCACCAAGCTGAGAGGAGAGGAAAATCTGCTGAGGAAGCCTGATTTACCTAACAGCCAGGTGATACTGAGGCTTGGCTCTGGAGGGGGTGAATTCAGCCAATTTTATCATTCTGCACTGACAAGCATCAGAGCTTCAGCTCTCATGGGGAGACCAGGAAATAGGAAGTGCTTGTATAGTTTCCATGAGCTTATTTAGGGTCTCCTCAGTGACAGGGGTGATGAATAAGAGGCCTATGTTTGGGTCCCTTATTTCTCCAAGAAAAGAAGACAGTCAATTTAAAAAAAAAGAAATTTTTTTAAACTTCTTTTAATCACTAAAATCTGCCTCAAAACCTGCAGATAGAACCTTGCAGAGCAATTGATTGATGAACACAAGCAGGCTGAGAGGCTCCACAAGGGCCCAAGAAGGAACACTGTTCTTTCTTAGCTTTGATTGACTGCTTGCTTGTATGGTTGTTTGGTTTTTCTTAGTTTATTTGTTGTCTCTTGCTTTTCTTTCCACTTTCCTACCCCACCCCATTTTTCCTAAATCTTTCTTTTTTTTTTTTTTTTGAAAATAGGTGAGGCTAGCTTGTCTCTTCTTTGCTGTGCTGCTTCTTCTGTGATTTCCCATTCTCTGTCTATATTGATTTTGCATCCCAACGCTATCTCTTTTCCTTCCTTCAACTTTCTACCCTCTGCTTTCTGTTGTGGTTCTTACATACCACCTTTTTGCATTAGCCAACAAATTCAAGGGTGTCAATTGTTATTCTATCTTTTCTGTTTTCTTCTTTTTTATTATTATTAACTTTTTCATTTCAGCCTTTTCTTTACTCTTTCTCTCTCTCCTCTTCATTCTGGCATTCTAAATCATTATATATATTTTCCTCTATTTGGTTTCCCAGTCCATTGTAGGTACTCCACTTTTTTTCCAATTAATCTACACTGCCTACATGAGTTAAATATTTGTTTTATTAAGTCTTATATTGTCCATCTAACTTTTATCAATATTACTATTATCCTTCTTCCTTTCTAACATATTTTGATAGCTCTGGCTCTAATCTTGTGCCTTCAAGGAAACATAGAAAGATGCAAGGAAATAAAATAAGAGGAACATGCATCAAAGAGAAAACTTAATACACACATAGAACCACCAGCTAAATAAAACTCTAGAGCACAGAGAGAAGCTAATCAACTGAATAAACCCATCAAGATAAAATGATGACTAGAGGGCAACAAAAAAATGCAAACCACACTGAGAAACAGGAAGACATGGACTAAACAAATGAACAAACTAAAATCAAGGAAGAGATGCAGAACATCGAATAACTTACCAAAGCTTTCCAAACAAATATCATGGACCAACTTAATGGAATAAAAGAAGAGATTAAAGATATTAAGAAGCCACTGGGAGAACATACTGAAGAAATTGTAAATATACATAAAAAGATAACAGATATAATGGTGATCAATGCACAATCCAAGAAATAAAAAAAATGCTGGATTCACATAATAGCAGATTTGAACAGGCAGAAGAAAGAATTAGTGATGTGTTAGACAATACATCTGAAATCAAACAGAAAGTACAACAGATAGATAAAAAGATAGAAAAAATCCAGCAGGGAATCGGGGATTTAACAGACAACACAAAATGCACAAAGATACACATTAAATGCATCCCAGAAGGAGAAGAGAAGGGAAAGGAAACAAAAGGAGCATTGAAGGAAATAATGGCTGAAAACTTCCCAACCCTACTGAGAGAGATGTATGTACATGCCCAGGAAGCACAGCACACCCCAAACTATAAATCCCAACAGGCCACCCCAAGACATATACTTGTCAAAATATCCAATGCTCAAGACAAAGAGAAAATACTCAAGGCAGCAAGAGAAAAGAGAACCATCACATACAAGGGAAGCACAATAAGAATAAGTTCTGATTTCTCAGCTGATATCATGGAGTCTAGAAGACAGTGGTATGACATAGTCAAAGTACTAAAAGAAAAAAGCTTCCAGCCATGAATTCTCTATCCTGCAAAACTGGCATTCAAAAATGATGGAGAGTTCAAAATATTCACAGATAAACAGAAATTAAGAGAGTATACCAATAAGAAACTTGCACTTCAAGAAATACTAAAGGAAGCTCTACATGTGGAAAGGAAAAAAACAGAAGATAGAGCATTGGAGGAGAGTGTAAGAACAGCTAAAAAGACAAAAAGAGAAATAAACACAACATATGAAATACATTAACCCAAAGAAAATATGGCTGATGTAAGAAATTCATTGAGAGTAATAACGCTGAATGATAATGGATTAAACTCACCAGACAAGAGACACAGATTGGCAGAATGGATAAGAAAATATGATCCATCAATATGCTGTCTAGAAGAAACCCACCTTTGACCCAGGGATTCAAGGAGGCTGAAACTGAATGACTGGAAAACAAATTTACAAACAAACAGTAACCAAAAAAGGGCAGGAGTAGCTATCCTAATATCAGACAAAATAGACTTTAAATTCAAATCTATTGTAAGAGACAAAGATGGACAGTATATTGAATCAAAAGGGGTAATCTCTGAAGAAGAGAGAATAATCATAAACATCTATGCACCTAATTGGGATGCCTCAAAATATATGAGGCAAACTCTGGAAAAACTAAGTAGAGAAATAAATGCCTCTACAATTATAGTGGAGGACTTTAATACACCATTATTACCGTTAGACAGAACATTGAGACAGAGAATCAATAAAGAAATAAAGACTCTGAATAATACATTAGAGGACCTGGACCTAATAGACATATACAGAACACTATATACAAATTCAGCAGGATTTACATTCTTCTCAAGTGCACATGGATCATACTCCAAGATAGATCACATGCCAGGCCACAGGACATCTCTCAATGAATTCAGAAAGATTGAGATTATACAAAGTAATTTCTCTGACAACAATGGAATGTAATTAGAAATCACTAAGGGCCAGAGAAACAGATTAGGCACAAAGATATGGAAGTTAAGCCACACACTCTTCGATAAACAGTGGGTCAAGGAGGAAATCTCAAAAGAAATCAGTAACTACCTTGAAACTAATGAAAATGACAACAAAACATATCAAAACCTGTGAGATGCAGCCAAAGCTGTCCTGAGAGACAAGTTCATAGCTATAAATACATATATTAAAAAAGAAGAAAGAGCTAAAATTGAAGACCTAACTGCACACATGGAGGAATTGGAAAAAACAACAACAAACTAAATGTAAAGGAAGTAGAAAGAAGGAAATAACAATGATTAGAGCAGAACTGAATGAAATAGAGAATAAGAAAGCACTAGAAAAAATAAACAAAACCAAAGCCTGGTTCTTCGAGAAGTTCAATAGAGTTGACAAACCCTTAGCGAGACTAACAAGGAAAAAGAGAGAACAGATGCAAATACACAAAATAAGGAATGAGCAAGGGGATATCACTACTGACCCCACAGAAATAAAGAGTATCATAAGAGGATACTTTGAAAAATTATATGCCAACAAGAATGATTATTTAGAGGAAATGGACAAATTTCTAAAAACTCACAAGCAGCCTAAATTGAGGAAAGAAGAAATTGATTAACTTAACAGTACAATTACAAGTAAAGAGCTAACATCAATCCTGCTTAAGCTCTTCCAAAAAATAGAAGTAGAAGGAATATTGCTTACCTCATTCTATGATGCCAACATTACCCTAATACCAAAACCAAACAAAGATTCCAATAGAAAGGAAATTTATGGACCAATTTCTCTAATGAACCTAGATGCTAACATCCTCAACAAAATCTTTGCTAATCGCATTCAACAACATATCAAAAGGATTATACACCATGACAAAGTGGGTTTCATCCTGGGTGTGCAAGGATGGTTCAATATAAGAAAATCAATCAATGTAATACACCACATAAAGAAAGTGAAAGAAAAAAAAATCACATGATCATTTCTGTAGATGCAGAAAAAGCATTCAACAAAATACGGCATCCTTTCTTGATAAAAAACACTGCAAAAGATAGGAATAGAATGAAACTTTCTTAACATGATTAAGGGTATATATGAAAAACACAAAGTTGGCATCATTTCCAATGGTGAAATCCTAAAAGCCTTCCTTCTGAGATAGGGAACAAGACAAGGATGCCCACTATCACCACTCCTATTTAACAATGTCTTAGAAGTACTTTCTCAAGCACTGAGGCAAGAAAAATATATAAAAGGCATACAAATCAGAAAAGAAGAAATAAAAATTTCATTATTTGCAGATGACATGATCCTATACATAGAAAGCCCAGAGACATCTACAACAAAGCTTCTAGAACTTATAAAGGGGTTCAGTAATGTCACAGGTGATAAGGTCTATGTTGAAAAATCAGTAGCATTTCTGTACACAAATAATGAGCAATCTGAGGAGGAAATCATGATAAAAAATTCCATTTCCATTAGTAACTAAAAGAATCAAATATCTAGGAATAAATTTAACTAAAAATGCAAAGGACTTATATACAGAAAACTACACAACACTGTTAAAGGAAATCAAAGAAGCTTTAAATACATGGAAGAATCTTCCCTGTTCAAGGATAGGAAGACTAAACATCATCAAGATGTACATCTTACCCAAACTAATCTACAGGTTTAATGCAATCCCAATAAAAATTAGCAATGTATTTTTTAAGGAACTGGAAAAACTAACTACAAAATACATTTGGAAAGGTAAGTGGCCCTGAATCACCCAGGGCATAATGAAAAAGAAAAATGGAGTTGGAGGTATCACACTGCCTGACTTTACAACATACTATAAAGCTACAGTGCTCAAAACTGCATGGTATTGGCACAAGGGTAGGCATACTGACCAATGGAACTGAATTGAGAGTTGTGATATAGATCCTCACATATACAGTCATCTGATATTCGACAAGGCCACCAAGCCCATTCAGTTGAGAGAGAATGGCCTCGTTAACAAGTGGCGCTTGGAGAACTGGATATTGGTATTCAAAAGAATGAGAGAGGAACACCATCTCACACTTTATACAAAAACCAACTCAATATGGATCAAAGATCTAAATATAAGAGCCAAAATCTTGGAAGATAATGTAGGGAAACATCTACAGGATGTTGTAATAGGAAATGGTTTCATGAACTTCACACCAAAAACACGAGCAGCAAAAGAAAAAATATATAAATGGGATCTCCTCAAAATTTAAAACTTCTGCACCTCAAAGGACATTATGAAGAAAATAAAAAGGCAGCCTACCTAATGGGACAAAATATTTGGCAATCACATATCTGATAAGAGCCTAATATCCTGCATATATAAAGAAATCCTACACATTGAAAATAAAAAGGCAAACAACCCATTTAAAAACTGGGCAAGTGATCTGAAAGTACACTTCTCTATGGAAGAAATACAAATGATGAAAAAGCACATGAAAAAATGTTTGACATTGCTAGCTATTAGGGAAATGCAAATCAAAATTAAAATGAGATGCCATCTTACACCCATTAGAAAAGGGGCTACTAAAAAAACAGCAGACTATAGTGTGGGAGAGGATGTGGAGGAATGGGAACCCTCATACACTGCTGGTGGGATTGTGGAATGGTCCAGCTACTGTAGAGGAAAGTTTGGTGGTTCTTCAGAAAACTAACAATAGATCTTCCATATGATCCAGCAATTCCACTGCTGGGTATATACCCAGAAAATTTGAAAACAAAGACACGAACAGATATATGCACATCAATGTTCATTGGGTCATTGTACACTATTGCCAAAAGTTGGAATCAGCCCCAGTGCACATCAAGAGATGAATGGATAAACAAAATGTGGTACATACATACAATGGAATATTACTCAGTGTAAAAAGGAATAAAGTGCGAACACACAGAATAATATGGATGACTCTTGAAGACCTTATGTTGAGTAAAACAAGCCAGGCATTGGTGGATGAACAGTCCATGACCTCACTGCTATGAATTAGGAATGTGTGCAGTCTCCAAGAACCATTGTCTGAAAGATAGGTTAACGAGAGAGAAAGAAAAAAGAAGGTTGTAAGCCATCACCCATAGGAACATAATCTATGGTAAAGTGATAGTGCGTAGTTGTGTATTGAAGGATAGGACAGTTGGGTAGTGATATTACTGGGTTTGGTGGTGCTGGGACCAGAGGTGGGTAGATTAGGAAAGGCTGGTTAGAATAGCCAGGATACTGTGGAGAGATATGTGAAAGGGACCAGGTGAACACGGGATTTGTGGGTAAGAGGTTGAAAGTGCAGGGGTAGGAATGCTCTTATGGCAATATGACAAGGGAGTGTCACTGGTTTAGAGTGTTGGTTTGGGTTGCATTCAGGACAGGGTGCATCTGCAGTAGGCTTCTGCAGAGTGTGTGAGTGTTCATCCTGTCTTAATGTGTGTGGAGACCCACACGCTGACTGGGAAGGAGATGGACCCTCATCTTTGGAAGGACTTATTCAACTAGAAACAGACAGGTGGGTGTCTCTTATGAGCAAGAGTGTATCTTAATAAGGGAGGACAACCAGTGTGTCAAGACCTCTTGTTGCATATAACTATGAATTTTGTCATCCAATGAGTCAAGACAGGGGATGTCATGTGCCCCAGGGGGTTGGGGAGGGAGGAACAGAATATATCAAACAAGGGGTATTTAGTGGCCAGGAGAAATGTTTTTCATAACCTTGCAGTGAAGGACACAGGACATGGTAAATATCATGAAAAATTATTAATTTGTACCATCTAAAATGTAAACTGTACTGTAAATCATTTACAATGTTCAGTAGCTTTGTTTCACTATATGTATAACATATAACAATGCTACCATCCACATAGAAAAAGGTTTTAATATAGGGTGAGGAATTGGGGAGGAGATTGGGTATATGAAAGTCTCTATTATTCTGTATGTGACTTTGCTATGATCTAAAACTTCTTTGAAAATTAAATGAAAATTTGGGAGACACTAGGGAGAGAGCGGGGGAAAGTCCCATGGTACAGACTGGACACCTGATAATGCAGTGTTAAAAGGAAAAATGTTAAAAAAAATTTTTTTTTAATTTTTTATTTTTTTCCCATTTTTTGGAATATCCCAATCCTTTAATTTAATTAAAATTTTAGTGGTCTTTTTTAAGCTTCCATGTGTTTTATCTCTTACAATTAAACTTATCATTATTATTTAATTTCCCTATTAATTGTATTTGGATATTATATAGGCTTCATCTTTTAGGAATGTTTGGGTCACAGAAGGGTTACAACGGGAGTGGGAGAGGATCGTTGGTGGGGAGGTGTCAGGTATGGGGGTTTCATGGGAGGAAGTTAACCTGAATATATATAAAAGATATATAAAATTGTTTAAATGATCAAGGGGTGGGGCATGGTAACAGTGGTTGGAGAATCACTCAATAAATGAGAGAATACTGAATTCTCAGCCTGGAGAACTCTGCCATATTCTCCAAGGGAGCAGGAATAGTCCCCCAAGTGCAGGGGCAGTGTCTGGCAAAGGAGGATTGTCCAGTAATGGGTTCTTGTTATTGATGAGTAGCCTTACGAGTCTTTGCTCTTATAATTGAAACTTAGCCTATTGTTATGGGGTTCCTAAGGGTTGCCACTTGAGAGCTTCCTTGTTTCTCAAATATGGACTTTCTCTAAGCCAAACTTAGTATATGATGCATTACCTTCCCCTCAGCATGGCACATGACCCCTGGGGATGAGCCTCCCTGGCAAAGAGGGATTACTACCAAGTGTCAACTGGCAATACAACTGGATAGAGACATTGAATAAAAGGGGGGGGGAAGGTAAAGAGAAATGAGTTCATATGGCTAAAAGACTTCAAAGAGAGTCAGGAGGTCATCCCAGAGGTAAGTAACGCTTATGCACACTTCAGTAGGATCTCATAGAACACCAAAGTGCATATCACCCAAAACAGAGGGGCTCCTGAGGGCTCTGGAGACACCCAAGTTCTATATTAGGGGGATAGCTCCAGAGATTGATGCCTTATCAGTGGGACATACTTTGGAATATGTGCTCCTGAGAGTGACAGAGTTGGACTCAAATAAGTCCTCCCTGCACAGGCTCCATCAATCCCTTCTATTCAAACCTATATGAGATGCTGGAGTTTGTAGGTGTACTTCCAGAGGCTGGAGCCTTTGGCCTGCCCATGTGCCAGCTTTGCCTGGAATCTTGGTGGAGTTGCAACTCCTACTCTACAGCTCAATGGACTCACCCAAGACACCTGGCAACTAAATGATGATGGACAATGGCCATCCCAGGGAATGGAGAGAGTCTGCAGTTGCAGGCAGGATAATCCCATCCATTTTATCCATGGGATATAAGTGCCCTCTCACTTGGAGGTGGCTTGGACTTCACCATCCCAGACTCCTCAGGATTGGGGGAAGAGCTATGGACTAGAGTGGACTTACTGGTATTTTTTTGTAGACATATGGTGATTCAAGCAATGGAAGAAATTACAACATTGATGTGGAGCCAGTGGCCACTGGATACTTTTGGGACAGGGAGAGGGAAAAGCAGTTGTAAAACAGTGGCTTTGTCGGGACTTGGGAATTATCCTGAGTGCCATTACAATGCCAGATATAGGACATTTTACATCTGCATATATCATGCAGAACTGTGTGGTCTACAATGTGAACTATGGTCCATGTTTAGTGGCAAAGCCCCAGGATGTGTATATCCATTGCAGGTGATATGCCCCACAAATGAAAGATGTTTATGTGGGAGGCTGTTGGAGGTGTAGGTTGTGGGGAACATGGGAATCCCTGTAATTTTTGTGTAACATTTATGTAATCTAAGCATCTTTTAAAATATTAAAAAAAGAAAAAAGAAAAAAAAATCAATTGATCTGGAAAACAGATGTGGCTTAAGCAATTGAGCTCCTACCTACCACATGGGAGGTCCCAGGTCTGGTTCCCTGTGCTTCCCAAAGAAGACAAGTAAGACAGAGAGCTGATGCAATGGGCTGGTGTTGAGAGTTGATGCACCAAATTGATTCAAAAGACACAAAGAGCAAAATCTAATGAAAGACCCAACAAAGCAGGGTGCAGCAATGGCTTCAGCAATTAGGCACCTCCCTCCCACATGGGCTGTCCTGGGTTCAGTTCCTTGCCTCCTGTAAAAAAAAAGGAAGAAAAGCACTCAAAGAACAGACACAGCAAGGGCAAACCCCAAGGGGGTTGTGGGAAATAAATAAATAAAATAAAATCTTTTACAAAATCAATTGATGTTAGAAGTGAGTGTCTAACTCTTGATTTTTGAACTCTTGATTTGATTCCATTGATCTATATTTATATCTTTATGCGAATACCATGCTATTTTGAACACTGTATTTTTGTATATGCTTAAAAGTCAGGTTATGTGAGTCCACTGACTTCATTCTTCTTTTTAAAATATATTTTTGGTTATTTAGTGTTCATTTCCATTCCAAATAAATTTGGTAACTGACTTACATTTCTGCAAAGTAGGGTTTTAAAATTTTCACTGGGGTTATTTTGAATCTGTAAAACAATTTGGGTAGAATTAATTTTTAAATGATATTTAGATTTCCAATGAACAATCAGTTTGAACATGTCAGTACACATCCTTGATTTCAGTTCTTCTGCATATATTGGGTACTAATGGAATTTCCACATTGTATGGCAGTTCTATATTTATGTTCCTGAGGAACCACTAAACTGTTTTCTACGGAGGCTGCACTATTCTATATTTCCCTCAACAGTGAAGGAATGCTCCTAGTACTCCACATGCTTCCCAGCACTTGTTGTTTTCTGTTTATTGTTTTTTTTATTTTAATGGCAATTATATAAGGTGGGAAATGATATATCATTTTAGTTTTGATTTCTTTTCTTAATAGCTAGGGATATTAAACATGTTTATTTGTGTGTGGATTTTTTTGCCATCTGTATTTCTCTTTTAGAAAAATATCTGTTTAAGTCTTTTGCCTGTTTTTTAATTGGGTTGCTTGTCTATCATTGAGTTGTATGATCTTTATATAACATGGAATTGATACCCTTATCTGATACGTGGCTTCTAAATATTTTCTATTGAGTAGGATGCCTTTTCACCTTCTTGACAAAGTAATGTGAAACACAAACATAATTTGGAGTAGATCTCATTCATCCATTTTACTTTCATTGTTTGACCTTTGGGTGTTAGGTTTAAGAAACTACCACCTACCACAAGATTTTGAAGACATTTCTCTACATTTTGTTCTAGAATTTTAATGGCTCCTCTTTCTTTCAGTTACAGATATCGAGTTCTCCTAGAACCATTGGTTGAATAGACTGTTCTGACCCAGCTGGGTGGGTTTGACAGCCCTTTCAAAAATCACATGACCACATATGTGAGGATCTATTTCTGAAATCTCAATTTGGACCGTTGATATATATGTCTATATTTATGTTAAAACCATGTGGTTTTTACCAATCTAGCTAATTACTATTATTTAAAGTCTGGAAGTGATTTTCCACATCCTTTTTCTTTTTAAAGATATTTTGGGCTATTTTGGGTCCCTAAAAGTTACAAATAAATTTGGTAATTGACTTTTCTATTTTTCCAAAAATGCTTGTTAGAAATTTTATTGGAATTAAATTGCTAATCAAAGTGGGTAAAATTTAAATCTTAATGATATTTAGTCGTCCAATCCATGACTATGGATTATCCTTCCACTTATTTAGGTAATAATTGATTTTGCTTATCATTATTTTGTAGTTTTCTGAATACAGGTCCTTTATGTCCTTGGTTAGGTTTATTCATAATTTTGGATTCTTTTAGTCACTATTTTCTCCCCAGATTGCTCATAACTGTAACTATTGTATAGAAATACCACTGATTTTCACATATTACTCTTGTATTCCACCACTTTGCTGAACTTGTGTACTTGCTCTAGTAGTTTTGCTCTAAAATTTTCAGCACTTTGTAGGTATAGGATCATATCATGTGCTAGTAGCAAAAGTTTTACTTCTTCCTTTCCAATTTGAATGCTTTTTTATTTCATTTTCTTCCCTAATTGTTCTAGCTAGAACTATAGCACAATGTTGAATAACAATGTTGACAATGGGCATCTTTTCTTCTCAATATCAGCAGGAAAGTTTTCAGTCTCTCAGCATTGAGTACAAATGTAGCTCTGAGGTTTTCATATATGCCCTTTATCATATTGAGAATGGTTTCTTCTATAGCTATCATTCAGAGTGTTTTTATGGAAAAAAAAATGCTGTATTTTGGAAATGCTTTTTCTATGGCAATAGAGTTGATAATATATTTTTCTTGTTTGATTTATTAATGTGGTTTATTACATTAATTGATTTTCTGGTGTTGAAACAACCTTGCATGCTTTGGAAGAAACCCACCTGATCAACATGAATAATTATTTTAATGTGCTATTGGAATTGATTAGCAAATATTTTACTGAGTATTTTTGCATCTATATTCATTAGGAAAATGGGTATGTAATTTTCTCTTTTTTTTGATAAAATATTTATCTGGCTTAGATTTGTAAAAATATTTATTTATTTATTTATTTTACCCCCCCCCCCGCCATGGTTCCTTCTTGTCTACTCACTGTGTCTGCTTGCCTTCTCTAGGAGGCATTGGGAACTAAATCTGGGACCTCACATGTGGGAGTCAGTACTTAACTGGCTGAGCCACATCCAATCCCAACTGGCTGCATCTTCTGCTGGTTGTGGTGTCTGCTCATTGCAGTATCTGCTCATTGCAGAGTATACTTATTACGGCATCTGCCCTTTGAGGTTGTTGAAGCATCTTCTGGTTGTAGCATCTGCTGGTTGTGGTTGATGCAAGATCTGCTGTTTGCAGCATCTGCTGTTTGTGGCATCTGCTCATTGCAGTAGTTGCAGGGCCTGCTTGTTGTGGTGTCTGTTTGCCAAAGTGAATGAAAATGAAATTAAATACTCCTGATTAAATGAAGTACTTTACAACTTTCATTTGAAAGACTTTAAAAGTAACACACATATCTCATAGCTTAGGAATATCCTTTATCAATTATAGGAAAGAATAAATGAATGATTTACAGCCATATAAATTATTTTAATATTAGCATGTATTTTTCATTTTATAGAAAAACATTTGTAACATATAATTGGTTTCTACCTCATATAAGACTAAGTAGAAAACTAAATGTTGAAACAAGGAGGCAAGATGGCGTCAGTTTAGGAGGGCACTGACTTGCTCTATGAGGACAGCTGATTGGGGACAGGGTCCTACCCAGGGGTCTGTGCTGGGGGCACATGGAGCAAGAACCTTGGGGTCATAGCCCTGGAGGCATAGTTTTCTCAGTAGAGATTTGTGAGTTTCTTCCCTGCCTGTGGTGGTTAACACAGACAGCTGAGCCCCACCCTCAAGGAAATAGGCTGGTTTGAGCCAGGACTCCCACTGGCAACCCGGTGAAAGGGAGCATTCTCCGAGAGTGGGAGGGTTCTGACAGAAGATAGAGAGGGGTTTTCTTTCTGTGGATTTAGCTGCCTGGATCCCCTCAAACTTTGGGGACCAGATAAGCTTGCTTGAAGCAGCACCAGTCTGAGGGGAGTGGCAAATCTACTGAGTAAGCCTGATTTACTCAATAGCCCAGGTGATACTGAGGCTTGACTCCAGAGGGGGCAGAGTCAGCCAATTTTATCATTCTGCACTGATAAGCGTCAGAGCTTCAGCTCCCCTGGGGAGGCCAGGAAGTGGGAAGTGCTTGAATAGTTTCCACAAGCCTAGTTAGGGTCCAGTAGGTGAAGAGGGTGGTCTATAAGAGTACTTCTTTTGGGATACATATTTTGCCTCCCAAAAAAGAAAAAAGAAGACAGTCACTTTAAAAAATAAAAAAAGGTTTTTTCTTTTTAAATTTACTTTAATAGCTAAAATCTGCCTCAAACCCTACAGATAGAACCTTGCAGGGCAATTGACTGATGAAAACAAGCAGGCTGAGAGGTTCTACAAGGGCCCAAGAATGAACATTGTTCTTCATTAGCTTCATATGACTGCTTGCTTGTGTGGTTGGTTGGTTTTACTTTGTTTATTTGTTGTCTCTTGCTTTTCTTTCCTCTTTCCCTCTTTCCTCCCCCCTTCTTTTTTCTTTCTTTCTCTTTCTTTCTTTGTTTCACTTTAAATTAGGTGCTGCTAGATTCTCTCCTTTTTTGCTGTTTTTCTTCAGTGATTTCCCATTCCCTGTCTTTATGGATTTTGTCTTCCCATGCTATCTCTTTAACTTCCTTCATTTCTCTGCCTTCTGCTTTCTGTTGTGGTTCTTACATACAATGTTTTTAATTAGCCCACAACTTCAAAGGGGTCCATTTCTATTCTATCCATTCTCTTTTATTCATTTATTATTAATATTATTTTTTTCACTTCAGCCCTTTCTTTATTCTTCCTCTCTCTCCTCATCATTCTGGCATTCTAAATCATTATATATATATATATATTCCTCTTTTTGGTTTCCCAGTCCATTGTAGGTATCCCATTTTTTTCCAATTAATCTACACTGCCTACATGAGTTAAATATTTGTTTTACAAAGTCTTATATGATGCTCTTCTAACTTTTTACAATATTACTATTATCTTTCATCCTTTCTCACATTTTTTGATGCCTCTGGCCCTAAATTTTGCCTACAAGGGAACATAGAAAGAAGCAAGGAAATAAAATAAGAAGAACATGTGTCAAAAAGAAAACTTAACAAACAATCAGAACCTCAGCTAAATAAAACTCTAGAGCAGAGAGAGAAGCTAATCAAATGAATAAACCCATAAAGATAAAATGATGACTAGAGGGCAACAAAAAATTACAAACCACACTGAGAAACAGGAAGGCATGGACCTGTTCAATGAACAAACTAAAAACCAGGAAGAGATGCAGAAGATCAAACAACTAATCAAAGCTTTCCAAACAAATATCATGGACCAACTTAATTAAGTGAAGGAAGAAATTAAGGATATAAAGAAGACACTGAGAGAACATACTGAAGAAATTATAAACATGCAAAAAGATAAAGGATATGATGGTGATCAATGGCACAGTGCAAGAAATGAAAAAGACGCTGGATTCACATAACAGCTGATTTGAACAGACAGAAGAAAGAATTAGTGATGTGGAAGACAATATAACTGAAATCAAACAGATAGTAGAACAGATATATAAAAAGATAGAAAAAACCCAGCAGGGACTCAGGGATTTAACCGACAACACAAAACACAAAAGCATACACATTATATGCATCCCAGAAGGAGAAGAGAAGGGAAAGGGAAGGACTGTTTAAAGAAATACTGGCTGAAAACTTCCCAACCCTATTGAGAGAGATGGATGTACAAGTCCAGGAAGCACAGTGCACCCCAAAGAGTATAAATACCAACAAGCCAACTCCAATACGTATAGTTGTAAAAATGTCCAATGCTCAAGAAAAAGAGAAAATACTCAGAGGCAGCAAGAGAAAAGAGAACCATCACATAAAAGGGAAGCACAATAAGATTAAGTGCTGATTTCTCATCTGAAACCATGGAGTCAAGACGACAGTAGCATGACATAGTCAAAGTATTAAAAGAAAAAACATTCCAGGCACGAATTCTCTATCCAGCAAATCTGGCATTCAAAAATGATGGAGAGTTCAAAATATTCACAGATAAACAGAAATTAAGAGAGTATGTAAATAAGAAACCTGCACTTCAAGAAACACTAAAGGAAGTTCTACAAGGTGAAAGGAAAAAACAAGGGGGAGAGAGTTGGAGGAGAGTTTAAAAACAACTAAAAAGACAAAAACAGAAACAAAACAACATATGACATACATTAACCCAAAGAAAATATGGCTGAAGTAAGAAATTCTTTGTGACTATTAACACCGAATGCTAATGGATGAAATTCACCATTCAAGAGACATTGATTGGCAGAATGGAAAAGGAAATATGATCCATCTATATGCTGTCTACAAGAAACCCACCTTCGACCCAGGGATTCAAAGAGGTTGAAAATGCATGGCTGGAAAACCATTTTACAAGGAAACAATAGTCAAAAAAGGGCAGAGGTAGCTATTCTAATATCAGACAATATAGAATTTATGTGTAAACCTATTGTAAGAAACAAAGATGGACACTATATGTTAGTAAAAGGGGTAATCTCTCAAGAAGAGAGAACAATCATCAACAGTTATGCACCTAATTAGGGTGCTTCAAAATACATGAGACAAACCCTGGAAAAACTAAGTGGAGAAATAAATGCCTCTACAATTATAGTGGGGGACTTTAATACACCATTATCACCATTAGACAGAACATCTAGACAGAGAATGAATATAGAAACAAAGATTCAGAACAATACAATAGAGGGCCTGGACCTGAAAGACTTATACAGAACACTACACCCAAATACAGACTGATTTACATTCTTCTTGAGTGCACATTGATCATACTATAAGATAGACCACATGCTAGGCCACAGAATAACTCTCAATTAATTCAGAAAGATTGAGATTATATAATGTAATTTCTCTGACCACAATGGAATGAAACTGGAAAACACTAAGGGCTAGAGAAATAGATGAGGCACAAAGATATGGAAGTTAAACAATACATTCTTAGACAAACAGTGGGTCAAGGAGAAAATCTCAAAAGGAAGCTGTAACTATCTTGAAACTAAAGAAAATGTCAATACAATATATCAAAACCTATGGGATGCAGCCAAAGCTGTCCTGAGAGGGAAATTCATAGCCATAAATACATATATCAAAAAAGAAGAAAGAGCTATAATTGAAGCTTTAACTGCACTTTTGTAGGTATTGGAAAAGCAACAACAAACTAAACCTAAAGGAAGTACAAAGAAGGAAATAACAAAGATTAGAACAGAACTAAATGAAATAGAGATTAAGAAATAATATTTTTGTAAGCAAATACACATAAATGCATATATATTTATATATCATTTTACAAATGTTTGTATGTATTGTGAGAATTTTGATTTTTACCCATAATAAAAAAAAAAAAAGAAATAACTACAAAAAATAAACAAAACCAAAGGCTGTTTCTTTGAGAAGATCAATAAAATTTACAAACCCTTAGCCAGACTAACAAAGAAAAAGAGAGAACATATGCAAATACACAAAATAAGGACTGAGCAAGGGGATATCACTACTGACCCCACAGAAATAAAGAGTATCATAAGAGGATATTTTCAAAAATTATATGCCAACAAGAATGATTATTTAGAGGAAACAGACAAAATTCTAGAATCTCACAAACAGCCTACATTGACGAAAGAAGAAATTGATGAACTCAATAGTCCAATTACAAGTAAAAAGATAGACTCAGTCATCAAAAACCTCCTAACTAAGAAGAGCCCAGGACCAGATGGCTTCACAGCTGAATTCTACCAAACATTCCGGAAAGAGGTAATACAAATCCTGCTTAAGCTCTTCCAAAACATAGAAGTAGAAGGAATATTGCCTAAATCATTCTACGATGCCAGCATTACCCTAATACCAAAACCAAACAAAGATACCACAAAAAAGGAAAATTAAAGACCAATTTCTCTGATGAACCTAGATGCTAAAATCCTCAACAAAATACTTGCTAATCACATTCAACAACATGTCAAAAAGATTATACACCATGGCCAAGTGGGTTTCATCTCGGGTATGCAAGGATGGTTCAATATAAGAATGTCAATCAATGTAGTACACCATAAACTGATTGAAAGAAAACATCACATGATCATCCCTATAGATGCCGAAAAAGCATTAGAAAAATGCAGCACTCTTTCCTCATAAAAACACTGCAAAAGAAGGAATGGAAGGAAACTTTCTGAATATGATAAAGGGTATATATGAAAAACCTAACTGCTAACATCTTCAATGGTGAAATCCTAAAAGCCTTCCCTCTGAGATTGGGAACTAGACAAGAATGCCCACTATCACCACTCCTATTTAACATTGTCTTAGAAGTACTTACCCAAGCACTGAGGCAAGAAAAAGATATAAAAAGCATTCAAATTGGAAAAGAAGAAGTACAAATTTCATTATGTGCAGAAGACATGATCCTATACATAGAAGTCTCTGAGAAATCTACAACAAAACTTCTAGAACTTATAAAGGAGTTCATTAATTTTGCAGGCTATAATATCAAGGATCAAAAATCAGTAGCATTTCTGTACACAAATAATGAGCCATCTGAAGAGGAAATCAAGAACAAAATACCATTTACAATAGTGACTAAAACAATCAAATACCTACGAATAAATTTAGCTAAAGATGTAAAGGACTTATGTACAGAAAAGTACACAACCCTGTTAAAGGAAATCAAAGAAAACTTAAATAAATGGAAGAATATTCCTTGTTCATGGATAGGAAGACTAAACATCCTCAAGACGTACATCCTACCCAAACTAATCTACAGAGTTAATGCAATCCCAACAAAAATCAACACTGTATTTTTTAAGGGACAGGAAAAACTAACCACAAAATATATTTGGAAAGGTAAGAGGCCCAGAATTGCCAAAGACATATTGAAAAATAAAAAAGAAGTTGGAGGTATCACATTACCTGACTGTAAAACATAGTGCAAAGCTACAGTGCCAAAACTTCATGGTATTGGCACAAGGATGGGCATACAGACCAATGGAACTGAAATGACAGTTCTGATATAGATCCTCACATATGCAGTCATCTGATATTTGACAAGGCCACCAAGCCCACTCAGTTGGGAGAGAATGGCCTCTTTAACAAGTGGGGCTTGGAGACCTGGATATCCATATACAAAAGAATTAGAGAGGGAAGCAGCTGTGGCTCAATCAGTGGGGCTCCCGTTTGCCATATGGGAGGCCCCGGGTTTAGTTCCCAGGGCCTCCTGGTGAAGGCAAGCCCGCCCACACAGCGTGGTTAGCTGACCCAGCGAGCACAAGCAGCAAGGGGGGGATAAATGAAAAAATAAATAAAATCTTTAAAAAAAAAAGAATTAGAGATGAATACCATCTCACAGTTTATACAAAAATCAACTCAAGATAGATCAAAGAGCTAAATATAAGGGCCAAAACCATAAAGATCTTGGAAGATAATGGAGGAAAGCTACTACAGGACCTTGTAATAGGAAATGGTTTCATGAACTTCACAGCCAAAGCACGAACAGCAAAAGAAAAAATAGATAAATGGGATCTTCTCAAAATTTAAAACTTCTGTACCTCAAACGGCATTATTAAGAAAATAAAAAGGCAGCTTACCCAATGGAAGAAAATAGTTGGCAACCATATATCTGATAGGAGCCTAATATCCTGCATATATAAAGAAATCCTACACCTAGAAACTGAAAATACAAACAACCCATTTAAAAAGTGGGCAAGTGACCTGAAAAGACACTTCTCCAAGGCTAAAAAAGCACATGAAAAAATGCTCAACATCGCTAGCTATTAGGGAAATGCAAATCAAAACTACAATGAGATACCATCTTACTCCCATCAGAATGGCAGTTATTAAAAAAAAAACAAACAAAAAAAAAACAGCAGACTATAAGTGTTGGAAATTATGTGGAGAAATGGGAAACCTCATCCTCTGCTGGTGGGATTGTGGAATGGTCCAGACACTGTGGAGGTCTGTTTGACAGTTCCTCAGAAAACTAACAATAGATCTTCCATATGATCTAGCGATTCCACTGCTGGGTATATATCCAGAAGAATTGAAAGCAAAGACACGAGCAGATATATGCACACCAATGTTCATAGCGGCATTGTTCACAATTGCCAAAAGTTGGAATCATCCCTGGTGCCCATCAACAGATGAATGGATAAACAAAATGTGGTACATACATACAATGGGATATTACTCAGCTGTAAGAAGGAATAAAGTGCTAACACACGGAATAACATGGATGAATCTTGAAGACCTTATGTTGAGTGAAGCAAGTCAGGCATTGAAGGATGAACATTATATGACCTCACTGATTTGAATTGAGGAAAATGTGCATTCTCTGAGAACCATTGTTTGAAAGATAGTTTAATAAGTGAGAGAAAGAGAAGAGTAGATTGTGAGTCATCACCCTTATGGACATAATCTATGGTATAGTGATAGAGTATAGTTGCATATTGAAGGATAGGACAGGTAGGTAGTGATAGTACTGGGTTTGGTGGTGCAGTGTTAAACAGTGGGTAGATTAGGAAGGGTGGGTTAGAATAGCCAGAGTAGTGGGGGGAGTGTTGGGAGAGGGGATAGGTGAACATTGGATTTGTGGGTATGAGGTTGAAAGTGCAGGAGTGGGAATGCTTTTATGATAATATAACTAGGTAGTGTCACTGGGTTAGGTTGTAGGTTGGAGGAGCATTCGAGATGGGGCACATCTGGAGTAGGCTTCTGGGGAGTGTGTGAGTGTTCATCGTGTCATACTGTGCTGTGATGGGGAGTGGAGACCCACACGGTGAGTGGGAAGGAGATGGACCTGCATCTTTGGGAGGACTGATTCACCCAGAAACAGACAGTTGGGTGTATCTTAGGAGCAAGGGTGGATCCTAACAGGGGAGGATAATCGACATGTCAAGACCTCTTGTTGCATGTAACTATGAATCTTTCATCCAATGAGTCAAGAAAGGGGGGTGTCATGTGCCCCAGAGGGATGGGGAGGAAGAAACAGAAATGATCAAACCGAATATTCAGTGGTCAGGGGAAATGTATTTCATTACCTTACAGTAATGGACACAGGACATGGTAAATATCAAGAAGAATTATTAAATGGTACCATCTAAAATGTAAACTGTAAACCATTGACAATGTTTAGTAGCTATTTTTCACTATCTGTATAACAATTATAACATTGCTACCATCCACATAAAAAGGTTTCAATATGGGGTAAGGAAAGGGGGTGGAGGTTGGGTATATGAGAGTCTCTAGTATTTCTGTGTGTGACTTTGCTGTGACCTAAAACTTCTTTGAAAATTAAATGAAAATTTGGTAGACACTGGGGAGTGAAAGGGGACAGGTGCCACAGTACAGACTGGACACCCAATAATTCAGTGATAGATGGAAAAAAAATGATTAAAAAAATTTTTTTACTATTTTCTGAATGTCCCAATCCTTTAATTATATTTTATTTTTAGTTTTTTTTTCTGAGTTTCCATGTATTTTATCTCTTACATTTAAGATTATCTTTATTATTTCATTTTCCTATTAATTACATTTGGTTATTATATGGGCTTCATCTTCAAGGACGCTTTAGATCACAGAAGGTTTACAACAGGGGCTGCAGAGGATCATTGGTGGGGGGTGTCTGGGATGGGGGATTCATGAGTGGGAGTTCATCTGAATATACATGAAAGATATATAAAATTGTCCAAATGATCAAGTTGAGGGGAATGGTCACAGTGGGTGGAGAATGACTCAATAAATGAGAGGATACTGAATTCCCAGGCTGGAGAGCTCTGCCACATTCTCCAAGGGAGCAGCATCAGTCCCCTGAGTGCAGGGGCAGTGTCTGGCAAAGGAGGATGGCCCACTAATGGGTTCTTACCAGTCTTTGCTCTTGTAATTGAAACTTACCCTACTGTTATGGAGTGTCTAAGGGTTGCCACCTGAGATCCTCCTTGTTGCTCAAATGTGGCCTCTCTAAGCCAAACTCAGAATATGAATTTTCCCAGAGGAAAATGACTCCCAGGGATGAGCCTCCCTGGCAATGGGGGATTAACACCATGTATCATCTGGCAATATTACTGGAAAAAGACCTTGAATAAAATGGGGAAAAGGTAAAGAGAAATGAGTTCATGTAGCTAAGAGACTTCAAAGACAGTCTCTTATATTCAGGATTCAATTGATAATGTTCCACATTGCAAATGAGGAACCTGCCTGCAATGAGTATCTAGATGTGTTGTCGTGGGGGGGTGGGGAGGGGGGACAAGCTACTTAATTCTGTGTATTAATACAGGTGTGCTTGAGGAAAGAGTGATCAGCCACAGACATTAGGGTGAAGTTAAGAATCAAACTCTGGGCTCTTAGTTCTTTCATTCTCAAGTGACAGAATCCTACATTAACTCAGGTTTCCTTAACTTTTAGAGCCTGGAAACAAGAACTGAACTTAGAATTACCCACTTCTTTCACTTAAATAAATTCACAAAGTCCTGATCTGCTGCTCACTAGCTATTTGAGATGGTTTTCAACCTTTAAAACCTTCAGTGTCCTAGAGTTTATAGTACTTTATAATATGCATTATTGTGAGGGTAAGTGATTTTAAAATTGCCCCATATTCTCTCCATGAATTGTTATTTTAATGATTTTTTCTAAGAAATTTGATCAGATACAGATTAAGTGACTATAAAATACTGATTTCCTGTAGTTTTAAATGTCTGAGAAAAAAATTAATAAACTGATTTGTGAATGGAAGAGAGGGAAAGACCAACTGAGCTTCTGCGTGTGCATTTAGGGACTGGGCCTCTACAACCTGTGCAAATGCAGTGACATAAAAGAAAGAACCTCATGGTATACAGGGAAAAGCCTCTGACATTTTGATTAGGTTCTTACTTGATATGTCTTTTTCAGATCTGAGATGCATAAGGTAAAAATGTTTACTCTTTTTTCTTTCCTTTTGTCTTGTCTCCCATTCCTCAACCATCTACTGTAGCAATGTTAGTTCCTGGCAACAAATAACCTTAACCTATTCTCAGTCATAATCTTGCACGTCACTGATTTTATTGATTTGTCTCCTTCTACTCATATAGGTTACTCTTAATAATGGCCAATATTTGGACTGTATTGCCTATCTTTGGTGATCTTTGTTATTCCTCATTTCAGATTTTCCTTGCAGCTAACCAGATACCACTCCAGGCTTCGTCATATTTCCTCCTAATCTTCAGAAAGTTAGACAAGCACAGAGTCATCAAAGTTTCCTGAACTATGTGCCTGATGATAGTATTTTGGGGCCTCCCAAGAAACTGCCTGAGCCTGGCCAAGTCAAAGTTTTAAAGTAAATGCCCAAAGGCACAAGGGACATTACCATGGACAATGGTTTAGGAACATTTGGTGAAGATACAATTAGATTGCCTCAGGGTATATGATTTATAAGAGCTTTCAAACCTATTAATTTTTGCATTGTCACATACATTCATGTTCCATTCTTCCAATCAAATTTTCTTGAGGCATAGGCATAAAACAGATGACTCCTAGGACTTAAATACTTGCATTAGTTTTTTCAGGAATTTAAAAATCCTTAATGATTATTTTAATTCAGAGCTAGTGGGCAGATGTTAAATCTGCATTAAAAATTCCCAATTTACTTTCTGTGGAATAAAGATCCTCTTCTTGCAACCCTGGTGTGTTTTTTTTTGGATATATAGAGTGCACTCCATTTGAAAATATGTATAAAGTTAAAAGATATTTTGATATCCAAATATTTTGAGAATTACACATGTGTGATTAAATTAGTGATTTATGTTTCTCTACATTTTCTTCAAATTTGGATCTTGGAGAAGAATTACCAGAGTGAATATCTCAGGGGGAATTCTTCCAGTTACAGCCTAAAACTACCGTAAAGTCAACACAGAATTGATGGTCAATAAATTACACATGCCATCGTGGTTTGGGGAAAGCCCCACTAACCATATGTTAGCATGGTTGAATTCTATTCACACTTATCCCATCTAATTTCACTTTCCTGCAGCATAAGATAATTTGATTAATGTAAAATTATTTGGCACACTATAGTTTTAATTGCATGCTATTTACAAGAGGAATACTAGTTGAAAAGAGTAGAGTTAAAGTAAGGAAATTTTAATTGTTCTTAGTGAATTTCGTTGAGTCCCATTCTGATACTTATGTATTTTCTTCCATATTCTTATCGAGGAATAGCCCCTTTCATGTTTATCAACAACAAAGAAGAATTTACTGCCTTTCGTACAACCTGATATCCTAAACAACAAAAACAGATTAATCTGTGTCATCTAAGGTAATTTTATAACATGGTATATTCTGATAAGTATAGAAGAAAATTTGAATATAGAGTGGAAACTTTAACTCTAAGAGCATCTATTACATGCCATAGCACACATAAAGGGCATGCACTCTATGAAAGATATAAATCAATCCCTTAAATATATTTTCTAATGAAAGAAAAAATCAGGCTAAGGATTATCATTAAGAATTACCTTAAATAGGCAGTATAGTATCAGAATAGCTTTTTCCCCCATTAATTATAAAAATTGAAGCATACATGGTCACCCTTTTAAAATTTATGTTGTGTTCTTCTGGTTGTTGTTTATTGCTTCATTTGAGTTGGTTTACATGTGTGCATGCCAATGTCAGTAGTTGCTAAACTCTTTGCTCAAAGAAGAAAGGAAGGAACAGGAAAATAACCAGTGTGGCATGAACCATGTATGAAAAGGGTTTTTCATATTAACTCTCATACCTTTGATTATATTTCTGAATTAAACAAATTCTCAATTGTATATATCAGGAAAAAGAGGTTTAATGATATTAATGAATAGACTCAATATTAAGAACTGGAAAGTTTATTGTACACTCCTCACCATTTCTACCTCTGTCTTTGTAACCAATATTTAAACCACATATACAGTGTTTGGCTAATAATTCCTTCCTTCCACAATTTATGCCTGTAAAACTTTCATAGGAGTTTTCCTTACTACCTCTATGGTCAAATATTATTATTTCTTTTAATGACAATATTTCTTCTCAGGTGAATGTGCTCAGGTTTCCCTTTACCTCTATAAATAGCAGTGATCATAATAGTACCTTCCCTCAGAATGTTAGATGGATTTTTAGGGCTGCTATTGATTAAACAACTATCAAAATCTAGAGAGTAAGTTAGAATCTTTACCTAAAGAATGTAATTTTAGGTAAAATTGAAGAACAATTATTTCAAAATGGTTTAGAATCAGAGAATTCTGGACCACATATTTATATTAACTGCAAGATATAGATTTACATAAATATTGAGGAAGTCAGACTTGGTGATCCGAACTGAGAATTCATGACTGTTCTCACAGCTGCACCCTGGAAATCCTTCACCCCATCCTGCTCTGCTCTCACAAATGAAATGCGGCATCGAACTCAGTGAGAATTGAGACATCTGACTTCTAATATCTACAATGGATACGTTATTGATTCTGAAAAACTACTGAGGTTTCAAGCTCTGACTCAAATTTATTGGAAATCATGGACTTAGATCATTAGGTGATATTATAATGAAGTAGTTCACCAACCTACTCATAAAGCAATTATACTTAAATCAATATATTTAATGCAAATTAATGCATGTGACAATTAACATTATAACATCTCATGAAGAATCGGTATCAGTAGTAAAAGGAAAAGGATAGGTCAATGAACCATCCTTTAATTATTCTATATTATTTAGTAACTGTTAACTGCTAAACATACTGTGCACATTACTTATTTTCTCTTTGTTAAAAAAAGTTGGATACTAAGGCTTAAAGCACAAATGAAGACTTTAAAGCAATACAATGAGACTTTCTCATTGATGAAATTATGTAAATAATTTAAACTTCTCTTAGAATGGACTATTTTTAAAATTTCTTACCTGTTACAAATTTGATTTCTAAAATTATTCTAAAGAAACTGAGCTTGAATTTGTGAATCAAGGGATCTGATGATAACTAAAGAAACTTGTTACAAAAATATTCTCTTTTTTTTTTAAATGGCACCCAGGGGGTTCAGATGTGGCTGCCACATTGAAAATCCAGAATATGGTAGAAGATGTGCTATAGTTTCACAGCCTCATAGGATGACAGAAAATTCCTCATCCCTGCATAAAATAGTTCATGGAGGTTCTCTCTATTTTGCAATCTCTTTTTCCCAGTGTAAATAATGTCTCAAGATTGTACAAAACATGCCTCTTTCATCACATTCTTAATGCAGTAAATAGCAACTGAGTGCAAACTGACCATACAGCTTGTCTTGCAGTTATATTGTATCTTCTTTTAATGGACTCCGGGTTTTGTGGATTTGATTATATCTAATATTTCTAGCAAAATACCATGAACCATAGACTACTCAAACATACTTGGGTAATTCATCCATTATATATTTCCTTTACCTATTGCCATCACAGTCTTATTGACAGTATATGTTCTAAGAATAATTCTAACATATGAAATAAAAAAAGAAAAATGAATGGGACTGCAGATTATTTTCCACAACCACATCCATTAATAATATATATTTTTAAATTTTATGTAGACTTTCAACCATTCTTTGCTATTCAATATAACTGATGCTACATTAGTTTAGTGTATCCAATTGGCAATATTTGCTGACTAGGCAAACACAATAAGCTCTTACAAATTAAATTTTCCAATTTAAGCTGGAGTTCATTAAGCATAAGAATTTCCTGAGTATTCAGTTGCAGAAAATTAAAGGAGGCAGTCCATTCATGCATAAATATAGTAATTTGACTCTATGGATAATGCAGTAATTAAAAATAAACCAAAAAAATATAATAAAGGAAATGAAACTTTTGTTATTATCTAAGTAACATAATTAACAGAAATAAAATGTTTTATGATGAAGCTAATGTTCAAAATATTAAACTTCAATGGTAAAATTAAATAATACATATTTATTTTCATTATAAAATTATTTACACTATATAAAATGAGACAATAAAAAAGAACAAGCAATTTAATTAAATTAATAAACAATAATTAATATTCTGTGCATGTCAATCCATGGTTTTGGTAAATTTTATATTATTGTGATACTACTGATATATTCTTCACCCAAATTCATTTCTTTTTCTTTACAGGGTCTTAACTCATTTCTGCATTTTATACACAAACTGAAATACATGGAAAGCCACAACATCTCAGAATTCATTCTTTTGGAGCTTTCTTATGACCAGGACATATGAATAATTTGCTTTGTGTTCTTCCCATTCAGTTATGTTTCCATTTTGGTAGGAAACCTTGTGATCCTTGTCTCTATTAGCTGCAGCTCCCTCTTTAATCAACCCACGTACTACTTCCTGAGTCATTTATCGTGTATGAACATCAGCTGTACCTCTAGTGTTACACCTAGACTTATCAGTGACTTGTTAGTGGGGACAAAAACCATCTACTATGGAAATTGCATATTGCAGGGCTTTCCCAAGCACTTCTTTGGAGGTATTGTGATCTGCATTATTGCTGCCATGGCCTTCAATTGTTACATTGCCATCTGCAAACCTCTGCACTATATGATCATCAGGAACAGGACAAGATGTAATTTTCTAATTCTAGCTGCTTGGGCTGGTGGAGCTCTCCATTCTTTTTCTCAATTTTATCTGGTACTCCAGTTGTCCCTTTGTAGTCCTAATGAAATTGATCACTATTTCTGTGATATCTTCCCATTGCTAAAAGTTGCCTGTACTGACACCTACATCACAGGTGTCCTTGCGGTAGCAGATTCAGGTGTGGTTGCCTTAGTAACTTTTGTGGTCTTATTTGTTTCTTATATCATTATATTATTTACTTTAAGAAATTATTCAGCTGAGGGAAGATGCAAAGTCCTCTCTATCTGTGGTTCTCATATTACTGTGGTAGTCTTATTTTTTGGTCCTTCAATCTTTGTCTACCTCAAACCATCAACCACTTTCCCTGAGGATAAAATATCTTCACTGTTAAAAATCTTGGCCAAAGGTATGAAGGAAATGCTTTCTTAATCAGTGAATTTTAATGAAAAAAAATTACAATTTTATTTTAAAAATTAAGTCTGTCTGTAAGACATACTAACAAACATTTTGTGGTATGGGGAAGTTAAATTCTGTAATTTAAGTAGTCATTTTAATTTTTATAAGTATTTACCTTTATATCCTTTAATGGACCTCAAAATCAATTGTGTAATATAAAAATTGGAATAGTAGGCTCTTATCTAACATGGTTTCTGGGGGTCAACTCTTCTGACTTTCTGTTAAAAAATAATTATTAATGAAGACAGACAAAAATCCAATAATGCAGAAGGCTGAATACACAGTTCCTGGTATTTAACCTATTGACCAAGTAGAAAATCATTTCCCATAAACCTTAAAAAAATGATTTATATAATGCAAGTTTTGACCACCTTTTACCTTGTTAAAATTCGTAGCCAAATGGCTAGTCATCGGATTTGGAACCAAGGTCCTTTCACAGTGATAAGAGAAAAAAATCAGCAAAATAGAAAAATTAACTTAGTGAAAATACCAATATGTCTACACATGCACAAGCAAAAACACTGTAACACAATAGATATAGCATCACTAGCAGCTATTAACAAAGACTTCTGAGAAGATTTCCTAGAGTAGAACATAATTTGTTAAAATGACTCTTAAGAAGCAAAGCAGATATCATAAGGGAGAAGGATTATCTGAAAAGGAAAATAATGAAAATACAGAAAGATTCAGATCATGTACATACAATAAAACAAGTTGCAATCATTCTGGGGGCAATGTACAAAAATGATAATGATCAGAAAAATAATGAGACTGATAAAACTAAGTAGAGCTCTCAGAGTAGAATGGAATTGGACAAATTATTATTTTGTCGAGAAAATAATGAAGGAAACAAATTATTGCCAGATCTAATTTCTCTTTGGAAAATCCATAACCAGACAGTATGGCAAAGTCTGAAGATTTGAGTGTAAGTTTTGGAACATGAAACATTTCATCACTACACTATTTGTATTACATCATTCACAAAAACGAAAATTAAAACCTTCCCATTTAATAAGCTTATTGGGTAAACAACTTGTGCTTTTTTCAAAAATTATGTTTTCAAACAAATAGTCAAACATAGCATCTCTTCTTTTTCTTTGACTGTGTACACTGTTCTCACTTATCAGGAACATTTCCTGTATGATTAAAAATTAACCATTAATAATGGAATTAGTGTTTTCTGAAAGGCCAGACCCTTTAACATCTATCTTCAAGTGTAAATCAGGGACAGAATGAAATCTTGCAAATTGCCAGCCTCTTAAGATATTCTTTTTGTTATTTATTTTTTACATACACTACTATCCCAAATATTCCTGAGCCTCAGATATATTATGAAGCACATAAACCAATCTCACTCTGTGCCTTGGTTCCCATTTCTTTAGACTGTCTTTCTGTCCAGGCAGTTATCATTTATCAGCAGAATGACTACATTATTTTCCAAATAACACTTCCCTGATTGCATTACCACCGCTCCACAGCCAGGGCGAGATCTGGGAAAAACCACAGGTGTAGGAAGCTTTGTCTTTATTGCCAGGATCTCCTCTTTTTGATATTTCACCTCTTAAGGTCTTTCACATATCTAAGTAATAACTTACGTCCATGGGAATTTTGGAGATTCTGAAATATAAAGGAAAACCATTCTGTCTGTTCCAAAGGAAATAAGCTCATACTATTTAGGTATTCATAATTCAGATGATTTGGTTTAATGTATTAATTTTCCAAGGAATATCTGAATTTTTTAAAGTAAATAAAAGTGTCCATATGTAAGTATGCCTGTGTGTTTATCATGTTTATATCTCTGTAATTACGACATGGGTGTCTATATAAGTCTTTTGCCTTAAATCCACTGTGTTCAGAGATCTGGATACTATCTGTGTTTTCAATTATTTAGGTATTTTAAATGCCCTAATAATGACCTTTTTAAAATATTCTGCCTCTGTATGCAGGTATATGTTTTATTTAATTGTTGAATATATAATTTTATACATGTCTAAATATGCCAATATATGCTTTTTTCCATTAATATTTTTATTTACAAATCAACTTTATTGATACATATTAATAAAGCATAAATCCATTCAAAGTGTACAATCAGTGGTATTTGGTATAATCACATAGTTGTGCATTCATCACTTCAATCATTTTAAAAGTATTTTCATTATTCCAGTAATAATAATAATAATAATAAACAAAAAACAACCAAACAAACAAAACTCATTACCTCTCAATCTCTCTTTGCTTCCCCTGCCATACATAGCTACAATTCTGTTTCATTCTCTCTAGTTTATGTGAATTTATATTTTATAAAAACAGTCTTATATATGCAATATACTTGATCTCAGACTTTCTCTTTAAGCCATACAATGGTACTGCTAGTTACAAATATTATGTTGTGTATTCAACTTTTCTATTCATTTCCAAAGATTAACACATATGATTTTCACCAGTTCTGCACAAGTTAACTCTCAGCTTTCGATTTTCTAACCTCATTCTATTTTCTGGTGACCCATATTCAAGTTATTAAGTCCATGAGATTATGCAATATATTTAGTTCATAATAGTGCAATCACAGAGTATTCATCCTTTTATGTTTGGCTTCCTTCACTCAACATAATGTCCTCCAGATTCATCCATATTATCATATGATTCACAAATTCATTTCTTCTTACTACTGCATAATATTCCATCATGTGTATACACCACGATTTGGTTATCCATTCTTCATTTGATGGACTCCTGTATTGTTTCCAGCTTTTGGCAATTGTGAATAACTCCACTAAGTACATTGGTGTGCTTATGTCTGTTCATGTCACTGCTGTCAGTTTTCCTGGGTTTATACCTAGTAATGGTATTGCCGGATCACATGACAAATCTATATTTGCATTCCTTAGGAACTGCCAAACAATGCTGAACAGTGGCTGTACCATTCTACATTCCCACTAACAGTGAATAAGCATTCCTATCTCTCCACATCGACTCCAACATTTACAATTTTCTGACGTTTTAGTAGTGGCCAGTCTAATAAGTGTGAAATGATATCTCATTGTAGTTTTATTTGCATTTCCCTAATTGCTAGTGATGCTGAACATTTTTTCATGTGTTTCTTTGCCATTTGAATTTCTTCTTTGGACAATTGTCTTTTCAAGTCTTTGCCTATTTATTAATCAGGTAGCGTGACTTTTTAGTTTTGAACTGTATGATTTTTTAATATATAATGGATATTAAACCCTTATTGGATATGTAACAGCCAAATATTTTTTCCCAATTTGTTGGCTTCTTTTTACCCTTTTGACAAAGTCCCTTGAGTGCAAAAGTGTTTAATTTTGAGGAGGTCTCATTTATCTTTTTCTTTTGTTGCTCATGCTTTGGGTGTAAGGTTTAAGAAACTACCTCCTAACACAAGATCTTGAAGATGTTTTCCAACATTTTCTTCTAGGAGTTTTATGTTTGCCACTTTTATAGTTAGGTCCTTGATCCATTTTGAGTTAATTTTGTATAAGGTATGTGATAGGGGCCCTCTTTCTTTCTTTTGTATATGGCTATCCAGTTCTCCCAGCACCATTTGTTGAATAGACTGGTTTCGTCTTTGACAAGTGATCTTGTCAAAGATCACTTTACTGTAGATGTGAGGTTTTATTTCTGAGTTCTCCCTTTGCTTCCATTGGCCAATATATCTATCTTTATGTCAGTAACGTGCTGTTTTTACCACCGAGGCTAAGTAATACGCTTTAAGTTCAGGAAAGTGAGTCCTCCAAATTTGTTCTTATTTTTAAAGACATTTTTGACTACCCTTCGAAATAAGTTTGATCATTGCCACTTCCATTTCTGCAAAATAGGCTGTTGGGATTTTGGGGGGGATTGGATTGAATCTGTGAATCGGTTTGGGTAGAATTGACATTTTCACAATATTTAGTCTTCCAATCCATAAACACAGAATGTCTTTCCATTTATTTAAGTCTTCTTTGGTTTCTTTTAGCAAGGTTTTGTAGTTTTCTCAATACAGATCCTTTTGTCCTCAGTCAAGTTTATTCTTAAATATTTGATTTTTAGTCGCTATTATAAATGGATTTTTTTTTCAGATTTCCTACTCAGATTTCACATCAGTAGTATTTAGAAACACTACTGATTTTTGAGTATTAATCTTGTACACTGCCATTTTTCTGAGTTCATCTATAAATTCTAGTAAATTTCTTGTGGATTTTTTAGGATTTTCTAGATATAGAATCATAACATCAGCAAATAGTGAAAGTTTTACTTCTTCCTTTCCTTTTTGGATGACTTTTATTTCTTTAGCCTGATTGCTCTAACTAGAACTCCTAGCACAATATTGAATAACAATGGTAGCAGTAGGCATCCTTGTCTTGTTTCTGATCTCAGGGGGAAAGTTTTCAGTCTTTCATCATTGAGTACAATGCTAGCTGTAGGTTTTTCATAAAAATTTCAAGCTCATTGCATGCCACAATGGAATTATATTCATTTTAATCAATTATAGTTATTAAAATTTTCTTATTTCTTAAAAATTAGATCTTTTGCAGTGTATAATTTTAATTTACAAATGTTTATATTTAAATCTGTATAAATCTTTTGCCTTAAGTCCACTGTACCCAGAGATCTGTGTTTTAAATTATTGAGGCATTTTAAATGCCCTTCATAATGATGTTTTTAAAATATTCTGTCTCTGCATGCAGGTATATGTTTTCTTTAATTGTTGTATGTATAATTTTTATATTCCTAAATATACCAATAGATGCTCTTTACCATTTTTTCCATGCTGAGTTATTGCCTGCTTTATTTATCAATAACATAAAGGAATATTTAGTTCTTCCACTGTGAATTTATATGTTTTTTCATGTAGCTTTATCCAATGTTATACACACACACACACACATATATAACAATGATATTAAATTTTTCTATCAGCCAGGATTTTACAACAAGAGAGGGCAGAGTCAAATTCAGTAAAAGGCGATAATAAGAGATTAATTTCAATAGCTGTGGAAAGATGTAAAACAACAACAACAACAAAAAACTACCAAGAATGTGCAGTGCCTTGGGGCTAGTAAAAGTACAAGTCTGACATCTGTTAGGTAGAATATATTAATAGAAGTTTCCCTGGTGGTGTAAAGAAGGGTGGAAATGGGTGATGTGACAAGAAATACTATTTTAAAAAGAAATTATAACATAAGAATGACTTTGTGTGGACCATAAAAATTATTTGCTCTAAATTATGGGCTAAGGTTAATTCAACTCTATTTCCTTTAATGTATACTGATACTCTTCCTATGCCCATAGCAGGGGGGAAAAAAGATGGAGCAATATAAACAAAAGAAAAAAAAAGATTATGTATTTTTTTCTGAATGATAACTGCTACCTTGTATTAGCTGATTACAAGTAACACAAAATTATATCTTGTAACACAAAACGATGTACATGGCTTTGAGGTTTCAAATGAGTGTAATTACATACTTGGAAACTTCTCCCATAGCTCCATAATAAATTCCACAATTTTATATAGATTAGGAAAACCTTGATATTCTTCTGATACTCATCATATTGATCAAATTGGATGACAAAGAAATATTCAACATATATTAAGTATTTTACAATGGAAAATTTCAGCAAATAGTCTTTGAAGACGTTCTTCTGGTATATTGATGTGATGGAAAAATAATTTTCATATTATATCATCAGTGCTATTACCTAAGTGTTCCTGAAACACTGCTATCATAACCATAGAGAACTAAATAAAAGAAAAAAGTCTTAAAAATCTGTATGTCTGTTATAAGAGCATGGTCTTTATTTCTGCAGGTTTAACTACACATGCATTGGCTGCTGTACAACGCCCATGGAAGTTTTACCTCAGGGTAGCTCCTGTGCTTTTTATTTCAAGGTAATCGAATTAACGTTTTCCTACAAGAATCTTTTAGGTGGAAGACTCATGAAGATTCAGAGGCCTTCCGTATATCTTTATTGCTTTCATAGCACACTCAAGAAAAATAAAAGGATCCAAGCTGAAGGATCACTTAGAGATGCGAAAAAGAAAAGTAAAATGTGGGAGGAGGAGGACTGACTGAGGAGGAATGGGTAGGCAGGAGATGCACCCTAATGTCTCTGAGAATCCCAGGATTGGAAGGGGGTCTGTGCACGGCCGGCTGGCCCAACTCGCTCCCACCCCACACACCCTGGCTGGTTCCTAGCCAGCCTCCCTCAAGCCAGATGTGATCCTGTCCAGAGGAGCCTTAGCTAGGAGAGGTTCCGTCTGGGAGTCAGAGGGCAGGAAGAACATGACATCTCGGAGATGGTTTCACTCAAATAACACTGGCGGAGGCAGAAAACCTTCTGTTGCCAAGAGGAGCCAATGGCAGGTTTTGTTTTTTTGTTGTTGTTGTTGTTTGTTTTTTTCAAGGCCCAGTAAAAGTAATCCCGGAGACTTTACACTTTCGGTAAGAAGAAGGGGAGCTGTCACACACATCAAGATTCAGAACACTGGTGATTACTATGATCTATATGGAGGGGAGAAGTTTGCCACTTCGGCTGAGTTGGTCCAATATTATATGGAACATCACTGACAGTAAAAAGAGAAGAATGTAGATGTTATTGAACTAAAATATCCTCTGAATTCTGCAAATCCTACCTCTGAGAGGTGGTTTCATGGACACTTTTCTGGGAAAAAAAAGTGAAGAAATTATTAACTGAGAAAGGAAAACATGGTAGCTTTCTTGTACAAGAAAGCCAGAGCCACTCCAGAAATTTTGTTCTCTCTGTCCACACTGGTAATGACAAAGGTGAGAACAATGATGGCAAATCTAAAGTGACCCACGTTATGATTCGCTGTCAGGAAATAAAATACAATGTTGGTGGAGGAGAATGCTTTGCTTATTTGACAGATCTCGTGGACCACTACAAGAAGAACCCATGGTGGAAATATTGGGCATGGAACTACAGCTCAAGCAGCCCCTCAATACAATTCATATCAATGCTGCTGAAATAAAGCCAGGTTCAAGAACTAAGCAAATTGGCTGAGACCACAGATAATGTCAAACAAGGCCTTTGTGAAGAATTTGAGACATTACAACATGAATGCAAACTTCTCTACAGCCAAAGAGAGTGTCAGAGGCAAGAAAATAAACACAAAAAATATATATATAAAAACGTCCTGCTTTTTTATCGTACCAGGGTCGTCCTTCAGGATGGTGATTCCAATGAGCCTGTTTCGGATTATATCAATGCAAATATTATCATTCCTGAAATTGAAACCAAGTGCAACAATTCAAAGCCCCAAAAGAGTTACATTGCCATACAAACAAGGCTGTCTGCAAAACACAGTGAATGACTTCTGGTGGATGGTATTCCAGGAAAATTAACAATTTATTGTCATGTCAATAAAATAAGTGAAGAGAAGAAAGAGTAAATGTGTCAAATACTGGTCTGACATATATGCTTTAAAAGAATATGGGGTCATACACATTAGGAAAATAAAAGAAAGTGTTGCTCATGACTATACATTAAGAGAACTTAAATTTTTCAAAGGTTGGACAAGGAATTACAGAGAGAATGGTCTGGCAATACCACTTTTGGACTTGGCTGGACGTAGTGCCCAGTGACCCCGGGGGAATGCTGGACTTCATACAGGAAGTGTACCATAAGCAGGCGAGCATTGTGGATGCTGGCCTGTGGTGGCTCACTGCTGTGCTGGAATTGGTTAGACAGGAATATTCATTGTGTTTGATATCCTTATTGACATTATCAGATAGAAAGGTGTCGACTGTGACATGAACATGCCCAAAACCATTCAGATGGTGCCATTTCAGAGCTCAGAGATGGTCCACATAGAAGCACAGTATCAATCTATCTATATGGCTGTCCAGCATTATATTGAAACACTACAGCACAGGATTGAAAGAGAGCAGAAAAGCAATAGGAAAGGGCATGAATATACAAATATTAAGTATTCCTTAGCAGATCAGACAAGTGGAAATCAGAGTCCTCTCCCATCTTGTACCCCAACATCATCCTGTGCAGCAATGAGAGAAGATACTGCTAAAGGCTATGAAAATGTGGTGCTGATTCAACAGCAGAAAAGTTTCAGATGAGAAAACCCGCCAAAACTTTTAGATATGGAATTTTACCCTGTCCCTAAAAAGATCAAAAAAAGATGCAAGAAAGTTTATGTGAAGAATAAATTTGAATTTGGAAGGTTTGAGTTTCAGTTGACTACCTTTTCATAAGTGAAATTAGAAACCATTTAAAGACCAATGTGTACAAACTCAACAATACCTGATTTCTCATTTTCTCAGATAAGAAGACATCATCTCTACAAAGTAGACAGTGTTATATTTTATAGAATTTTGTTTTAAATTGAGGGAACAGTTAAATTTTCCTCTAGATTATCAGTGCTTTTGTTTTTTCCTTTTTATAACCTTAACAAATTAAAGTTTGTTTAGTTTTGTTTTTAGGGGATGATAGGGTACTTGCAAAAAGAGAATTGATTTGGGAAAATTAAGTAAAACATCTATTGAAATGGAAACAATTTCATTTACCATCACTTATCCAGCAGTGTATAATTCATTTTATTGGCCTCTTTTTTTAAGTTAATGATAATTAATCCAGTGCCCCCAAAACTGTCAGAAGTTGACATTGTAAAAAAGCAAAAAACTTATGAATTAGTATAAGAGCTTTGTTTGTTTGTTTTGTTTTTTTTTAAGCAGGTAACAAATTACCATTCAGCCTTTTGACTGAGAAGGTTCTGGTGGGAAAACATTTGTCACATTTTCTTTGCAGTGCAGTAATTGCCTTATATTTATTTAAAAAAAAAGGCATCTATGGATGACCAGTACTTTGTTTATCAGTTGTTGCTGGCAAACCACCCCAAAACTTAGTGGCTTAAAACAACATCTCTTTTTGTTTGCTTGCTATACTTCAGTCTGGACTGGGCTCTTTGTTCTGAACTCTTTTTTCTTCTGCTAGTCTTGCTGGTGGTCACTCATGGAGTTGGCAGGTTGATGGAGACACTGGGATGGCAAAGTTTGTCTCTCCCTGCATGTGGTTCTTAGGGTCTCTCCTTCTCCATGTGGCTTCTCCCAAAGTTCTGTCCAGCAAGGTAGCTGTACCTCTTACCTGGCAGCTCAGAGCTCTCAAGACAACAAAAGCAGAAATGACCAGGCCTCCTTATGACTTAGGCCCTGAACTGTGACAAAATCACTTTTACTGCATTCTCCTGATGAAAACAAATCACAGGCCCAGCTCAGTTATAAGAAGGGCATTCCACACGACCAGGGCGTGAGTATCGGAGGCACAGTTCATTGGGGTCCACCAGTGGAACAGACAGCCACAGCTAGTGCCATGGAAAAACAAGTGTTGTTAGCAAAAGTAGAAGTTGCTTATTTGGGGTTGTGATCTCAAGCTGTTTAAGCTGGTGTAAGCTGGAAGTAAGACTGAGAAATAGAGGGCTTTTAAGACACTTCCTGAACCAGTTCTGCCAGCTCTGACCATATTTCCTCCACCTTCACTTGGGAAAACTGGTCTTATAAGGATGAATGTGTTAGGGGGCAGAATATTTGACAGTTGGTGTCTCCATTTGTATGAGACCTAGCAACAGGGCAGAAGCCCAACCTGTGGCATGCCTCATTGATGAATCCGATCAAAAACCCTCAAGTTCTCTAATCAAAGTCCTCTTTACTGAATTTAGTGCAATGAAAGGCCTCATTTGCACAGAAATTAATTAGTTCAAAAATGTTTTCTCTTTTTGGGATTCACCTAATTCAAACTGTCATGGTGTATTTTAGGACTTTGTCCATTTTATCTATGTAGTTCAGTTTGTGGCATACAGTTGTTCATAAAATTCTCTTATGATTTCTTTTAATTCTGTGTGGTCAGTAGTAAGGACTCAATTCTCATTTCTGACTTTTAGAAATTTTCATCCTCTCTCTTTTTTCCTTTATCGGTTTACCTAAGGGTTTTTCAATTTTGTTTGATCTCAAAGAACCACCTCTGGCATTACTGATACACTCTATTATCTTTTTTTGAGGGGGTCCCAACTTCATTTATTTATGCTATAATCTTTGTTATTTCTTTCCTTCTCATTGATTTGGGATTTGTTTGCTATTCTTTTTCTAGTTCCTTCAGGTGTGTAGTAGGTCTTTGTTGTTAGCTCTTTATTTTTTTTAATGTGGTTGTTTACAGTTATAAATTTTCCTCACAGTACTGCCTTTACTGTATCCCAAAAGTTTTGAAATATTGTGTTCTCATTTTCATTCATCTTTATTTCTGATTTTTCCTGAAATTTTTCTTTGACCCACTGATTGTTTACAAATGTGTTGCTTAATCTCCATAACGTTGCACATATCCAGACCTCTGCCTATTATTGATTTCTGGCTTGATTCCATTATAGACAGAGAAGGTACTTTGTATAATTTGAATATTTTTAAATTTATTGATATCAGTTTTATAACCCAACAGATGGTCTTTTCTGGAGAATGATCAATAAGACCTTGAGAAGAATGTATGTCCTGTTCTTTTGTGGTGCAGTGTTCTGTATATTTCTGTTAGTTCTAGTTTATTTATCAAATTGTTAAAGTTCTCTATTTCCTTATTGATCTTTTGTCTAGACATTTTATCTATTGATGTGAATGATGTATTGAATTCTCTAACTATTGTTGTAGAGATATTTATTTCTACCTTCACTTTTGCCAGCATTTCCCTCATGCATTTGGAGGTACCTTGGTTAGTTTCATATATATTTATGATTGTTATTTCTTCTCAGTGGATTGTCCCTTTTAATAATATATAATGTCTTTCTTTGTGTCTTATTTGAAGTCTATTTTGTCTGATATTAGTAAGGCTACCCAAGCTTTGTATTGGTTAAAGTAAGTGTGAAATATCTTTTTCCAGCGCTTCACTTTCCATCTATTTGTATCCTTGGGTCTAGGTGAGTCTTTTGTAGATGGTATATTAATAGCTCATAATTTTCTATCCATTCCACCAGTCTGTGTCTTTTAATTGGGGAGTTTACTCCATTAATATTTAATTTTATAACTGTAAAGGCAGTGATTACTTCACCCATTTTTCTTTTGGGTTTTATCAGTCATATCTTATTCACATCTCTATTTTCACACTTATGATTGCTTTTACTAAGAAACTTCATTTCTAGACTCTCTTCCAAGCCTCTCTTCTGTCTTTCCTTTTCACACTGTAACACTCCCCTAAATTTGTCTTGTCAGAACAGTATTTTGGTGATGAATTCCCTCAGTTTCTTTTTATCTGTGAATATTCTAAACTCACCCTCATTTTTGAAGGATAATTTTGTTGGATATAAAATTCTTTGATTGCAATTTTTCTTTCTCTATCCTAGATATATTATACTACTATCTTCTTGCCTCCATTGTTAATGATGAGAAATGAGCACTTAACTTTACTGAGAATCCTTTGTATATGATTAATTGGTTTTCTCTTCCTGCTTTCAGAATTTTCTTTTTATCTTTAGCATTTGACATTCTGTTTAGAATGTGTCTTAAAGTAGATATATTTTGATTTATTCTGATTGGAGTGTGTTGGGCTTCTTGGACATGGATATCTATATCCTTAAAAGAGTTGGAGAATTTTCTACCTTTATTTATTAAAATACTTTTTCTGCCTATTTCCCTTCTCTTCTCCTTCTGCCACACCCATGACACATGTTTATGCACCTCATATTCCCATTCAGTTCCCAGTGAACCTGTACAATTTTTCTTGTTTTTCTCTATCTGTTCTTTTGTGTGTTAGATTTCAGAAGTCCAATCTTCTAGTTCACTGATCCTTTCTTCTGCCTCTTCAAATCTCCTGTTGTGTCCACCCACCATATTTTAATTTCATTAATGTGGCTTTCATTCCCACAAGATCTGTTAATTTTCTTTGCATGCTTTCAGATTCTTCTTTGTACTCACCCAGTGTCTTCTTAATATTCTTTATCTCTTTAGCCATTTCATTGAATTTATTAAGGAAATTTATTTGAACATCTATGATTAATTCTCTCAAATCCTGTATGTCTTTTAGAGGTTTAATTTTTTTTTCCTTTGACTGGACCATGTCTTCTTGTTTCTTAATATGACTTATAATTTTTTGCTAGTTTCTCATCATCTAATTTTCTTGATTTCTTTATTCTGGTCTCTCTTTCTTTAGCCTAGGGTTTTCTTGTTGAAAGGATTTTTGCTTAAGCTTTTCTTTGGCATTTGGTTCAACTTATTTTGGAGCTTTATACTAGTTTGTTTTTAAACAAATCAAAAATTTTCAGCTCCTTATTCATCTGATTCTTGCCCCATAAGTGGCATGTTTTATCCAGATGTTCCCTGCAGCTTTAAAGTAATGCTGCTTTTATATTCTCTGCTAGCTTAGTCCTTATTGGTGTCATGGTTGAGAATGAGACTGCTAGTTGCACCAGGATGAAACTGTGGCAGGCATCCCAGCCCCTGTGAGATGAGATTCCTAATCAACTGCCACAACCTGTGCTGGGCCTTGTTGCCCATTTTCTTGGGGAAGAGACACACTTGACAAGGTGTTGCCTGACTCTTGGAGAGGACACAGTATCTCTAAATTACATGTAGTCCCTCCCCTACCTGAGGTAGGATTGAGACAGAGACTGCTGATTGCTTTCTGAGTCATCAGGTTGAACTGCCCACCTTGTTCCAAGAAACTGATGAAGCTCTTCCCACTTCTCTCTTCAAGGGCAGGGATAGAGTCAACAGTTCAGATGGTAATTTAAGCCATGTTGGCTATAAATGTCTAGGTTTTCTTGGAGAGACAGATGAAGCTCCTTCTTGTCCTCCCCTGCTAAATACAGGGATGGAGCCAGTGTCCAGGCAGTAATCTAAATCATGAAGACTGAAACTGCCTGCATTTGCTGGAGATATGGGTGAATTTCAGCCCACCTTCCTTTCCTACCAGGGACAGGGATTGAGTTAAGGGTATAGGCAGTAAACTAAGTTCTGCAGGCCAAAAATTTCTGTAGATTCCTGGAGAGACTGATGAATTTCCACCCAACTTCCTCCCCTACTAAGGTCAAGGATGGTGACATGCTTGAGTGACACTTTAAGCTGTACTGACTGAGACTGTCTGCATCTGCCCAGAGAAACTGATGGCTCTATGCCCACCTTCCTCCCATGCCAGGATTGGGATTGGAGCTCAGGCTGTTATCATAAACATGGCTATTTCCAATAGAAGGACAAGCCCAATCTGGCACCACAAAGGAGAAACATGTCTCTCAGTGAAAAGGGTGATTTATTGTGAGTGCACAAGCAAGGAACTGGGGGGATCTTCCCAAATCTAGGTCAAAGGAAGAATGGACACTAGGGTTTTTTTAAGGCAAAGTTGAAGGATAAGGGAGAAAAAAAAAACTAAACAAGTGGTGTCTGGCATCTTGTGAAGAGGGTAGGTGCAATTTCTCAGTCCTTCATTGTCTCAAGCACATCAAACTCGTCCTTAGTTTTACCAGCTAATTAACCATAGTTTAGATATTGTTGTGCAGAAGCAAGGTCTTCATGGCTCCCTTCTCAACCCACCACTCAATTATATCAAGCTTTTTGTCTCTGAGAAAAGCTACAGATTTACTGGGTTATAAGGTGTTTCTGACACCATTCTTTCTGGTTTTGCTTTGAGATATTAACTTATTTCTGTAACAAAACTGAGCAAGTCCAATTAATATCCCTCAGTGAACTAAGGCAAAGAGTAAATTTCTAAAATTAGATCAATAGAAAACTAGCTCAATTAGTGAATTAGAATTTTCAGAGCTGCTAAAATGAAGAAAGTTTTAGTAAGAACATTTTCCATCTACCAAGGTTAGGATGGTAAACTGACCTTGGTGGAAAGGAGCCAATCCCTACTGTCCAGGCAGTCTCTATGTTTTTCAAGCAGTCCCATTTTCCCTTCTGCTGGAGTCAGAGTTAAAATGGAGACTGTTCATTTCTTTCTGACTTGGACGTGTTCAAAATTTAGCTGTACTTAGAATTGGAATCTTGCTAGCCTAAATTTCTAATCAATAGCTATAGTTGTTGCCTGGCCATATCCTCCTCCACTGTTTTTGGGAACTAGAGCTTCCAGTTCCAGTCAGGCACTGGTTTCAGAAGTGGCCTGCCTCACCAGTCAGGACTAGGCCTTGGCCTCCACAATGTGGAGGGATATACTCATGAATCATTACTGCAGATGACCAGTCTTTCCCTACTGTTCTTCCATGAATGGTGTATGCTGTTCTTCTGGTCACCAGAGGACCCCCAAACAGGTGATTTAAATATATTATGGCTGATAACTCACTATCCTGTAGGATAAGAGGATTCTTAGATCTCCCTACTCTGCCGCCATCTTGCCCATTTACCCCATTTAATCTCACCTATTATGTCTTTCATTCCCCAAAGATCTGTTACTTTTCTGTGCAAACCTTCAAATTCTTCTTTATGAATATCCAGTGCATTCTTAACATCTTTTATCTCTTTCGCTGTATTTTCCTTCAATTCCTTGCATTGATTTAGGGGATTTGTGAGAACATCATTGATTAGTTGTTTTAAATCCTGTTTCTCATCAGGATTTTTAATGTGTTCCTTTGTCTAGCTTATCTTCCTCTTTCTTATTATGTCTTATAATTTTATTGCTGATGTCTAGGCATCTGATTATGTTGATGTGTTACTCTGATAGTCAGTTCCTCTTTCTTGCCTAGGATTTTACAGTGAATGCTTTTATTCCACAGCTTTTCTTTGATACTTGGCTCAACTCATTCTACATCTGTAAACTTTCCCTGTTTAAGTGGTCAAAAGAGAACTAGGGACCCATTAGTCGGGTGCAGACCAGATGTAAGGGCAATTGGAAATTTACATCTTACCATGCTAAATAGCTCAGTTATTGAGAAATAAAGTACCTGAAAAATTTTTAAAATGCTTATAATAAACCAGCTTCCATTCCAAGATAGAAAGGCTTGAAAGTCATGATTATCATCTTTACAATAAGAAAACAAGCTGGAAAACTGAAAATCAAAAACTCTTCTAAGATCCTTCAGAGAATTGAGGCTTCAGGGCAAATGACTGCCTCCCAAACTGTAAAGATGGGCAGATAGAGAAAACCACAATGTACCTAAACAGAAATCACCATTAAAGCCAGAATCAGGTAGGAATACTTGAAGGATAATTGATAAATATCTGTAGAATAGGCATGCATTAGCTTGACAGATTAAAATTTCTAGCTTCCCCACCTTAGGGGACACCCACACTATCATGAGTCTTATTTCCAGGAGTCTCTCCAAATTATCAATAGCAATTTCAAAGAAAAACTCTATCCATGTTTCCAAGAAGGGTGTGGTTATGTAAACATTTTAAAGTAAGGCAGAGAAATCTGTTCTTAACTTATGCCTGAAAACAAGGGAAATTACTTTACCAGAGCCTAGCCTAAATGGCTTTTTACCAGATCATAGTCATTCTGGGATAAAGAAACTACCCAATTCTTGCACCTCTAAATTCTTAGGGGGAAACTGAGAAATTTTATAAAGGTCACAGCCCAAGAACACAAGCTCACTAAAAGCCTGAAACCTAATCATTGACTTGTAGATTGCATCTCTCTTAATCATATTTACCTCCACATCAATAGGGCTCCTGTATAACAACACACAATTACAGTTGAAAAGAATTGCAAGGCTTGCACCCCAGTTATGAATAAGTCTCTCAGAAACCCAAAGACAAAGGGTAGACCAAAAGAAGGACATGAGAGGAAATGGTAGCCTCTAACACCTACAGCTACAGCAAATAATAAACAGGCTACCTCCTAGCCAAGAAAACATAAAAAGTCACACTAAATACCCATTTACCACAACTATTTCACACAATGTATCATGTCCAGGTTTCATTAAAATGTAGAAGGTATGCCACAATGCAAAATCACAGTATCAAAAAATATAGTAAGCATCAGAAAAAGAGTCAGGTATGTTAATATTAATCAATATTGATATTATTAATATGCTGGCAATTTTAATGCATAAAGCAAGCAACATGGAAGACCACATGGATAATATAAGCAGATAAATGAAGACTCTAAAAAAGAGTCAAGAAGAAATACTATAAATCACATATATTGTAACAACATTTAAGAATACCATTGATAGACCTGAATATACTGAACATGGAAGAGGACAGAATCAGTGAGCTTAAAGAAATGTCATTAGAAACTTCCAAAATTGAAAAGGAATGAAAAAGACAAAATAGAATATCCATAAACTATGGAAAGTTTTAAAACGCTGTAACTTATGTTTAATGGGGATACTAGAAAGAGAATAAAAAAGAGAGGAACAGACAAATATTAGAAATAATGAAGGCTGAGCATTTTCCAAAATATATCAGGTACCAAACCACAGATCCAAGAAGCTTAGGGAACACCAAGCCAAATAAATATCAAAAATCTACACCTAGGCATATCTTATTCATATTGCAGAAAATAATAGACAATGAGAAAATCTGTGAAAAAAATCTAGTTGAAAAGGTAACTTACTTATAGAGGAAGAAAGATAAAAATTACATTGGACTTCTCTTTAGAAACCATGCAAACAAGAAAAGAGTGGGGAGAAATATTCAGTGTTGAAAGAAATAAACACCAAACATGAATTATCCACACAAGTAAATATTTCTTCAAAAGTAAAGGAGAAATAAAAGCTCTCTTAGAGCAACAAAAATTGAGAGAATTTACTAACAGTAGAACTACTTTGCAAGAAATGTTAAAGGTAGTTCATTAGACAAAGGAAAATGATGTAGGTTAGAAATTGGATATACATAAAGAAAGGAGGAATGTTTAGAAAGAATAAACAAGGTAAAATAAAATTGTTCATCCTAATAATAGCAAAATATATTGGATGATTATAGCTTATGGATAAATGAAATGAATATTAACAAAGTTAAAAGGGATGCTAGAGAGAAATTGAGAATACTCTGCTATAAAGTACCTGCACTACCCATGAAGTTTCATAGTGCTAATTGAAAGTGGACTGAAATTAACAGTAAATGTATATTACAGAAGCCAGGGAACACACTAAATTTTTTTAAGTGTAATTGAGACTAACAGAGGAACAGAGATGAGTAAATGGAAACTTGTTAAATATTCCATTGAAAAATGTAAAGAATACCAAAAAAAGAAGGACAAGCAAAAGGAATAGCAAACAAACATATGGAACATATTAATCTACCTATTTCAATAATAAGTTTAAATGTGAATGATTTAAATATACTAATTAAATGAAAGGCACTGTCATAGTGGGGGCAACAGAGCCAAATATAAAGAAACTAATTTTAAATATAAAGATAGATTAAAATCATAGGTGTGGAGAAAGATATGCCAAGCTAGCAATAATCTGAAGAAAGCTGCAGTGGCTATATTAGTATCAGACAAAGTAGATTTCTGAGCAATTAAATTATAGGGATAAAGCGAGGCAGTACATGAATATGAAGGGTTCAATTCTCCAAATATACATAACAATTTTTACTTTGCATATGACTAAGAACAGTTTATCAAATATGTGATAAAAATGGATAGAAATGCAAGGAGAAATAGGCAAATCCACTATTATAGTTGAACACTTCACCAACTCTCTGTCAGTAAAATGGAGATCCAACAGGAAGAAAATCAACAATGATGTAGTTGAACTGAACCACACCATCAATAAACTGGATTTAACTGACAGTTTTATTGAATACTTTATTTACCTACAGAAGAATACACAATCTTCTCATGCTCACATGGAACATCCACCAAGATAGACCACATTCTGGGCCATAAAACACATCTCAAAAAATTTAGAAGAATTGAAATCATAGAAACATGCTATCAGAATTCAGTGGAAACAAATTATAAGTCATAATAGAAGGAAAGTTGGGCAATTCCAACTATTTGGAGATAAACTGAAGCACTTCTAAATGACACATAAATCAAAAAAGTCTCAAGAGAAATTTTAAATATATTTTGAGGTAAATGACAATGAAAATAAAACCTATGAAACTTTGTAGGATACAAAGAAATAGTATATGGAGAGAAGTGTATAAAATTGAACACACATATTAGAAAATAAGAAAGATATAAAAAATCAGTAATCTAAATTTTTGATTGATCAAGATGGTGGTGCAAGATGCTTCAAGATTACATTCTACCACAGAATCTTTGAACAAATAACCAAAACTGGCAGAGTTATCTTCTTAAGAGCTCCAGAAAACAGGTAGAAGATTGCAGTATCTGGGTGATTGTTGAATCAAGAAATCACAACATAAAGGGAATATGAATAGGGAATAGGGAGTTAATTCTTAATTGAAGCAATTTCTGATTAGGGTGTAGGAAAAGTCTTGGCAATGTATAGTGGTTGTGGTAACATAACACTGTGACTACAATTAACATCACTGCATTACATATCTGAATGTGATTAATAGGGGAAATTTTAGATGATGTATATGATGCTAGAATAAAAATGAAAAACAAAACACATTAAAATGGGCTGTGAAATACAAATGTGAACCTTAATATAAACTATGGAGTATAGCAAATTTATAATTATAATAGTATTCCCTCATAAATTTTAATAAAGGTACCCCTGTAATGCAAAATGTTAAAAATTAGGGTAAGTATATGTGAACTCTTTATTTTTTCCATGATCTTTCTGTAAGCCTACAACTTCTCTAATAGGGAAGCACATATGCCTTTCGTGCTCCTCATTCATCCCTCTCTGGTACAGAGTGGAGTTTGTATTCTAACTGTGGGTTCTTGTCCCTGTTCCAAATGAGTAATGTACCCCTATTATTCTATTGGGTGGCAGCATGTAGGACTGAACCAGGACACTCCTTTCTGGATCCCCTTCCAAGAACTCACTCTGCAGTTTAGCTTGTGGACAGCTAAATATATTTTGGAAACAATCAAATAAAACCACCTATGAGAAATAATTACTGACATCATGACATAAAATAGAGCAACCAAAGGAGGTGGAGAGTCTATCCCACAGCGAGTAGAGGGGGCTTTTGGATACCTTTAAATGGGGAAATTCCTAAGTCCACAGTGCATGATTACAAAAAGATGGAAGTTCAGAAAAGACTTAGAAGACCACACAATTTCACCTCAGGCTGACCTTTTTGGTAGGAGAGCGAAATTCCGAACATGACAACCAGCCAATTTGCCCAGATTGTGACAGTGGTTTATTTGTTTTTGTTAGCAACTGACACTGATGGAAATCTCTGTAATGAATGAACATACAGCTTAGGAACTAAATTCCAGGGTTAACAACAAAATATTAAAAAACAAATAAAGGAATGGGAAATTTTGGCCCATACAAATGAAGAAGATGAAACTTCAGAAAACATCAACAAAGAAGATATACCTTTGACATGCAATATAAAGACTAGAAAAGTTATCTTCAATATGGCCAAAGAATTAAGTAAACACAGAGAAAGAATTAAAGGATATCAGAGCAATGAAAAGTGAACAAAATGACAATTAAAATAAACATAGAAATTATAAAAATGAACTAAAATGATACTGGAGTTAAAGACCAAAATAAATGAAATTAAAAATCCCCTGGAGCTTCGATAGTCATTGGAATTGGTAGAAGAAAGAATCAGTGAACTTGAAGATAACTGTGGTTTGAAGTTGAATGTACACCGGAAAAGCATGTTCTTAAATCTAATCCATTCTATGGCTGGTACCCATTGTAAGTAGAATTTTTTGTTGATGCTACTTCACTTAAGGTATGACCCACATTAATCAGAATTGTTCTTAAACTTTTCCAGTCTTCCATGAGAGTGAAAGATATTCCCTTGGAATTGGGAAGAATCTGGACACCAACCCATTGTTCTTTGAGGGTTGAGCCTGTGACCGGGAGACTGTGGAGAGTCTGACCACTACCCCAGTTTTCTCAGACGGTGGAACCTATTCCTTGGGGAATAAAATCCAAAAGAATTGTATACAATATATAGAAAGAACTGTTAATGCAATTTAAACTGCTTAAAAATTGTTAAAACTCAACAGTTACAAAACACTCTAAACAGAGACCACACCAAAGAAAATACACAGATGATAAAATAAGCAAATGAAAAAACATTCAATATTAATATCACCAGGGATTTGCAAATTAAATCAATGATAACACTATACACTTATTAGAATGGATTAAATCTAAAACACTGACCCCACATGCTGTTATGCAGAGTAACAGAAATTCCCTCTCTCATAGATGTTGGTAATATAAAATCATTCAGCCACTTTGGAAGACAGTTTGACAGTTTCTTACAAAGCTATACACAGACATGCCATATTATCCATCAATGAAACTTCTATGCATTTACTCCAAGGATTAAAAAATATATACCTGCACAAAAACCTGCAAACAAATATTTATAGCATCTTAAGATACCTTTCCATGGGTGAATGGATATGATTGTGGTACATTCATACTATAGATTATTATTTATCAATAAAGAGAATTAAGCTTTCTTGCCTAGAGAAGATATATAGGAACTTTAAATGCACAATGCTAAGTGAAAGAAACTAGTCTGAAAAAGTTAAATACTGTTAGACATTCTCAAAAGACAAAACTATAAGTATAGTGAAATGATCAATGGATGCCACAAGCTCATGATGAGAGAGGGAGGGATTAAGAAGTCCACCATAGCGAATTTTTAAGGTGATGAAACTATTCTGTATGATAACATAATGGTCCATTTATGATATTGCACATTTTTCAAAACCCATAGAACTGTAAAACAGAAGTGAATACTAATGTAAACTATAGACTTTAGTTAATAGTAAAGAATCAGTAATACTGGTTCATCAATTGTTACAAATTACTATGATGTAAGATGTTAACAATAGGGGAAATGAAGCATGTATTTATGGTAGTGGGTGAGGTACATGGAAACTATCTGTAGTTTTGCAGTTTGCCAAGACCTAAAAATAAAGTTTATTATTAAAAAAGAAAATAAAAATATATAATATTACCAGCAACAAGTATCCAGTTTTTAAAATGTAGAGAAAAAGGTAAGTTTCTAGTAGAAATCTATTACCAAAGTGACTTGAAACAATTTTTTAAATTGGAGAGTTTGTAACATATTAGAAACTGAATTAATTTTTTAAAATTACATATAGGAAATATTAGGCACAAATTGTTTTATAAATACTTGAAATTTTTTAAAAATAGATTTTTCTTCTTGTGGCAGTTTGAGAATTTTACTAATCCAAAAAGGAGAAGAGTTATGTTTGTAAACTAATCTATTCTTCTGGGTGTGATACCCTTTGCTTGCATTGAATTCACTTGAAGGGCCTTTGATTAGATTACTTGATGACTTTGATTTGGGGCTTTCAATTGAACTGTCAGTAAGGAGTGACTCAAGTTGAGTCCCCACCCTCTTGCTGGGTCTGACATAAACAGACTTGCAGGGAGAGACAGAGAAGAAAAGGAAATGCCATGTTTGATCCTGCTGTGTAAGAGAGAGGATTGCTTAAATATGAAGCCCCAAGAGGCTGGGCGTGCCAAGCAGCTCAAGAGAAGACCAGACCTGCTATATGTCTGATAGCTCACAGCTGAACTTCAAAAGGCAGTGGAACATCCAAGACTGATATAGGAGGCCCAGAAAGAAATAAGTTCTATGCCAGGAGAGAGAGAACTAGAGGACCCCTTGATCATA
>JAKSZT010054188.1:2216706-2233225 GCA_026826555.1 Tolypeutes matacus | reverse complement strand
AATAATGAATAAGGGGAAGGATTTAACTGTGGACAACATAGTATGATGAAAAAGTTCAAAGTGGAATGAGAGGTTGAATTTAGAACTGACAACCAGAAAGATATGAGAGGTAGAGTAAAAGGAAAAGTACTTAAACTTAATTCAGGTCTTAGATGCAAATATGAGTGTGCTGGACCAAGCTGACTGGCTTGTTGGCTGGTTGTTCATTGAACTATTTTTCTCTAACCAGCACCCAAAAATTGTTTGGAAAGCTAAAATCTTAAGTTTATTGCCTGTGTCTCTCTCTCTGTGTGTATAGGTTTTATTAAGGAAGATGCTCTCAAATGTTTAGGTAATCATTCATTGAGTGTTGCGAATTTTACTAGAAGAGTTTTAATGAACAGATGACAAAGTTCAAGATATGTGAAAGCTCATTAAAGTAAGTTATGCATAAGTTTTCTCTATTTTTATAACACACCTAATATTGATAGGTCCTTGTTGAAAACTAAAGAAAGACATTCAATGAGGAAATTATCTACTTCTCCCAAATCCACAAAATTAATGTTTAAGTCTGAAGGATTATATAAATTTCCATCTTTTACCTATTGTATTTTCCTAAGCAATTATGTAAATAGCTTGAATAAATATATGATGTTTATTTCATTCAGAGAAAAAATCAATAGAGAGAAAAGTAACTGTTTATCCTTTGGTAAGGGGAGGTTCCATGATCGAGCATATATTCAAGCTCCAAAATTTATTTATTTTATAAAATTAATTTTTTCTTCTTGCAGTTAAACTCTTTCTAAACTGTGCTTTCCCCAAGTTGACTTCAACAATGCCACAAAACAGAATTCATATTCTTAGGATTGATACAGGATCAAATGAGGCAGAAAATGATGTTTGTAATCTTCTTAATTTTCTACATTGTGGATTTGCTCATTGTTGTGAGCAAGTTCAGCTGGACACTTGAAAGCCCCATGTACTGCTTCTTATTTTTATTGTCTTTTGCTGATGTCTGCTTTTCAACTTCCACAGCCCCTTGGCTTATTGTGGATGCTCTCTCTGCAAAGAAAATCATATCCTACAATGAGTGCATGACACAAGTCTTTGCACTACATTTGGCTGCATGGAGATCTTTGTCTTAATCCTCATGGCTGTTGATCGATATGTTGCCATGTGTAAGCCCTTATGTTACTCAACCATCATGAGTAGGCAAGTCTGCACCATTTTGATAGGTGGATAGGGTCTTGATAGCCTGGACAGGGTCTTTCATACATTCTATAGCTCAGATTGCCCTGGCCTTGAGATTGACTTTCTGTGGACCCAATTTGATTGATCATTATTGCTGTGATTTACAGCCCTTGTGGAAACTTGCTTGTATGGACACTTATGTGATCCATTTACTGCTTGTGTCCAATAGTGGGGGTATTTGTTCAAGCAGTTTCATGCTTCTGATAATCTCATACTTTGTCATCTTGCATTCTCTGAGGAACCACAGTGGAGAAAGGAGGGAAAAAGCTGTCTCAACATTTACATCCCACATCACTGTAGTCATCCTGACTTTTGGTCCATGTGCATTCGTGTAAACATGCCCCCCAACCACTTTCTCCATGGACAAGATGGTAGAAGTATTATATACCATTGGGACACCTTGTCTCAACCCACTCATCTACACACTAAGGAGTGCAGAAGTGAAAAATGCCATGAAAAAGTTATAGAGTATTAAAATTACCTCAGAAGTCAAAGGATGACCTGAGAATCTTATTGCTTACTGAGGAACAGTTTGATTAACTCGGTATGTACATCAAATCTGATAGTATCCGATTATGTGGGAAGGACATGCAATGTATATGAGGATGTGGATTGTTATTTTTTTTTAAATAATTTGCAGAGAAGTTGAATGTCCAGGAACCATTTCTGTACAGGAGGAAAATACATGTTAGATTAATTCAGATAATTATGGAACAATAGCAGGATCTTCTGCTCTTAAGTCATACCATCATTAGGGTATAAGCCTGAGTCCCCATATGTACTCTAATATAGAATGCACCTGATTCACCTGCTTTTTTCTATGCTTTGAACTGCCCCTGGAAAAATTTCCTGACATCAGTCTGACTTGTACTTTTCCTAAGAGCTCCTTCTAGGCATTGCTGTCTGTTAACTTTATTTCCCAACTCTGAATCTTCACTCTGGATTATTAAGAGAAAATAACTTTACTCAATAACTTTTCCAACATCTGAGCATCCATAAAATATTAAATAAAGGCTTAATTCATCTTTAACACATTTCCACATAGGTATCCAACTCTTCCTCCTGAATGCCTCCAGGGCAAGAGAACTCAGACTACCAAGACCATCCATTCCACTTTATCAGTAGTTTGTCTTTAAAATGTTCCATATCTTTTAATCAGAGACTTTTAAAAATATACTTATATTAAAAACTATATTTTTCTCATTCTTTGCTTGTGTTAAGATAACTGAAGGAGCAGGGATTGTAGGAACATGGCCAATGGGTCGGGCATATAAGTCTTAGCTCTCACTAAAACAAAAAAGAAAAAGCCAGAGGCTGCTGTGGGGACCTGATCTGGGGGACAGCAAACCAGGACACTGTTTACCAACTCCCAGAAGAGTGAGGGACAGAGACACACAGAAGCCAAAAATGTAATAATGAGTTACTAAAACTCCCAAATGCCGGGAAGGCCTCCCTTTCCCCAAGCCCTAGATATTAAGTGACGGTAAAACTCCAGGTGAATTGTATCTAAGAGTAGAGAAGACTTCTACCTCCATGGGTAGTGCTCTGAGTCATCTTTGAGGGTACTGGACAGATAGGGAAGCCAGGAATAATCAGGGGTTCTTTACCTCAGTGGCCGGAAGGGGCACACATACCTGGCCCTCAGCGTGGACAGACTAGGTGGAGAACCTAACCCCCTTCTCCAAACTGGACTGTGATGGCAGATTCCTTGCAAGGAAGAGGGGTCTGAGAGAGTGGAGAGTGATTTTTTTGTAACAATTTTAGCCAGCTGAGACCCCTTGAATATCAGAAGGGACCCTGATTAGGTATGGAAAGGGGAGGGGAATTCCCTCAAGCTGGTGGTCCCAACTAGCCACATAGTTAAAGAGAGGAATTGCATCAGCAAGGAGGCAAAAATTGGCAGTATTCAGCACCACTCCAGCTGACTGCAGGGGATCTAACCTGCTCAAGGGAAAAGGTGGCAGACAGCCTTCTGAAAGGCTAATCAGCCCAAAGATTCAGTGGAAGAATTACTGCCTAGCATATATCAGGTCCTGGGTTCGATTCCTGGGTATTCTGTGAGAAGTGATCCACAAGGTTATCAGTCATCCAGTTGAAAGTTTATGACAGAAAACATATAAACATTTTCTTTGAATTAACTTTTCTAGGATCTCTCTTTTTTTTTTTTTAAGTTCATTTTCTTTTATTTCCCTACTTTAATCACTAAAATCCAGTTCAAAACCTGCAGAGGGCAGGCTACAGGGTGACTAGTTGAGGAACACCAGCAGCCTGAGAAGGTTCTCAGGGGTCTAAGAGGGAAGGCTGTTTTTCCATGTTTATTATTATTTTTTCTTCTGTCTCCTTTTTTTTTAAAAAATGAGTTACTGCTATCTTGTTTCTTGTTTTGTATCACCTTCCTTTCTTACTCTGCTTGCTTGTTTTCCTTTTTCTTTCTTTCTTTCTTTTAGTTACTGATCTATTCTATCTACACTTTTTTTTTTTTTTGCTCCCTCATCTTTATATCTTTTGTTTTCCATTGATCTTTCATTTCATCTATTTTATTTGGTCTCCAAGTTTTCTTCTTTGTATTTTTACCTCTCTCCTTTTCTCTTTGTATACTATCCCTTTTTCAATTTTTTCTTTCTCTCTTTTCTCTTTCTTTTCACCTCTTCTCACCATTCTTACCCTCTAATTCATTCTATAATTTTTCTCTCTATTCTGTTTCTTGTTTCATTGTTTCTATTCCACTTTCCTAATCTTATGCCTCTATGCTTCTTACTCATGTTAATTTTTCAATTTCCTAGGTCTAGTATGGTTGCTCTTCTACTTTTCACTATTACCATGAGCTTTAAACATTTTATTTTCCTATCTCTTTCCTTTGCCCTGGTTCCAATTTGTTTTTCCTTTCAAAGGAAAATAGGCAGATCTCTCTCAAAAAACCTGCTGAGTAGGGGCAAGATCCTGCCTGAGTGAGCTGTTTTGGGAACACACAGTGTAAGAAGCTTCAGGGCATTGATCTGGAGGGAGCTGGACAAAGAGATAAATCCCTCAAGGTGATGCTGGCTTGATTCTTGGTTGCTGTGTTCCTATTACTAGATTTCCCCTTTTCTGTGTATATTGATTTGTCAACAAATGCTATCTCAATTTCTTCCTTCATCATTCTATCTTCTGCTTTCAGTTGATGTTCTTACATTCCACCTCTCTTTTTTTTAGTGCTCAATTTTTCTTATTTGTATTTCTATCTCATATATCCTGTTTTCTTTCTTTTATTAACTTTTTTCTTTTTGTGTATGCTTTTCCTTTTCCCTGTCTCCTCATCATTCTGACCTTTTAATTCATTCTATATATTCTTCTCTATTTGGTTTCCCATTTCATTGTTGGTAGCCCACTTTTTCATTGCTATTACTCTACACTGCTTACATGAGTTAAATATTCATTTTACAAAGTCTTATATGGTTCCTTTTATAACAATTACTATTATTATTACTATTATCATTTCACTTTTATTACCTCTTTTGCTTTCTCTGGCCCTAATCTTTTCCTTCAAGGGAACATAGACAACAACAATGAAATAGAATAAAGAGAAAAAAGTATCAAACAGAAAACTTAACACACACACCAAAACAGCAATTAAATAAATCCCTACAGTAAAGAGAGAAGCTAATCAACTGAATAAACACATCAAGATAAAAAGATGATAAGAGTGCAACAAAATACTACAAACCATAATAAGAAACAGGAAGACATGACCCAGTCCAATGAACAAATTAAAATCCAGGAAGAGGTGCAGATCATTGAACAACTAATCAAAGAGGTCCAAACAAATATCACGGACTAACTTAATAAAGTGAAGAAAGAGATTAAGGATATTAAGACGACACTGGGAGAATATACTGAAGTAATTGCAAACATACATGAAAAGATAAAGGATATGATGGTGATGAATGGCACAATCCAAGAAATCATAAAGACACTGGAAGCACATAGCAGTAGATTTGAACATGCAGAGGAAAGAATTAGTGATGTGGAAGGCAGTAGTTCTAAAATCAAATAGATAGTAGAAATGATAGATAAAAAGATTTAAAAAATCCAGCAGGGACTTAAGGATTTGAATGACAACTCAAAATGTGCAAACATATGCATTAGAGGCGTCCCCAAGGGAGAAGAGAAGGGAAATGGGACAGAAGGAGAGTTGGGGGAAATAATGGCTGAAAAATTTCCAACCCTACTGAGAGAGATGGATGTACTTGTCCAGGAAGTGCAGCACACCCCAAACAGTATAAATCCAAAGAGGCCTATTCCAAGATGTATACTTGTCAAACTGTCCACTACTCAAGACAAAGAGAAAATACTGAAAGCAGCAAGAGAAAAGAGAACCATCAAATACAAGGGAAGCTCAATAAGACTACCTGCTGATTTCTCATTTGAAACCATGGAGGCAAGAAAGCAGAGGTATGAAATAGTTAAGGTACTAAAGGAAAAATCTTCCAGCCATGAATTCTCTATCCAGCAAAGCTGGCATTCAAAAATGGTGGAGCATTCAAAATATTCACAGATAAACAGAAATTAAGAGAGTATGCCAGGAAGAAACCTGCAATTTGAGAAATACTACAGGGAGTTCTGCAGGTTGAAAGGAAAAAAACAGGAGAAAGAGTGTTAGAAGAGGGTGTAAGAACAACTTAAAAGACAAAAAGAGAAATAAAAACAACATATGACACACATAAACCTAATATAGCTAATGTCAGTAATTCCTTAAGGGTAATAACACTGAATGTAAGTGGATTAAATTCACCAGTCAAGAGACACAGATTGGCAGAATGGGTAAGAAAATATTATCCATCTATATGTGGACTACAAGAAACCAACCTTAGCCCAAGGGATTCAAAGAGTCTGAAAGTGAATGACTGGAAAACAATCATACAAGCAAACAGTAACTAAAAATGGGCAGGAGAGCTATACTAATATCAGAATAATAGACTTTAAATGCAAAACTACAGTAAGAGACAAAGACGGACACTTTATAATAGTGAAATGGGTAATCTTTCAAGAAAAAAGAAGGATCATAAACATTTATGTACCTAACCAGGGTTCCTCAAAGTACATGAGGCAAACAATGGAAAAAGTAAGAGGAGAAATAGATGAGTCTATCAATTTTAGTGTGAACCTTTAATACACCATTATCACCATTACACAGAAAATCTCAACAGAGAATGGATAAAGAAACAAAGACTTTGATTAATACATTAGAGGATCTAGATTTAATACACATGTACAGAACATTACACCCAAATACAGCAGGGTATACAATCTTCTTGAGCACACATGGATCATATGTCATGATAGTCCACATGTTAAGTCACAGAAAAAATCTCAATGAATTCAGAAAGATTGAGATTATATAAAGTAATTTCTCTGATCAAAATGGAATGATATTGGAAATCAGTAACAGCCAGAGAACCAGATTAGGCACAAAGATATGGAAGTAAAACAACACACTCTTAGACAAACAATGGATCAAGGATGAAATCTCAAAAGAAATCAGTGGCTACCTTGAAATGAATGAAAATGGCAACACAACATATCAAAACCTATGGAATGCAACAAAAGCTATGCTGAGAGGGAAATTCATAGCCATGAATGCATTTATCAAAAAAGAAGAAACACCTAAAATCAAAGACTTAACTGCACACTGGGAGGAATTAGAAAAACAACAAGAAACTAACAGAAGTAGAAAGAAGGAATAACAAAGATTGGAACAGAATTAAATGAAATAGAAAATAAGAAAGCACTAGAAAAAAATAAGCAAAACCAAAAGCTGGTTCCTCAGGAAGATCAATAAAATTGACAAACTCTTAGCAAGACTAACAAGGAAAAAAGGAGAGAAGATACAAATACACAAAATAAGAATTGAGAAAGGGTATATTGCCACTGACCCACAGAAATAAAGAATATCATAAGAGAATATTTGAAAATTTATATGCCAATGAGAAGGATAATTTAGAAGAAATGGAAAAATTCCTAGAAAGTACAAGAAACCTACATTGACAAAACAAGGAAATGATGAACACAACAGACCAATTAAAGTAAAGAGATAAATTCAGACATCAAAAACCTCCCAACTGAAAAGAGCCAAGGACCAGACAGATTCAGAGGTGAATTCTACCAAACATTCTGGAAAGAACTAACACTAATCCTGCTTAAACTCTTCCAGAAAATAGAAGTAGAAGGAGCGTTGCCTAACACATTCTATGATGCCTACATTACCCTAATACCAAAATCAAGCAAAGATGCCACAAGAAAGGAAAATTACAGATCAATCCCTCTATTGTAACTAGATGCTAAAATCCTCAACAAAATACTTGCTAATCACATTCAAGAACATGTCATTATACATTATGATGAAGGAGGTTTCATTCCAAGTATTCAAGGATGGTTCCACATAAGAAAATCAATCAATATAATTCACCACATAAACAGATTGAAAGAAAAAATTCATATGATCATCTCTATAGATGCAGAAAAAGCATTCGATAAAATACAGCACACTTTCCTGACAAAAAACACTGCAAAACAGGAATAGAAGGAAATTTTCTGAACATGACAAAGGGTATATTTGAAAAACCCACACCTAACACCATCTTCAATGGTGAAATCCTAAAATCTTTCCCTCTAAGATCGGGAACAAGACAAAGATGCCCACTATTCACTGCTCTTATTTAGCATTGTCTTAGAAGTACGTACTCAAGCACTGGGAGAAGAAAAAGATATAAAAACTTCCAAATTGTAAAGGAAGAAGTAAAAATTTCACTATTTGTAGATGACATGATCCTATACATAGAAAACTCTGAAAAATCTACAACAAATCTTCTAGACATTATAAATGAGTTCAGTAAAGTCACAGGCTTTAAGATCAATGCTCAAAAATCAGTAGCAAACATCTCCCACAGTGTGGCCCACCACCATCTATGAACTTACACATCCTGGAGCCTTGCCACCAACCATAGACCCTAGTTCACACAGGTGTGGGATGTGGGCAACATGGGAATCCCAGTGGGTTCTGTGTAATATTTTGGGTAATCTAAGCACCTCTTAAAATATATGTATATATATATATATATATATATAACATTTTTGTAAGCAAATACACATATATGCATATATATTTATATACCATTTTGCAAATGTTTGTATGTATTGTGAGAATTTTGATTTTTACCCATAATAAAAAAAAAAAAAAATCAGTAGCATTTCTGTACACCAATAACGAGCAATCTGAGGAGAAAATTAAGAAAAAAAAATACCATTTACAATAGTAACTAAAAGAATCAAATACCAAGGAATAAATTTAACTAAAGATGTAAAGGACTTTTATACAGAAAACTACTAAACACTGTTAAAGGAAATCAAAGAAGACTTAAATAAATGGAAGACTGAGAGGATACTGAATTCCCATTCTGGAGAGCTCTGCCACATTATCTACTGGAGCATCAACAGTCCCCCAAGTGCAGGGGCAGCGACTGGCAAAGGAGGATGATCCACTGATGGACATTTGATATTGATGACTAGGTTTATGAGCCTTTGGTCTTGATACTGAAACTTAGCCTATTGTTATGGGGTGCCTAAGTCTTGCCTCCAGAGAGCTTCCTGGTTGCTCAAATGTGGCCTTTCTCTAAGCCAAACTCAGCATATGAATGCATTACCTTCCCCACAGTGTAAGACATGACTCCCAGGGATGAGGGTCCCCTGGCACTGAGGGATTGTGATGAAGAACCAACTAGCAATGTGACTGGAATAAGACCTTGAATAAAAGGGGGAAAAGGTAAAGACAAATGAGTTTATATGGTGTATTAGTCAGAGCTCTCGCAGGAAACAGAATCAACAGTAGATATCTGTCAATTATACGAATTTTATAAGAGTCTCTCATGTGATGGTGGGGATGCACAAGACCAGGTTCTGCAGGCAGGCTGCAAACCATGGGCTCCAATGAAAGTCCGATGAAAGGTCCTTGAGTTTCTGGGAGAAGTTGGCTGTCCAAAGATGAGCTGGGAAATTCTCTCTGAATGTTATAATCACTTCCCCTTTTAAGGCATTCAACTGATTGGATAAAATCATCACCCACTGCTGATGCAATCACCCTGATTGATGCAGATGTTATCAGCCATCCATGCAGTAAACTCACTGGTGATCAAAGTCCATAAATGCTCTTGCATTACAATTAGTCCAGTGCTTGCTGGACCAAACAACCGGAAACAATTATTTGGTGGATTTAACACATTAGCCTAACTATCACAGTCCACCACTTGTCAACTCAGCAACCATAAACATTACCTAAACCATACTTAATCCCTAAGTAAAAATAATAACAGACAAGCAAACATATATATTTCTGCCTAACAATGTTCAACTCCCCTGTGTACAACAAGAAATGCATTAATTCCCTACAGAATAGTGTAATATTGGGTAATATTCACTCTTAAACTTGACATCCTTAAATATTATGACATGAAACTTTTCATATGATAGGGGAAAAGATTGGGGAAGAAAATTAAGAAATTCGTTTTGTGTACATATACAATCAAACTCATAACAAAACAAGGAAGAAGGGTTCATGACTTTACAGTCCTAAATTCTGTAACTGGTCATGTGGTCAAAGTTCATTTTTATCACTACCTTCTTCCACTACCCATCCAATGTTCCTGTTACCTTCAGCAAGCACTTCAGCTGCCTGTGGTTCTTTGCCTGGTGGGGTGACCCAAACTTTCATTCCTGAACATTCTGGGCCATTGTTAGTCCTGCTTGAAGTGGTTTGTTGCAATTTTCCATTGACTTTAATCACAGGACATGGCAGTATTAGGAGATGCCCTAGAGGATCTCCTGCATTCCAGGCAAACTCTTCTTTACCCCCATTATGTAGATGTAGTCCTATTTCCCCTTGATAGCCAGGATTAATGACCCCAGCCAGTACAGTAAGTCCCTTCTTTGCTTGTTGATTCACAGGTGAGAGGAGCCCAAAGTGGCCAGGTGGAAATCTTAACTTCCAGTTCAATGGAAACATTGTTGTGTTCCCTTGTGGCAGCACTCCTCCTTTTGGAACTAAAACCTGTAGACCAGCAGAGCTTAAGGTTGCAGGGACAGGAAGAAAAAATTTTCCTAGTGGGTCACTAGGTTAATAGTGAGTGATGTCAGTCCCATTTCCACGCCTTGATTCCTGTACCCTTGAATCCTGGTTATTGGAGAAACAGCACCATAGAGAGGATGCTGATTTAGAATACACACAGCCTCCTGGAGAACATTGCCCCAGCCCTGCAAGGTATTGCCACCTAGTTGGCACTGTAATTGAGTCTTCAAAAGGCCATTCCACCACTCTATTAATCTAGTTGTTTCAGGGTGATGGGGAACATGGTAAGACCAATGAACTCCATGGACATATGCCCATTCCCACACATCATTTGCTGTGAAATGTGTTCCTTGATTAGAAGCAATGCTGTGTGGAATACCATGGTGATAGATAAAACATTCGGTAAGTCCACGGACAGTAGTTTTGGAAGAAGCATTGTGTGCCAGAAATGCAAAACCACAGCCAGAGCATGTGTCTATTCCAGTTAAAACAAATTCCTGCCCCTTCCATGGTGGAAATAGCCCAATGTAGTCAACCTGCCACCAGGTAGCAGGCTAGTCACCTCGAGGAATCAAACCATATCAGGGGCTGAGTGTGGGTCTCTGCTGCTGACAGATTGGGCATTCTGCAGTGGCTGTAGCCAAGTAAGCCTTGGTGAGGGGAAATCCATGTTGCTGATCCCATGCATAATCTCTATCCCTACCTCCATGGCCACTTTTTTCATAAGCCCCTTGGGCAATGACAGAGGTGGCTGGGGAAAGAGGCTGAGCATTAGCCACAGAGCAGGTCATCTTATCCACTTGATTATTAAACTCTTCCTCTGCTTAAGTTACCTTCTGGTGTGCATTCATGTGAAACACAAATATGTTCATGTTTTTTGCCCACCCAGAAAGGTCTATCCACATACCTCTTCCCCAGACTTCCTTGTCACCAATTTTCCAATCATGTTCCATCCAAGCCCCTGACCATCCAGATAAACCATTGGTTACAGCCCATGAATCAGTGTACAAATGCACCTCTGATCATTTCTTCTTCCAAGCAAAATGATCAGCTAGGTGCATGCTCAAAGGTCTGCCCAATGGAAGGATATGCCCTCATCGCTATCCTTCAAGGATGTCTCAGAAAATGGCTGCAGTGCCGTAGCTGTCCACTTTTGGGTGGTATCTGCATTTTGTGCAGAACCATCTGTAAACCAGGCCTGAGTTTTCTCATTCTCAGTTAACTGATTTTAAGGAACTCCCCAAGAGGCCAAAGCTGTGAGCTGTGAAAGAGAATGTAACATGGCAGGAGTGGTGACCATGGACATTTGGGCCACTTCCTCATGTAACTTACTTGTGCCTTCAGGATCTGCTCGAGCCCTATCTCATATATACCACTCCCACTTTATTATGGAGTGCTGCTGTGCACACCCAACTTTATGGTTTGGTGGGTCAGACAATACCCAGCTCATGATAGGATACTCAGTTCTCATGGTAACTTGATGGCTCATGGTTAAACATTCAGTCTCTACTAAGGCCCAGTAGCAAGCCAAAAGCTCCTTCTCAAAAGGGGAGTAGTTATCTGCAGAGGTTGGCAAGGCTTTGCTCCAAAATCCTAAGGGTCTGTGTTGTGATTCCCCTATAGGTTCTGCCAAAGGCCCCAGGCAGCAACTCTATTTGCCACTGAAACTTCCAGCACCATTGGATCTGCTGGATCATATGGTCCAAGTGGTAGTGCAGCATGCACAGCAGCCTGGACCTGTCGCAGGGCTTCCTCTTGTTCCAGTCCCCAATCAAAACTAGCAGCTTTTTTGTTCACTTGGTAAATGGGCAAGAATAGCACACCCAAATGAGGAATGTGTCTCCAAAATCCAAGAGGCTGACTAAGCATTGTGCCTCTTTTTTGGTCATAGGAGGGGCCAGGTGTAAAAGCTTATCCTTTACTTTAGAAGGAATATCTCAACAGGCTCCACACCACTGGACACTTAGAAATTTCACTGAGGTGGAAGGATCTGTATTTTTCTTGCGTTTATGTCCCATCTTTTCTTATGCAAATGCCTTACCAATAGATCTAAAGGCTTTGCTACTTCTTGCTCAGTAGGTCCAATCAACATGATATCATAAACGCAAGAAAAATACAGATCCAATCTCTCTAAGCCTTTGAATACCCTCATCTACTGTATACCAGGGCAAATTGAGTATCTCAATATCAGTCATGGTAGGCCATTGTTTGGTCCATGTTTCACTCAGCCACCCAAACAAACTGTTAGAGCCCTTTCTAACTCCTCAAGCTACAGTGTTGAATCCAGAATTTCTGCTTAGTGGGCCCATATCAATAAATTCAGCCTTATCCAACTTTATATTCCTTCCACCATTATCCCATACCCTTAGTATCCATTCCCACACATAGTCCCCTGATTTCTGTCTATATAAGTTGGAAAACTCATGCAGTTCTTTCAGAGTATAGCGTACTTTCTCGTGGATCACACTTTGTATTTCACCTTTGGGAGCTTGTTGTGATTTTAGTCTAGTAATAGGTCTCAAAGACAAGAAGGTTGTTGGTGGTGGGTAAGGAGAATTATTAAAGACGTCTTGCAGGCTAGTGACCTCAAAGCATTCATTTGCATTTTCTTCTGGTGAGACAGGAGTAATCTTTTCAGGCAGGAGTTAGAAATCAGATTCCTCAGGGCAGACTGGAAGTTGGGCAGTGCATGCTGGCATTTGGCTGGTACCTGCCTTATGGCTGGGAGAGGGTACAGACTCTCTGGGGCAGACTGGAGTCTCAGGGCTGGAAGGAGATCCGGACTCCCTGGGGCAGGCTGGAGGTTGGATGATACAAGGTTGACAAGGTCTGGTTTCCACAGGGCAAGCCATTGCAGTTTTATCTGGTAAAGTCTCAGCAGAACTTAGGGTTCCAATGTCCCCTCCAATATTATCATCATCCCATATGTCTCCATCCAAATCCTCAGGGTTCCACTCCTTTCCAATCAATGCCTTGCTTTAATTGCAAAAACCCTGTGAGGTTGAGGTTTTAGGTTCCTCTGTAATTCTGCTACTTGTAAAATTAGAGTCTGGGTTTGATTCTCAGATATCTCAAGTCTGTGGATACAGGAGACAAGATTTTCTTTCAAGGCCCATGTAGAAACTTTCACTTCATTCATGCGGCATTTAAGTTTCAAATTTGAAGACTTCAGCTAATCTCTTTCTTTTGTAACTGTATCCAGAGTATCTAGGAGGAGCCAACCAACATCATTATACTTTGTGACTCCACAAAATTCTGTTAAGGTGTTGAAAACACTCTCACCCAGATCCTTGCCTGTTATAAGCATGGATTTAGGGGAATCCAGTGATGCTATTTTGCATATCTCTATTGCCAGGTCATGCCATGGACTGCTGGCAACCTCTTCATTATTGGAATGAGAGTCCTTAGTACCCTTGAGTCCAATTAGAGTAGAGAGCCAATTCCAAAACTCCCAGAACCACCTCAGAAATCCCATGTTTAAGACTCTGTTCCTTAAGAACCACTCCTGGTACCAGCTGTATTAGTCAGGGTTCTCTCAGGAAACAGAATCAACAGGAGATATCTGTCAATAATATGAGATTTTATGAGTCTCTCACACGACCGTGGGGATGCACAAGTCCAGGTTCTGCAGGCAGGCTGCAAACCAGGGGCTCTGATGAAAGTCCTATGAAAGATCCTTGAATTTCTGGGAGAAGTTGGCAGTCCAAAGACGAGCTGGGAAATTCTCTCTGAATGTTGAAATCACTTCCCCATTTAAGGCATTCAACTGATTGGATAAAAGCATCTCCCATTACTGATGCAATCTCCCTGATTGATGCAGATGTAATCAGCTATCCACGCAGAAAACTCACTTGTGATGGAAGTCCATAGATGCTCTTGTATTACAGTTAGCCCAGTGCTTGCTGGACCAAACACCTGGACACAGTTACCTGGCCAAATTGACACATTAGTCTAACTACCCCATATCTCTAAGAGACTTCAAAGTGAGTTATGAAGACATCCCAGATGTAATGTTTATGCACATCTCATCAGGAACTCATAGGCTTCCAAAGTGGATACTACACCAAATAGTGGGGCTCCTTAGAGCTCTGGAGACACCCAGGTCCTATGGACAGGGCTGATAACTCTGGAGTTTGGTGCCTTGCCATTTGGACCTACTTGCAATTTGTGCTCCTGAGAGTGACAGAGGTGGACTCAGTTGTGTCTTCCCTGTGCAGGGCTTATCTCTCTCTTCTATTTAAACCTATATTTGGTGATGGAGTTGTAGATATACATCCAGCAACTCATGTCTTTGGGCTTTCCATGTTCCAGTTGGGCTCAGAACTTCTGCAGAGATGCAACACTTTCTGTACAGCTCACTGGACTCCCCCAGGACAACTGCTAGGGAAATAATTGTGGACAACGGCTATCCCAGGGAATGGAGAGAGTCTGCAGCTGTAGACAGGATAGTCCCATCTATCTTCCAAATGGGATATAAGCCCCCTCTCAATTGGAGGTGAGGAGGACATCACCATCCCAGATTCCTCAGGATGGGGGAAAAGCTATGGATTAGAGTGGACTTACTGGTATTGTACTATAGACATATTGTGATTCTGGCAATGAAAGAAATTACAACATTGATGTGGAGCCAGGGGCCACTGGAGACTCTGGGAGCAGGGAGAGGGAAAAACAGTTATAATACAGGTCTTTTTCAGGACTTGGGAATCGCCCTCAGTGATGTTGCAATGACAGATTTAGGTCATTTTATATCATCAGATAACATACAGAACTGTATGGGAGAGAATGTAGAATACAATGTGAACTGTGGTTGATGCTGAATGGCAAAGCATCAGGATGCATTTATTAACTGCAGTGAATGTGTCACACTAATGAAGGATGTTTATGTGGGAAGGTTTGGGAAGAGTGGGAAGTGGGGCATATGGGAATCCATACGTTTTTGTGTAAAATTTATGTGATCTAAGTATATTGTTAAAAAACTTTTAAATTAAAAAAAGAAAAAAATAACATTTACTATAATAACTTAAAGCATCAAATACATAGGAATAAATTTAACTAAAGGTGTAAAGGATTTATACACAGAAAACTACACAACACAGTTAAAGGAAATCAAAGAAGATGTAAATAAATGGAAGAATGTTTCCTGTTTATGGATAGGAAGACTAAGCATCATTTAGATATCTATCCTACCAAACTAATCTACTGATTTAATGCAATCCTAATAAAAACCAATACCTCAGTGTTTAATGAATTGGGAAAACTAACTACAAAATTTATTTGGAAGGGTAAGAGGCCGTGAATAGTCAAAGACATTTTGAAAAAGAAAAATGAAATCAGAAGAATCACACTACCTGACTTTAAAACATACTACAAAGCTACAGTGGTCAAAACTGCATGGTAGAAGGGGGAACCAAGATGGCGTTAGTGAAGGAGGGCACACATTGCAAGCTCCCAGAGCAAGGCCGATTGTGGACGGGGTCCTGCCCAGGGGTCTGTGCTGTGCACGCATGGAGTGAGAAGCTTGGGACATATATCTGCGCGGATCAACAGCGTGGATGGAATGGTAGAGATTCGTGAGTTTTAAGGCTCCTGGTGGGGTTTACACAGACGGCTGAGCCCCGCAGTTAGGGAGGAAAAATAAAATAAAATAAAACGGCCATTTGGAGCCGCAAGCAGGGCGAAAAAGTTTTATTTTCTGGGGATCTGGCTGCCTGGCGCTCCTTGGAACTTGTGTGAACAGAACAAACGAGCTAATCAGCACCCGGTGAACTGGAGGGAGTATTCTGGTCAGGGAACTGAGCTGATTTCCCTAGCCACCCAGGGATAAGACACGGACGCTGCAGAGCCAGGAAGAAGGGACACTTCCCAAAAGAGGGAGGGTTCTGTTGGAGGACAGGGAAGGGTATTTTATATTCTCAGACATCGATCTGGCTGCCTGCACCACCCCATAGCTTTGGGGAGCAGATAAGCTGACCTGAAGCAGCATTAGGCTGAGAGCAGATGCGAATCTGCACTCAAACTGATTTACTTAGCAGCCCGGTGACGCTTGAGCTCGGCTGCAGAAGGGGCAGATTCCGCCGTCTTTAGCACTCCTCACTGACTAACAACAGAGCTACAGCTAAACTGGGGAGTCCGGAAAGTGGGACGTGCTTGATTAATTTCCATGGGCCCAGCTATGGTCCCTTCTGTAAGGTA
>JAKSZT010054188.1:2059387-2103694 GCA_026826555.1 Tolypeutes matacus | reverse complement strand
CATTTTTCACCTCTTTGTTCCTAAGACTATAAATGAGTGGATTCAGCATGGGGACCACTACAGTATAAAACACAGAGGCCGCTTGATCCCTTCCCAAGGAATAAGACTTCTTAGATTTTAAATAAGTAAAACTTATAGTGCCATTAAAGATAGTTACTCCCAGAAGTTGGGAGGCACAAGTAGAGAAAGCTTTGCGCTTTCCTGAAGTAGAATTAATTTTCAGGATAGTAGACAGAATGGACCCATAGGAAACAGTGATTGTGGTAAGAGACCCACTAGGTTTAAACCAGTGAGACTCATTATTCAGGATTTCAGTATCATGAGTGTCAGTGCAGGACAGAGCTAAAATTGGGGTTGTGTCACAGAAAAAGTGATAGATTACATTCGATTTGCAGAAATGCAAATTGTTAATGCAAAGAACAATAGCTAATGATTGAGTGAAGCCCATCACATAGGACACAGTGATAAGGGCATAGCAGAGTCGCCTGGACATAGCAACCTGGTAGTAAAGAGGATTGCAGATGGCTACATAGTGGTCATAGGCCATGGAAGAGAGAAAGTAAATTTCAGTGACAATAAAGAAGATAAAAAAAAAAAACCATCTGGGTAAAGCAGCCCATGAATGTAATATATTTAATGGAAGTCAGTAAGTTCTCTAAGGTTTTAGGTGTGATGACCGTTGAGTAACTGAGGTCAAGGAATGACAGGTGACTGAGGAAAAAATACATGGGGTATGAAGCTGGAGATCCAGGTGAATTATCAATATCATACCTGCATTCCCAAGCATGGTAATAAGGTATATCAGGAGAAATAATATAAAGAGGAATGGTGGAGTATCTTCAGATTCTGTCAATCCCAGAAGGATAAAATCAGGAATATTTGTGTAATTCTTACTTCCCATAGCAATCAATTATTGTAAACTATTGAGAAATCAAATGCGAAACTTAGCATGAATGAGTACAAAAAAGTTTTTTTTAAATAGGAATGATTGGCATTTAAAATAAAATTAGCTTAGTGATTTTATAAAGTCTTAATAAAAAGTAATTGTCAAAATATGACTGAAAAAATATTTAATTTGCTTGCCCAATATAAATTTGTTATAAATCAACTGTGTATATTTTGTAATGGAAATTCATATGTATTACATGATTAGAATGATTTGACACTTTTATAAAACTTCCCTACATTTATTAATATTAAAATATTATATAGTAGTTATCATTATTGAACACACTTTTAGATGAGTAAAAGGGCATAGGAACCTAAGTAACTTATCCAGAATCTCAACAATTAAGTACTTTTGGTACTGTGATTCTACCAAGGTTGGTTGAGTCCAGAGATCATGCTCATAGTACTACTTTCTTACTTACATTTAATTTCAGAAGAAAATACGACTTATGTAATAAAAAATGATAGAGTTTTATTTCTTCCTTTACTCTTGTTTTAAATCCAATATTATATAGTATAAATGACAGATCAGAGCTAAAACCTTAGATGCATTAAAATTATAGAAACACATTACTATTAATTTTCAGAAGATAGTTTTTTTTTTAACAGATTATATAATAAAAATTCTTCCAAAAATTTTATTTTCAACATATATTCATTGCTTGATGGCTTGATTCCATCAATTCCATATTTGCGTTTCTACAAAATCTGTCATTACATAGGTTATGCCTACATTATGTAAATGTCTTTTCGTAATCCTATAATTATATTCCAATTTTTGAAATAAACTAAAATGCCTTAAATTTGAGATAAATACTCACTATGAGTCAAGCTTGGTGAAAAATTTATTCCAGCATTACCTGTCTAGAAATTTGTCAGCCTCAAGTTTTTCTCACAAGTAAAATATGTAAACAATTTATAGAAAATGAAATTCCTGTGATATGGTTTTTTTTCCTTTGAGATAACTAATGTTTAATTTCTATGCATGTATATATATAGAGAGAGAGAGGGAGAGAGAGAGATAGAGAGAGAGAGTTAAAATAAATCAACATAAAATTTTGTTTCCAGTCCTGCTCAAATAGAAAGTTCAGCCAGAAATTATTTCTCCCAAGTATACAGGGAACTACTGTGAACACAAGCAGAGCAGTGTATCCCTTGCTTTTCATCCTGATAATGCCAGGGCATCTATTATATTTTTGATTGCTCATAAAGCCACATTTGGTCTTCTCTGGGAACAATTTCCAAGGGCGATTGCTTGGCATCTTGCCAAGGATAAAGGTTTAGAACTAATGCATCCATGTTAGGATTGTAACAGAGAATTGCCTTCACTTTAGAAGTCACATAATTGAGCAGCAATTATGGTATTCTCTTATGACATTCTAATATATAATTGGGTAAAAGTGTAGGTCATTTCTAAAGAAATAATTAATTGTTCTGTGGCTGAAAGGCAAGATCATTAACCACCAAGAACGGGATAGCATATTTCCCCCAATTACACTATCATAAGATTAACCATTGTTCATTATGGAAATATTATTATGCAAAAAATAATGTATTTAGCCACTACAAACTTCAGTGAAATATGTTTTATTATTTTAGTTTATTGGCTTTTATTATAATAAGATAAACATGTTAGACAAATGTAAAAATCAGTGCTGAGATGACAAGGATTTTATAATTATATTAATGGGCTAAAGCTTATGTCCCTGTATACAACTATGTAAAATGAATTCCTGTGAATCTTTCATTAATTAACAATAATTAAATCAATTTTCATGTAGATTCATGGAAGAAATACTGTTTATACTGGAGAATTTCCAAAGTAAATTTTTTCATATGGACCAAAAAATCAGAAAAATATATTTTATATATTAGATAAAGCATTGTATGTACAATTCTTCAATTCATCAAAAATTCTGTTACTGAGAAAAACTTATCTGGTGATTAAAAGCCAGCATCAATTCATTTCAAAATCAGTCAACTTGTGGTTTATGATGTTCTATGTAAATGCCACCTAAATAGGATCTGCTTACTCCTTGGAAATTAACCAAAAGGAGATTTTTCTTCCCAGCATTGCAATTTTTTTTTATAGATATTAAGTGTACTTTCAAATAATACAAATAATATTTGAAGAAATAATTCACAAAACTTTTTATGACTCATCATTTTGTTTTGTTGTGTTGTTGAGATTCTAATATAACAATTCTAATATTTTATTAAAAATTGGCAGTATATCAAGAGTAAGAAACAGAAAGGAAGCATAACTTATTTGTCTTATATTTCCCCAAAATTAGACATTTATCTCTGAAAATTAGTCAATGTTATTTATTGATAATATTCTATTCTTCTTTAATGATTTCAATTTTTTTTTTTTTTTTTACATTTTGAAGCTTTACTTAGGAATGTTATAGTTTTCTGAAAAATTGCCTCTACTGTTATTCTATGCTATCCTTCATATCTTTGTAATACAGAAGTCTAATTTTCTATTAGTACTATTTTACACAGGTTTATTTATTTGCTTTCATTTATAGGGATACCGTTTTACATCCTTTTCTATCCATATTTTTAAAAGTTTTTCTTTATTGGAAATGTTGTGGGTTTAGAGAATAATTATATATAAAATACAGGATTCTGATATAACACCCACCACCAAAAATTTGTATTGTTGTGAAACATCCATTACAACTGATAATGGCATGTTTTAAAAATTTGTATTATTAACTAAAGTTCATGTATTTTCTTAGGTTTCAAGTGTAGTGTAGTTCCACAGATAATTTTTTAAAAAATGTATTCTTTTACCTGGTATACAGTCTAACATTTTCCCCTTTTAATCAAATTCAGATATCTATTTCTGATTATTCATTACCTCTATATAGAAACACAACTCTGTATAGAAACACAACTGTACCCTGTCACTTTGGTGAATTCAGTCTGGAAATTCTGCAGTGAAAACAGTATTTCTCCAATGAACCTACATGAAAAATTGATTTTGTTATTGTTAATTAATGAAAGATTCACAGGAATTCATTTCACATGACTGTATAAAAAAGAAGTATGTTTTTGGCCATAATATAATGATAAAATCTTTCCTCATCTCAGTACTGATTTTTACATTTGTCTAACATGTTGCTCTTATTATAATAAAAGCCAATAAACTAAAATAATAAAACAGATTGCATGAAAGTTGGTAGTGGCTAAATACATTTTTTTCTTTCTTTTTTTATTTAATATTTGTATAATGAATAATGGTTAATTCTATGTTAGTGTCAACTGGAAAAATGTCAATTTCACAGCCAAAACAGGGCCCAGGATCCATGAATGGACTTAGGACCACCTCCAAAGGTCCCTGGATTGGGAGCTTCTATGCTGACTCCTCAAAGCTGAGCTTCCCTGAAATGTTCAGATAACACAGACCTTCAACTAACTACCCCCAAAGCCCAGGAGGCTCAGAGTCTTTAAGTCTCCATCAATTCTTCCCATCTCTAGGCCAGTTTGAGAAAATATCAGCTGCCACCCTTGGCAGGACAGACTGAAACAATGGCTGCCACTGTCTTTATCAGAGGCATGTTGAAATAATAACTGTCCTTCGAATATAGGCCCCATTAGATCCAAATTCACTAATCAAATGCTGAGGACATGAATCCATCATGGCCGTATCTTGTCTTGGGGAAAAGGAATTTTTCATCCTTTTCTGTCATCAGTGAGGCAGCCAGTGGCTGGACTATGCTGTGGCCTACCATGACAAAGAGGGATAGGCACCAGTAGCCATTACATTAAGTGAGCCATCTACTGATCTTTATTGAAATTTATCAGCTTCTTCCTCCTCCACATCCCTGGATGCTTTAAAATTTTCTTCTTCCTTCCAGAGTTTCAAGCTAGGTGTTTCTAACATTTCATACCTGTTTAATTGTTGTTTTGCTGGATGGTCTGAGTCCTGGAGCTACCAGCTCCACTATACTCCTACCTCATCTATTCAATATAGATATCATATGGATGGGTCTTAGTTTTTACTAGAGTCAGTTATGGGGCATTTAATTAGAGTGCTTAGTCCACAGACATTTAAAATCATTATTTATGTGTACTTTTCTTTTAATAGATATTTTTGAAAATCTGATCCTTCACTTTTGACTTCATTTTAGATGATATATTAATGTTAAAACTTGATCCCTGTGTTGGATTTTTTAACCCTACTTCATTTCATTATATTGCTAGTATGTTCTCTAGGAAATAAAAGTTCATGTTTTCTTTTTATTATTATAATGGATTCTAGGCAACCAAATTGGCAGCATGACAGTTTAGGTTCTGTTCATGCAGAGAATATTTGAAAAAATACACAAAAAGACAAACTATCCTCACCAAACTGCAGAAATTATTAAATTATTGCAGTAACCGAGAGAGTCCTGAATCAAGAAAATACAATTTAAAACTGGTAGCACCAGCTGGCATCTATCATAACCCTTCCCTGGCACATTGTGGAGCCAACCTGAACTCTTATTGTGGGTCCGTGTCTCTGTTTTAGAGAGAGCAGAGCAACCTCTATATACTACTGGAGTGCATGTATATTGGTTCCTGAAGACCTGACACAGGACTCCCATAGCTGTCTTGTTCTTACCAGAACGTGTTATGCAGGCAGAAACAGGATGAGGAGTTAAGCAGTGTAAGAGACAAATCAATTCAATGTAGCTTGGGACAAAGGGCTCCTGGCTTTAAGACTGCAAAAGAGCATTCTGAAGGGCTTAATTTCTATTTCATAGTGATAGGGGAGGCACTCTAATTCTAATGAAAAGGGAAATTTCTTAGAAAAGTAATGGCCCCGCACTATTGCCTCAGGTTCATCTTAATAGTAAAGCTAGATCCTGAAGGAGAGCACCAGACTATACAGAGCCAATTTTCGAAAGCAATGAAACATGTTTTTTGCATTGAATTTTTTGTTAGCTCCTGACATTCAAAGAAATAGTTGTCAGATAAATATCTGGATACAAACTTTAGAAATATACAACTCATGACTTAATAGCATAGTTTAAAAAAATTAAAATAGTAATATATACACTGTTAAACAAAAGCTTAGGTGATATCTTAGGCTTCTTCAATCTGAAGCAGAGTGAACATCACTGACTCAAAATTCTCAAGATAAAGGAATGAACAAACATAAGGGGCTAATGCAAACATGGGCCAAAGTAGACTTATTATTATTTTAGTAATGAAAGAAATTCTAACACTGATATAAAATTAGTGGTCACCAGTGATTCTGAGTGGACAAGGAGGGAAGAACAGGTATAACTTGGGGCAGGTTTGGGACATTGGAATTGTTCTGAATGATCTTGTAATGATGGACACAAGCCAGTATACATTTTGTCAAAACATATAAAATGGTATGGTGCAAAGTGTAAACCATAATGTAAACTATAGACTGTGTTTAATAACAATGCTTCAATATTTGTTCATCAATTGTAACAAATTTACCACATTAATAAAAGATGTTATTAATAGGTGAAAATGGGAGAGGGGAAGGGTTGGGGTATATGGGAATCCCCTATATTTTTTATATAACTTTTCTGTAATCTAAATTTCTTTAGAAATAAAGAAAAAATAAAATAAATGCTTACTGGAACAAAGATGTAAGAAATTATGGTCCATATAAAGGGAGAAGAAAAAATTTCAAAAATTATCAGAGAAGAGCATAGGTTGTATATAGAGAAGAAAGAATCTGTGAAAACAAAGAGAGCAAAACTGAAATGATTTACACTGTATTGTAGAAAGAAAAAAGAACTTTGAGAAAAAGTGAACAGAACCTTAGCGTCAGGTGGGGTATACCAGTACATTCTTAATATCTTAATATGATTTTGAGGAGAAAAAAGAGAGACTGGGACAAGAGAAATATTAAAAGAAATAATGGCAGAAAATGTATCTAATTTAATGAAAGACATGCACAAATATTCATGAATACTAGGGGAAAAAAAGATAAACTTGGACAGAACCATTCCAGAAATAATGTAGTAGAACTATAGTATGCAAACATAAGGAATGAGTTCTGAAAGAAGAAGAGAAAAGCAACATGTTATATAAAAAGCAGTTACTGTACAATTAAGTGCTGGTTTCTCAACAAAATCATGGTGACATTCTGTAAGTGCTGAAAGAATACAATTTCAACCAATAATTTTATATCTGGCAAGGTGTCTTATAAATGAGGGCACAATTAACACATTCCAAGATGAACAAAAACTATTAGATCAACACTGCTAGATTTGTCCTATAATAATGATAAATTTCTCTTAAAATGGACTATTTTTAAATTTTTTTACCTGTTACAAATTTGATATCTAAAATCATTCTAAAGAAACTGAGCTTGAATTTGTGAATCAAGGGATCTGATGATAACTAAAGAAACTTGTTACAAAAATATTCTTTTTTTTTTATGGCATCCAGGGGGTCCAGATGTGGCTGCCACATTGAAAATCCAGACTACGGTAGAAGATGTGCTATAGTTTCACAGCCTCATATGGTGTCAGAGAATTCCTCATCTTTGCATAAAATAATTCATGGAGGTTCTCTCTATTCTGCAATCTCTTTTTCCCTATGTAAATAATGTCTCAAGATTGTACAAAACATGCCTCTTTCATCACATTCTTAATGCAGCAAATAGCAACTGAGTGCAAACTGACCACACAGCTTGTCTTAAAGTTATATTGCATCTTCTTTTAATGAACTCTGGATTTTGTGCATTTGATTATGTCTAATATTACTAGCAAAATACCATTAACTATAGACTACTCAAACATACTTGGGTAATTCACCCCTTATATATTTCCTTTACCTATTGCCATCACAATCTTATTGACAGCATATGTTCTAAGAATAATTCTAACATATGAAAGAAAAATAAGAAAAATGAATGGGACTGCAGATTATTTTCCACAACCACAGCTGTTAATAATATATTTTTTCAAATTTTATGTATACTTTCAACCGTTCTTTGCTATTCAATATAACTGATGCTACATTGGTTTAGTATATCCAATTGGCAATGTTTACTGACTAGGCAAACACAATAAGCTCTTACAAATTAAATTTTCCAAATCAAACTGGAATTCATTAAGCATAAGCATTTCCTGAGTATTCAGTTGTAGAGAATTAAAGGAGGCAGTCCATTCATGCTGAAATATAGTAATTCGACTCTATTTAAACAAACAAAAAAATGTAATAAAGGAAATGAAACTTTTGTTATTATCTAAGTAACATTATTAATAGGAATAAAATGTTTTATGATGAAGCTAATGTTTAAAATATTTAAACTTCACTGGTAAAATTAAATAATACATATTTATTCTCATAAAATTATTTACAATATATAAAATGAGACAATAAAAAGAACAAGCAATATAATTCAATTAATAAACAATAATTAACATTCTATGCATGTCAATCCATGGTTTTGATAAATTTTATATTTTTGTGATCCTACTGATATATTCATCATCCAAATTCAATTCTTTTTCTTTTCAGAGTCTTAACTCATTTCTGCATTTTATACACATCCTGAAATATATGGAAAGCCACAACATCTCAGAATTCATTCTTTTGGAGCTTTCTTATGACCAGACATATGAATAATTTGCTTTGTGCTCTTCCTATTCAGTTATGTTTCCATCTTGGTAGGAAACCTTGTGATTCTTGTCTCTATTAGATGCAGCTCCCTCTTTAATCAACCCATGTACTACTTCCTGAGTCATTTATTGTGTATGGACATCCGCTGTACCTCTAGTGATACATGCAATCTAATCAGTAACTTGTTAGTGGGGAAAAAAACCATCTACTATGGAAATTGCATATTGCAGGGCTTTACCATGCACTTCTTTGGAGGTATTGTGATCTACATTATTGCTGCCATGGCCTTCAATTGCTACATTGCCATCTGCAAACCTCTGCACTATATGATCATCAGGAACAGGACAAGATGTAATCTTCTAATCCTAGCTGCTTGGGTTGGTGGAGCTCTCCATTCTTTTCCTCAATTTTATCTGGTACTCCAGCTGTACTTTTGTAGTCCTAATGAAATTGATCACTATTTCTGTGATATCTTCCCATTGCTAAAAGTTGCCTGTACTGATACCTACATCACAGGTGTCCTTGTGGTAGCAGATTCAGGTGTGGTCGCCTTAGTAACTTTTGTTGTCTTATTTGTTTCTTATATCATTATATTATTTACTTTAAGAAATCATTCAGCTGAGGGAAGATGCAAAGTCCTCTCTATCTGTGGGTCTCATATTACTGTGGTAGTCTTATTTTTTGGTCCTTAAATCTTTGTCTACCTTAGACCATCAACCACTTTCCCTGAGGATAAAATATCTTCACTGTTAAAAATCTTGGCCAAAGGTATGAAGGAAATGCTTTCTTAATCAGTGAATTTTAATGAAAAAAAATTACAATTTTATTTTAAAAAATCAAGTCTGTCTGTAAGACATAGTAACAAACATTGTGTGGTATGGGGAAGTTAAATTCTGTAATTTAAGTAGTCATTTTAATTTTGATAAGTATTTACCTTTATATCCTTTAATGAACCTCAAAATCAATTGTGTAATATAAAAACTGGAATAGTAGGCTCTTATCTAACATGGTTTCTAGGGGTCAACTCTTCTGACTTTCTGTTAAAAAATAATTATTAATGAAGACAGACAAAAATCCAACAATGCAGAAGGCTGAATACACAGTTCCTGGTATTTAACCTATTGATCAAGTTGAAAAGCATTTCCCATAAACCTTAAAAAAATGATTTATATAATGCGAGTTTTGACTACCTTTTACCTTGTTAAAATTGGTAGCCAAATGGCTAGTCATCGGATTTGGAACCAAGGTCCTTTCACAGTGATAAGAGAAAAAAAATCAGCAACATAGAAAAATTAACTTAGTAAAAATACCAATATGTCTACACATGCACAAGCAAAAACATTGTATCACAATAGATATATCATCACTAGTAACTATTAACAAAGACTTCTGAGAAGATTTCCTAGAGTAGAACATAATTTGTTAAAATGACTCTTAAGAAGCAAAGCACATATCATAAGGGAGAAGGATTATCTGAAAAGGAAAATAATGAAAATACAGAAAGATTCAGATCATGTACATACAATAAAACAAGTTGCAATCATTCTGGGGGCAATGTACAGAAATGATAATGATCAGAAAAATAATGAGACTGATAAAACTAAGTAGAGCTCTCAGAGTAGAATGGAATTGGACAAATTATTATTTTGTCTAGAAAATAATGAAGGAAACAAATTATTGCCAGATCTAATTTCTCTTTGGAAAATCCATAACTTATGGATACCTAACAAGACAGTATGGCAAAGTCTGAGGATTTGAGTGTAAGTTTTGGAACATGAAACATTTTATCACCACACTATTTGTATTACATCGTTCACAAAAAAGAAAATTAAAACCTTCCCATTTCATAAGCTTATTGTGTAAACAACTTGTGCTTTTTTCAAAAATTATGTTTTCAAACAAATATTCAAACATAGCATCTCTTCTTTTTCTTTGACTGTGTACACTGTTCTCACTTATCAGGAACATTTCCTGTATGATTAAAAATTAACCATTAATAATGGAATTAGTGATGTCTGAAAGGCCAAACCCTTTGGCATATATCCTCAAGTGTAAATCAGGGACAGAATGAAATCCTGCAAATTGTCATCCTCTTAAGATATTCTTTTTGTTATTTATTTTTTACATACAGTACTATCCCAAATATTGCTGAGCCTCAGATATATTATGAAGCACATATACCAATCTCACTCTGTGCCTTGGTTCCCATTTCTTTAGACTGTCTTTCTGTCCAGGCAGTTATCATTTATCAGCAGAATGATTGCATTATTTTCCAAACAGCGCTTCCCTGATTACATTACCACCACTCCACAGCCAGGGGGAGATCTGGGAAAAACCACAGGTGCAGGAAGCTTTGTCTTTATTGACAGGATCTCCTCTTTTTGATATTTCACCTCTTAAGGTCTTTCACATATCTAAGTAATAACTTACATCCATGGGAATTTTATAGCTTCTGAAATATAAAGGAAAACCATTCTGTCTATTCCAATGGAAATAAGCTCATACTATTTAAGTATTCATAATTCAGATGATTTGGTTTAATGTATTAATTTTCCAAGGAATATCTGAATTTTTAAAAGTAAATAAAAGTGTCCATCTGTAAGTGTACCTGTGTGTTTATCATGTTTATATCTCTGTAATTACGACATGGGTGTCTGTATAAGTCTTTTGCCTTAAATCCACTGTGTTCAGAAATCTGGATACTATCTGTGTTTTCAATTATTGAGGTATTTTAAATGCCCTAATAATGACCTTTTTAAAATATTCTGCCTCTGTATGCAGGTATATGCTTTATTTAATTGTTGAATATATAATTTTATATGTCTAAATATGCCAATATATGCTTTTTTCCATTAATATTTTTATTTACAAATCAACTTTATTGATACATACTAATAAAGCATAAATCCATTCAAAGTGTACAATCAGTGGTATTTGGTATAATCACATAGTTGTGCATTCATCACTTTAATCATTTTTAAAGTATTTTCATTATTCCAGTAATAATAATAATAATAATAATAAACAAAAAACAACCAACCAAACAAAACGCATTACCTCTCAATCTCTCTTTGCTTCCCCTGCCATACATAGCTACTATTCTGTTTCATTCTCTCTAGTTCATGTGGATTTATATTTTATAAAAACAGTCTTATATATGCAATATACATGATCTCAGACTTTCTCTTTAAACCACTGGCATATCCATACAATTGTACTGCTAGTTACAAATATTATGTTGTGCATCCAACTTTTCTATTCATTTCCAAAGATTAACACATATCCTTTTTACCAATTCTGCACAAGTTAACTCTCAGCTTTTAATTCTCTAACCACATTCTATTTTCTGGTGACCCATATTCAAGTTATTAAGTCCATAAGATTATGCAATATATTTAGTTCATAATAGTGCAATCACAGAGTATTCATCCTTTTATGTTTGGCTTCCTTCACTCAACATAATATCCTCCAGATTCATCCATATTATCATATGATTCACAACTTCATTTCTTCTTACAACTGCATAATATTCCATCATGTGTATACACCACAATTTAGTTATCCATTCTTCATTTGATGGACTCCTGTGTTGTTTCCAGCTTTTGGCAATTGTGAATAACTCCACTAAGTACATTGGTGTGCCTATGTCTGTTCATGTCACTGCTGTCAGATTTTCTGGGTTTATACCTAGTAATAGTATTGCCAGGTCACATGGCAAATCTATATTCGTATTCCTTAGGAACTGCCAAACGATGCTGAACAGTGGCTGTACCATTCTACATTCCCACTGACAGTGAATAAGCATTCCTATCTCTCCACATCAACTCCAACATTTACAATTTTCTGACGTTTTAGTAGTGGCCAGTCTAATAGGTGTGAAATGATATCTCATTGTAGTTTTATTTGCATTTCCCTAATTGCTAGTGATGCTGAACATTTTTTTTTTCATGTGTTTCTTTGCCATTTGAATTTCTTCTTTGGACAATTGTCTTTTCAAGTCTTTGCCTATTTATTAATCAGGTAGTGTGACTTTTTAGTTTTGAATTGTATGATTTTTTAATATATAATGGATATTAAACCCTTATTGGATATGTGATTGACAAATATTTTTTCCCAATTTGTTGGCTTCTTTTTACCCTTTTGACAAGGTCCCTTGAGTGCAAAAGTGTTTAATTTTGAGGAGGTCTCATTTATCTTTTTATTTTGTGGCTCATGCTTTGGATGTAAGGTTTAAGAAACTACCTCCTAACACAAGATCTTGAAAATGTTTTCCAACATTTTCTTCTAGGAGTTTTATGTTTGCCACTTTTATAGTTAGGTCCTTGATCCATTTTGAGTTAATTTTGTATAAGGTATGTGATAGGGGCCCTCTTTCTTTCTTTTGTATATGGCTATACAGTTCTCCCAGCACCATTTGTTGAATAGACTGGTTTTGTCTTTGACAAGTGATCTTGTCAAAGATCACTTTACTGTAGATGTGAGGTTTTATTTCCGAGTTCTCACTTTGCTTCCATTGGCCAATATATCTATCTTTATGTCAGTAACGTGCTGTTTTTACCACCGAGGCTAAGTAATACGCTTTAAGTTCAGGAAGTGTGAGTTTTATATATAAAAACGTCCTGCTTTTTTATCATACCAGGGTCGTCCTTCAGGATGGTGATCCCAATGAGCCTGGCAATACCACTTTTGGACTTGGCTGGACGTAGTGCCCAGTGACCCCGGGGGAATGCTGGACTTCATAGAGGAAGTGTACCATAAGCAGGCGAGCATTGTGGATGCTGGCCTGTGGTGGCTCACTGCAGTGCTGGAATTGGCTAGACAGGAATATTCATTGTGTTTGATATCCTTATTGACATTATCAGAGGGAAAGGTGTTGACTGTGACATGAACATGCCCAAAACCATTCAGATGGTGCCATTTCAGAGCTCAGAGATGGTCCACATAGAAGCACAGTATCAATCTATCTATATGGCTGTCCAGCATTATATCGAAACACTACACCACAGGATTGAAGGAGAGCAGAAAAGCAATAGGATAGGGCATGAATATACAAATATTAATTATTCCTTAGCAGACCAGACAAGTGGAAATCAGAGTCCTCTTGCACCTTGTACCCCAACATCATCCTGTGCAGAAATGAGAGAAGATACTGCTAAAGGCTATGAAAATGTGGTGCTGATTCAACAGCAGAAATGTTTCAGATGAGAAAATCCATCAAAACTTTTAGATATGGGCTTTTACCCTGTCCCTAAAAAGATCAAGAAAAGATGCAAGAAAGTTTATGTGAAGAATGAATTTGAATTTGGAAGGTTTGAGTTTCAGTTGAGTACCTTTTTATAAGTGAAATTAGAAACCATTTAAAGACCAATGTGTACTAACTCAACAATACCTGATTTATCATTTTCTCAGATAAGAAGACATCATTTCTACAAAGTAGACAGTGTTATATTTTATAGAATTTTGTTTTAAGTTGATGGAACAGTTAAAATTTCCTCTATATTATCAGTGCTTTTGTTTTTTTCTTTTTATAACCTTAAGGAATTAAAGTTTGTTTAGTTTTGTTTTTAGGGGATGATAGGGAATTTACAAAAAGATAATTGATTTGGGAAAATTAAGTAAAACATCTATTGAAATGGAAACAATTTCATTTACCAGCACTTATCTAGCAGTGTATAATTCATTTTATTGGCCTCTTTTTTTAAGTTAATGATCATTAAGCCAGTACCCCAAAACTGTCAGAAGTTGACATTGTAAAAAAGCATGAAAACTTATGAATTAGTATAAGAACTTTGTTTTTTGTTTTGTTTTAAGCAAGTAACAAATTACCATTCAGTCTTTTGACTGAGAAGGTTCTGGTGGGCAAACATTTGTCACATTTTCTTTGCAGTGCAGCAATTGCCTTATATTTATTTAAAAAAATGCATCTATGGATGACCAGTACTTTGGTTATAGTTGTTGTTGGCAAACCACCCCAAAACTTAGTGGCTTAAAACAACATCTGTTTTTGTTTGCTCACTATACTTCAGTCTGGACTGGGCTCAGCTGAACTCTTTGTTCTCCTGCTAGTCTTGTTGGTGGTCACTCATGGAATTGGCAGGTTGATGGAGACACTGGGATGGCAAAGTTTGTCTCTCCCTGCATGTGGTTCTTAGGGTATCTCCTTCTCCATGTGGCTTCTCCCAATGGTCTGTCCAGCAAGGTAGCTGTACCTCTTACATGGCAGCTCAGAGCTATCAAGACTACAAAAGCAGAAGTGACCAGGCCGCCTTAGGTCTTAGGCCCTGAACTGTGATAAAATCACTTTTACTGAATTCTACTGATGAAAACAAATCACAGGCCCAGCTCAGTTACAAGAAGGGCATTCTACACGACCAGGGCATGAGTATCGGGAGACACAGTTCATTGGGGGCCACCAGTGGAACAGACAGCCACAACTAGTGCCATGGAAAAACAAGTGTTTTTAGCAAAAGTAGAAGTTGCTTATTTGGGGTTGTGAGCTCAAGCTGTTTAAGCTGGTGTAAGCCGGAAGTAAGACTGAGAAATAGAGGGCTTTTAGGACACTTCCTGAACCAGTTCTGCCAGCTCTGACCATATTTTCTCCACCTTCACTTGGGAAAACTGGTCTCATAAGGATGAATGTGTTAGGGGGCAGAATATTTGACAGTTGGTGTCTCCATTTGTATGAGACCTAGCAACAGGGCAGAAGCCCAACCTGTGGCATGCCTCATTGATGAAGTCCGATCAAAAACCCTCAAGTTCTCTAATAAAAGTCCTCTTTACTGAATTTAGTGCAATGAAAGGCCTCATTCACACAGAAATTAATTAGTTCAAAAATGTTTTCTCTTTTTGGGATTCACCTAATTCAAACTGTCATGGTGTATTTTAGGACTTTGTCTGTTTTATCTATGTAGTTCAGTTTGTGGCATAAAGTTCATAAAATTCTTTTATGATTTCTTTTAATTCTGTGTGGTCAGTAGTAATGACTCAATTCTCAGTTCGGACTTTTAGAAATTTTCATCCTCTCTCTTTTTTTATCGGTTTAGCTAACGGTTTTTCAATTTTGTTTGATCTCAAAGAAACACCTTTGGTATTATTGATCCACTCTATTGTCTTTTTTTGAGGGGGTCCCAACTTCATTTATTTATGCTATAATCTTTGTTATTTCTTTCCTTCTCATTGATTTGGGATTTGTTTGCTATTCTTTTTCTAGTTCCTTCAGGTGTGTAGTAGGTCTTTGTTGTTAGCTCTTTATTTTTTTTAATGTAGTTGTTTAGAGTTATAAATTTTCCTCACAGTACTGCCTTTACACTATCCCAAAAGTTTTGAAATGTTGTGCTCTCATTTTCACTCATCTTTATTTCTGATTTTTCCTGAAAATTTTCTTTGACCCACTGATTGTTTACGAGTGTGTTGCTTAATCTCCGTACCTTTGCACATATCCAGACCTCTGCCTATTATTGATTTCTGGATTGATTCCTTTATAGACAGAGAATGTACTTTGTATAATTTAAATATTTTTAAATTTATTGATACCAGTTTTATGACCCAACAGATGGTCTTTTCTGGAGAATGATCCATGAGACCTTGAGAAGAATGTATGTCCTGTTCTTTTGTGGTGCAGTGTTCTGTATGTTTCTGTTAGTTCTAGTTTATTTATAAAATTGTTAAAGTTCTCTATTTCTATATTGATCTTTTGTCTAGACATTTTATCTATTGATGTGAATGATGTATTGAATTCTCTAACTATTGTTGTAGAGATATTTATTTCTACCTTCGGTTTTGCCAGCATTTCTCTCATGTATTTGGAGGTATCTTGGTTAGTTTCATATATATTTATGATTGTTATTTCTTCTCAGTGGATTACCCCTTTTAATAATATATAATGTCTTTCTTTGTGTCTTATTTGAAGTCTATTTTGTCTGATATTAGTATGGCTACCCAAGCTTTGTATTGGTTAGAGTGTGAAATATCTTTTTCCAGCGCTTCACTTTCCATCTATTTGTATTCTTGGGTCTAGGTGAGTCTTTTGTAGATGGTATTTTAATAGCTTATAATTTTCTATCCATTCCACCAGTCTGTGTCTTTTAATTGGGGAGTTTAGTCCATTAATATTTAATGTTATAACTGTAAAGGCAGTACTTACTTAACCCATTTTTCTTTTGGATTTTATCAGTCATATCTTATTCACACCTCTATTTTCACACTTTTAATTGCTTTTACTAAGAAACTTCATTTCTAGACTCTCTTCCAAGCCTCTCTTCTGTCTTTCCTTTTCACACTGCAACATTCCCCTAAATTTGTCTTGTCAGGCCAGTCTCTTGGTGATGAATTCCCTCAGTTTCTTTTTATCTGTGAATATTCTAAACTCACCCTCATTTTTGAAGGATAATTTTGTTAGATATAAAATTCTTTGATTGCAATTTTTCTTTCTCTATTGTAGATATATTATACTGCTATCTTCTTGCCTCCATTGTTAATGATGAGAAATCAGTACTTAACTTTACTGAGAATTCTTTATATATGATTAATTGGTTTTCTCTTCCTGCTTTCAGAATTTTCTTTTTATCTCAAGCATTTGACATTCTGTTTAGAATGTGTCTTAAAGTAGATATATTTTGATTTATTTTGATTGGAGTGTGTTGGACTTCTTGGACATGGATATCTATATCCTTAAAGAGTTGGAGAATTTTCTGCCTTTATTTCTTAAAATACTTCTTCTGCCTATTTCCCTTCTCTTCTTCTTCTGCCACACCCATGACACATCTTTATGCACCTCATATTCCCATGCAGTTTCCAGTGAACCTGTATAATTTTTCTTCTTTTTCTCTATCTGTTCTTTGTGTGTTAGATTTCAGATGTCCAGTCTTCTAGCTCACTGATCCTTTCTTCTGCCTCTTCAAAACTCCTGTTGTGTCCACCCACCATATTTTAATTTCATGAATGTGGCTTTCATTCCCACAAGATCTGTTAATTTTCTTTGCATGCTTTCAGAATCTTCTTTGTACTCACCCAGTGTCTTCTTAATATTCTTAATCTTTTTAGCCATTTCGTTGAATTTATTAAGGAAATTTATTTGAACATCTATGATTAATTCTCTCAAATCCTGTATGTCTTTTAGAGGTTTACTTTTTTTCTTTTGACTGTACCATGTCTTCTTGTTTCTTAATATGACTTGTAATTTTTTACTAGTTTCTCATCATCTGATTTTCTTGATTTCTTTATTCTGGTCTCACTTTCTTTATTTAACCTAGGGTATTCTTGTTGAAAGGATTTTTGCTTAAACTTTTCTTTGGCATTTGGTTCAACTTATTTTGGAGCTTTATACTAGTTTGTTTTTAAACAAATGAAAAATTTTCATCTCCTTATTCATCTGATTCTTGCCCCATAAGTGGCATGTTTTATCCAGATGTTCCCTGCAGCTTTAAAGTAATGCTGCTTTTATATTCTCTGTTAGATTAGTCTTTATTGGTGTCATGGTTGAGAATGAGGCTGCTAGCTGCACCAGGATGAAACTGTGGCAGACATCCCAGCCGCTGTGAGATGAGATCCCTGATCAACTGCCACAACCTGTGCTGGGCCTTGTTGCCCTTTTTCTTGGAGAAGAGACACACTTTGACAAGATGTTGCCTGACTCTTGGAGAGGACACAGTGTCTCTAAATTACATGTAGTCCTTCCTCTACCTGAAGTAGGAATGAGACAGAGACTGCTGATTTCTTTCTGAGTCATCAGGTTGAACTACCCACCTTTTTCCAAGAAACTGATGAAGCTCTTCCCACCTCTCTCTCCAAAGGCAGGGATAGAGTCAACATTTCAGGTGGTAATTTAAGCCATGCTGGCTATAACTTTCTAGGTTTTCTTGGAGAGACAGATGAGGTTCCTCCCACTCCTCCCCTGCCAGATACAGGGATGGAGCCAGTATTGAGGCAGTAATCTAAATCATGAAGATTGAAACTGCCTGCATTTGCTGGAGATACTGGTGAAGTTCAGCCTACCTTCCTTTCCTACCAGGGACAGGGATTGAGTTAAGCGTTTGGCAGTAAACTAAGTTCTGCAGGCCAAAACTTTCTGTAGATTCCTGGAGAGACTGATGAATTTCCAACCACTTTCCTCCCCTATTAAGGTCAAGGTTGGTGACAGGCTTGGGTGACACTTTAAGCTGTACTGACTGAGACTGGATGCATCTGCCCATAGAAATTGATGACTCTATGTCCACCTTCCTCCCATGCCAGGATTGGGACCTGAGCTCAGGCTGTTATCATAAGCATGGCTATTTCCAATAGAAGGGCAGGCCCAATCTGGCACCACAAGGGAGAAACATGTCTCTCAGTGAAAAGGTGATTTATTGTGAGTGCATGAACAAGGAACTGGGGGGATCTTCCCAAAATGCAGGTCAAAGTGAGAATGGACACTAGGGTTTTTTGAGGCAAAGTTGAAGGATAAGGGAGAAAAAACACCCAAACAAGTGATGTCTGGCATCTTGTGAAGAGGGTAGGTGCAATTTCTCAGTCCTTCATTGTCTCAAGCACATCAAACTTGTCCTTAGATTTAGCAGCAAATTAACCACAGTTTAGATATTGTTGTGCAGGAGCAAGGTATTCATGGCTCTTTTCTCAACCCACCACTCAATTATATCAAACTTTTTGTCTCTGAGAAAAGCTACAGATTTACTGGATTATAAGGTGTTTCTGACACCATTCTTCCTGGTTTTGCTTTGAGACATTAACTTATTTCTGTAACAAAACCGAGCAAGTCCAATTAATATCCTTCAGGGAACTAAGGCAAAGAGTAAATTTCTAAAATTAGATCAATAGAAAACTAGCTCAATTAGTGAATTAGAATTTTCAGAGCTGCTAAAATGAAGAAAGTTTTAGTAAGAACATTTTCCATCTACCAAGGTTAGGATGGTAAACTGACCTTGGTGGAAAGGAACCAATCCCTACTGTCCAGGAAGTTCCTATGTTTTTCAATCAGTCCCATTTTCCATCCTGCTGGAGTCAGAGTTAAAATGGAGACGATTCATTTCTTTCTGACTTGGACGTGTTCAAAATTTAGTTGTACTTAGAATTGGAATCTTGCTAGCCTAAATTTCCAATCAATAGCTATAGTTGGTGCCTGGCCATATCCTCCTCCACTGTTTTTGGGAACTAGAGCTTCCAGTTCCAGTCAGACAGTGGTTTCTGAAGTGGCCTGCCTCACCAGTCAGGACTAGGCATTGGCCTCCACAATGTGGAGGGATCTACTCATGAATCATTACTGCAGATGGCCAGTCTTTCCCCACCATTCTTCCATGAATGGTGTATTCTGTTCTTCTGGTCTCCAGAGGACCCCCAAACAGGTGATTTAAATATATCATGGTTGATAACTCACTACCCTGTAGGATAAGATGATTCTTAGATCTCCCTACTCTGCCACCATCTTGCTCATTTACCCCATATGATGTATTCTTAATCTCATCCATTATGTCTTTCATTCCCCAAAGATCTGTTACTTTTCTTTGCAAGCCTTCAAATTCTTCTTTATGATCATCCACTGTATTCTTTTTTTTTTTCTTTTTTAAAATATATTTTTTATTTTTTAAAAGCTACTTAGATTACATAGATGTTACATAAAAATGTAGGGGATTACCATATGCACCACTTCCTACCCCTTCCACACTTTCCCACATTAACAACATCCTTCATTAGTGTGGTACCTTTGCTACAATTGATGAACACCTATTGGAGCATTGTCACTAAGTGTAGATTTGTAAGTTATGACAATATATATAATGGCCTGTATCCATCACTGCAACATCATTCAGGGCAATTCCAATATCCTGAAAATGCTACCATATAACACCTATTTTTTTTTTTTTTAAGATACTTAGGTTATATAAATGTTACATAAAAAATACAGGAATTCCCATATGCCCTGCTCCCCACACCTCCCACATTTTCCCACATTAACAAATCCTTCATTAGTGTGGTACATTCATTGCAATTGATGAAAACATTTTGGAGCATTGCCACTAAGCATGGATTAAAGTTTATATTGTAGTTTATACTCTCTCCCGCCCAATTCTATAGGTTATGGCAAGATATATAAAGGCCTGTATCTGTCATTACAATGTCAGCACAATTCCCAAGTCCCAAAAATGCCCCCGTATTATACCTGTTTTCCCTCTCCTGCCCTCAGAACCTCCGATGGCCACTGCCTCCACATCAATGATATAATTTCTTCCATTGCTAGAATCACATTAAATCTATAGTAGAATACCAGTAAGTCTACATTAGTCTATAGTTCATTCCTCAATCTTGAGGATTCTGGGATGGTGATGTCCACTCTGCCTCTAATTGATAGGGGGCTGATGAATGGGACTCTCTTGCTTGCAGTTGTAGACTCTTGGTTCCTTGGTGTGGTAGTTGTTCATGATCACTTCCTTGTTAGTTGTCCTAGGTGAGACCAATGAACTGCAGAGTTGGTGTTGCAATTCCATTGAGATTTGGGGCCAGTATACTACTTCATTGAAGAGTGGATGTAGCTCAGTGGTTGAGCTCCTGCTTCCCATGTGTGAGGTCCTGAGTTCAATCCCCAGTACTTGCTATTGCAGACAAATATGATCCTTTCACTGTGACCAATACAGAATGCCTCTGCATAAACCTGGCTGCGGCTCTCGCTCCCGTATGCGGTGGATGTCAGCCGCGGCAAGGCGCAGTTCAACAAGGCCCGGCGGCAGCTGGTGGTCACGCTACTGGTGGCGCGGCTTCCCGCGCGCTGGGAGCCGGCGGTGGTGCCCCACTGTATTCTTAATATCTTTGATCTCTTTCACTGCATTTTCCTTCAATTCCTTGCATTGATTTAGGGGATTTGTGAGAGCATCATTGATTAGTTGTTTTAAATCCTGTTTCTCATCAGGATTTTTAATTTGTTCCTTTGGCTGGCTTATCTTCCTCTTTCTTATTATGCCTTGTATTTTATTGCTGATGTCTAGGCATCTGATTATATTGGTGTGTTTACTCTGATAGTCAATTCCTCTTTCTTGCCTAGGATTTTACAGTGAATGCTTTTGTTCCACAACTTTTCTTTGATACTTGGCTCATTCTACATCTGTAAACATTCCCTGTTTATGTGGTCAAAAGAGAACTTGGGACCCATTAGTGGGGTGCAGACCAGATGTAAGGGCAATTGGAAATTTACATCTTACCATGCTAAATAGCTCAGTTATTGAGAAATAAAGTAACTGAAAAGTTTTTAAAATCCTTATAATAAACCAGCTTCCATTCCAACATATAAAGGCTTGAAAGTCATGATTATCATCTTTACAATAAGAAAACAAGCTGGAAAACTGAAAATCAAAAGCTCTTCTTAGATCCTTCAGAGAATTGAGGCTTCAGAGGCAAATGACTACCTCCCAAACTGTAGAGAAGGGCAGATAGAGAAAACCACAATGTACTTAAACAGAAATCACCATTAAAGCCAGAATCAGGTAGGAATACTTGTAGGATAATTGATAAATTTCTGTAGAATAGTAATGCATTAGCTTTACAGATTAAAAATTGTAACTTCCCCACCTTAGGGGAAACCCACGCTATCATGAGTCTTATTTCTAGGAGTATCTCCAAATTATCAATAGCAATTTCAAAGAAAAATTCCATCCATGCTTCCAAGAAGGGTGTGGTTATGTAAACATTTTAAACTAAGGCAGAGAAATCTGTTCTTAACTTATGCCTGAAAACAAGGGAAATTACTTTACCAGAGCCTAGCTTAAATGGCTTTTTACCAGATCATAGTCATTCTGGGATAAAGAAACTACCCAATTCTTGCATCTCTACATTCTTAGGGGGGAACTGAGAAATATTTATAAAGGTCACAGCCCAAGAACACAAGCTCACTAAAAGCCTGAGACCTAATCATTGACTTGTAGATTGCATCTCTCTAAGTCATATTTACCTCCACATCAGTAGGGTTCCTGTATAATAACACACAATTACAGTTGAAAAGAATTGAAAGGCTTGGACCCCATTTATGAAGAAGTATCTCAGAAACCCAAAGACAAAGCGTAGACCAAAAGAAGGACATGAGAGGTAATGTTAGCCTCTAACACCTACAGCTACAGCAAATAATAAACAGGCTACCTCCTAGCCAAGAAAACATGAAAACATAAATAATACCCATTTACAATTATTTCACACAATGTATCATGTCCAGCTTTCATAAAAATGTACAAGGTATGCCACAATGCAAAATCACAGTATCAAAAAATACAGTAAGCATCAAAAAAAGAGTCAGGTATGTTAATATTAATCAGTATTGATATTACTAATATGCTGGCAATTTTAATGCATAAAGCAAGCAACATGGAAGACCAGATGGATAATATAAGCAGATAAATGAAGACTCGATAAAAGAGTCAAGAAGAAATACTATAAATCACATGTATTGTAACAACAATTAAGAATACCATGATAGACTTCAGTATACTGAACACGGAAGAGGACAGAATCAGTAAGCTTAGAGAAATGCCATTAGAAACTTCCAAAACTGAAAAGCAAAGAGAAAAAGGAATGAAAAAGACAAAATAGAATATCCATAAACAATGAAAACTTTTAAAAAGTTGTAACTTATGTGTAATGGGAATACTAGAAAGAGAATAAAAAAGAGAGGAACAGACAAATATTAGAAATAAGGAAGGCTGAGCATTTTCCAAAATATATCAGGCACCAAACCACAGATCCAAGAAGCTTAGAGAACACCAAGCCAAATAAATACCAAAAATCTACACCTAGGCAAATCTTATTCATATTGTAGAAAATAATAGACAATGAGAAAATCTGTAAAAAATCCAGTTGGAAAAGTAAGTTACTTATAGAGGAATAAGGATAAAAATTACATTGGACTTCTCTTTAGAAGCCACACAAACAAGAAAAGGGTGGGGAGAAATATTCAGTGATGAAAGAAATAAACACCAAACATGAATTATCCACACAAGTAAATTTTTCTTCAAAAGTAAAGGAGAAATAAACGCTTTCTTAGAGCAACAAAAATTGAGAGAATTTACTAACATTAGAACTACTTTGCTAGAAATGTTAAAGGTAGTTCATTAGACAAAGGAAAATGATGTAGGTTAGAAATTGGATATACATAAAGAAAGGAGGAATGTTTAGAAAGAATAAACAAGGTAAAATAGAATTTTTCATCTTAATAATAGCAAAATATATTGGATGATTTTAGCTTATGGATAAATGAAATTAATATTAGCAAAGTTAAAAGGGATGCTAGAGAGAAATTGAGAATACCCTGCTATAAAGTACCTGCACTACCCATGAAGTTTTATAGTGCTAATTGAAAGTGGACTGAAATTAAGAGTAAATGTATATTACAAAAGCCAGGGAACCCCCTAAATTTTATTTAAGTGTAAATGAGACTAACAGAGGAACAGGGAAGAGTAAATGGAAACTTGTTAAATATTCCATTGAAAAATGTGAAGAATACCAAAAAATAAGGACAAGCAAAAAGAATAGCAAACAAACATATGGAACTTATTAATCTACCTATTTCAATAATAAGTATAATGTGATGGTTTAAATATACTAATTAAATGAAAGGCACTGTCAGAGTGGGGGCAACAGAGCCAAATATAAAGAAACTAATTTTAAATATAAAGAAAGATAGATTAAAATCATAGGTGTGGAGAAAGATATGCCATGCTAGCAATAATCTGAAGAAAGCTGCAGTGGCTATATTAGTATCCGAAAAAGTAGATTTCTGAGCAATTAAATCATAGGGATAAAGCGAGGCAGTACATGAATATTGAAAGGTTCAATTATCCAAAAATACATAACAATTTTTACTTTGCATATGACTAAAAACAGTTTATCAAATATGTGATAAAAATGGATAGAAATGCAAGGAGAAATAGGCAAATCCACTATTATAGTTGGACACTTCAAAAACTCTCTATCAGTAATACGGAGATCCAACAGGAAGAAAATCAACAATGATGTAGTTGAACTGAACCACACCATCAATAAACTGGATCTAACTGACAGTTATGAAATACTTTATTTACCTACAGAAGAATGCACAATCTTCTCATGCTCATATGGAACATCCACCAAGATAGACTACATTCTGGGCCATGAAACACATCTCAAAAAATTTAGAAGACTTGAAATCATAGAAAACATGCTATCAGAATTCAGTGGAAACAAATTATAAGTCATAATAGAAAGAAACTTGGACAATTCCAACTATTTGGAGATCAACTGAACCACTTCTAAATGACACATAAATCAAAGAAGTCTCAAGAGAAATTTTAAATATATTTTGAGGTAAATGACAATGAAAATAAAACCTATGAAACTTTGTAGGATACAAAGAATTAGTATATGCAGAGAAGTGTATAAAATTGAACACACATATTAGAAAAGAAGAAAGATTAAAAAAATCAGTAATCTAGATTTTTGATTGATCAAGATGGTGGTGTAAGATGCTTCAAGATTACATTCTTCCACAGAATCTTTGAACAAATAACCAAAACTAGCAGAGTCGTCTTCTTAAGCGCTCCAGAAAACAAGTAGAAGATTGCAGTATGTGGTGGGTGATTGTTGAATCAAGAAATCACAACATAAAGGGAATATGAATAGGGAAAAAGGAGTTAATTCTTAATTGAAGCAGTTTCTGATTAGGGTGTAGAAAAAGTCTTGGCAATGTATAGTGGTTGTGGTAACACAACACTGTGACTACAGTTAACATCACTGCATTACATATCTGAATGTGATTAATAAGGGAAATTTTAGATGATGTATATGATGCTAGAATAAAAATGAAAATCAAAACACATTAAAATGGGCTGTGAAATACAAATGTGAACTTTAATATAAACTATGGACTATAGCAAATTTTATAATTATAATAGTATTCCCTCATGAATTTTAACAAAGTTACCACTGTAATGCAAAATGTTAAAAATTAGGGTAAGTATATGGGAACTCTTTATTTTTTCCATGATCTTTCTGTAAGCCTGCAGCTTCTCTAATAGGAAAAAAGTCATAAGGAAGCACATGTGCCTTTCATGCTCCTCATGCATCCCTCTCTGGCACAGAGTGGAGTTAGTATTCTAACTGTGGGTTCTTGTCCCTGTTCCAAATGAGTAATGCACCCCTATTATTCTATTGGGTGGTAACATGAAGGACATAACCAGGACACTCCATTCTGGATCCCCTTCCAAGGACTTGCTCTGCAGTTTAGCTTGTGGACAACTAAATATATTTTGGAAACAATCAAATCAAACCACCTACGACAAATAATTATTGACTTCATGATATAAAATAGAGGATCCAAAAGAAGTGGAAAGTCTATCCCACAAGGAGTAGAGGGGGCATTGCATACCTTTAAATGGGGGAAATTCCTAAGTCCACAGTGCATGATTACAAAAAGATGTAAGTTCAGAAAAGACTTAGAAGACCACACACTTTCACCTCAGGCTGACCTTTTTGATAGGAGAGCTAAAATCTGAACATGTCAACCAGCCAACTTGCCCAGACTGTGACAGTGTTTTTTCTTTGGTTTATTTGTTTTTGCTAGCAACTGACACGGATGGAAATCTCTGTAACGTTACTAGGTACATACACATTTAATGAACATACAGCTTAGGAACTAAATTCCAGAGTTAACACATAAAAATATTAAAATGTTCAGTAGACAACAAAATATTACAAAACAAATAAAGGAATGGGAAATTCAGGCCCATGCAAATGAAGAAGATGAAACTTCAGAAAATATCAACAAAGAAGATATATCTTTGACATGCAATCTAAAGACTAGAAAAGTTATCTTCAATATGGCCAAAGAATTAAGTAAACACAGAGAAAGAATTAAAGGATATCAGAGCAATGAAAAGTAAACCAAATGACAATTAAAATAAAGATAGAAATTAAAAAATGAACTAAAATGATACTGGGCATAAAGACCAAAATAAATGAAATTAAAAATCCCCTAGAGCTTTGATAATCATTGGAGTTGGTAAAAGAAAGAATCAGTGAACTTGAAGATAACTGTGGTTTGAAGTTGAATGTACACCAGAAAAGCATGTTCTTAAATCTAATCCATTCTATGGCTGGGTACCCATTGTAAGTAGAATTTTTTGTTGATGCTACTTCACTTAGGGTATGACCCACATTAATCAGAATTGTTCTTAATCTTTTCCAGTATTCCATGAGGGCGAAAGATATTCCCTTGGAATTGGAAAGAATCTGGACACCAACCCACTCTTCTTTGAAGGTTGAGCCTGTGACCTGGAGACTGTGGAGAGTCTGATCACTACCCTAGTTTTCTCAGAGGGTGGAACCTATTCCTTGGGGAATAAAATCCAAAAGAATTGTATATAATATATAGAAAGAACTGTTAATGCAATTTAAACTGCTTAAAAATTGTTAAAACTCAACAGTTACAAAACACTCTAAACAGAGACCACACCAAAGAAAAGACACAGATGATAAAATAAGCAAATGAAAAAGCATTCAACATTAATATAAACAGGGATTTGCAAATTAAATCAATGATAAGATATCACTATACACTTATTAGAATGGGTTAAATCCAAAACACTGACCTTAAATGCTGTTATGCAGAGTAACAGAAACTCCCTCTCTCATAGCTGTTGGTAATATAAAATCATTCAATCACTTTGGAAGACAGTTTGACAATTTCTTACAAAGTTATACATAGGCTTGCCATATTATCCATCAATGAAACTACTATGTATTTACTAAAGGAGTTAAAAATATATACCAGCACAAAAACCTGCACACAAATATTTATAGCATCTTAAGATACCTTTCTATGGGTGAATGGATATGATTGTGGTACATTCAAACTATAGATTGTTATTCATCAATAAAGAGAATTGAGCTCTCTTGCCTAGAGAAGACATATAGGAACCTTAAATGCACAATGTGAAGTGAAAGAAACTAGTCTGAAAAAGTTAAATACTGTTGGACATTCTCAAAAGACAAACCTATAAGAATAGTGAAATGATCAATGGATGCCACAGGCTTATGATGAGAGAGGGAGGGATTAAGAAGTCCACCATAGGGAATTTTTAAGATGATGAAACTATTCTGTATGATAACATAATGGTCCATTTATGATACTGCACATTTTTCAGAACCCATAGAACTGTACAACAGAAGTGAATCCTAATGTAAACTATAGACTTTAGTTAATAGTAAAGAATCAGTAATATTGGTTCATCAATTGTTACAAATTACTATGAGGTAAGATGTTAACAATAGGGGAAATGAAGCATGTATTTATGGTAGGAGGTGAGGTACATGGAAACTGTCTTTATTTTTGCAGTTTTGCCAAGACCTAAAAATGAAGTTTATTATTAAAAAAGAAAATAAAAATATATAATATTACCAGCAACAAGTATCCAGTTTTTAAAATGTAGAAAAAAATGTAAGTTTCTAGGAGAAATCTATTACCAAAGTGACTTGAAAAAAAATGTTTTATTTGGATAATTTGTAACTTATAAGAAAGTGAATTAATTTTTAAAAAGCACATATATGAAATATTAGGCACAAATGGTTTTATAAATACTTGAAATATTTTAAAAAATAGATTTTTCTTCTTGTGGCAGTTTGAGATTTTTACTAATCCAAAAAGGAGAAAGGTAATGTTTGTAAGCTAATCTATTCCTCTGGGTGTGACACCCTTTGATTGCATTGAATTCAGTTGAAGGGCCTTTGATTAGATTACTTGATAACTTTGATTTGGGGCTTTAAATTGAATTGTCAGTATGGAATGACTCAAGTTGAGTCCCTACCCTCTTGCTTGGTATGACATAAACAGACTTGCAGAGAGAGACAGAGAAGAAAGGGAACTACATTGTTTGATCCTGCTGTGTAAGAGAGAGGACTGCTTAAATATGAAGCCCCAATAGGCTGGGCCCACCAAGCAGCTCAAGAGGAGACCAGACCTGCTATATGTCTGATAGCTCAAAGCTGAACTTCAAAAGACAGTGGAAGAGCCAAGACTGATATAGGAGGTCCACAAAGAAATAAGCTCTATGCCAGGAGAGAGAAAATTACAGGATCCCTTGGTCATGGATCTAAGAACCTGAGCTCTGGGAATGGCTCAAGAGGAAAGCTTGAACTGGTGGGGAAGGCTGAAACCTGGGCAGAAATCACTGGCCATCTTGCTTCATCTTGAGGCAACCTGCCAGGATCAGCAGGAGCTGATTTTGGTGAGAAAGTATCTTTTATGGTGCCACATTTTGGATATTTCATGGCCTTGGTCCTGCAAGCTTTTACCCCCAAAAATGCCGTTTATAAAATTCAACAGATTTCTGGTACTCTGCATCCCTTTGGCAACCTAAAACACCACTCAGGGATAAATGAATTCCACTAGGTTATCAGTCCTATTGACATCCTTTAAGTTATTTATTCTCTGCAACAAAGTATTATTAATCTTCTAATTAACATTCACCCCACATTTATAAATCACATAACCCTTTCTCAGATCTCTTCTTTGATTTCCATTTCTCTAGAAACCTCTCCCCGATGAGGCACCTTCCTTTTCTCAAGCAAATGATTGCATACCTATCACATTGAGCATCTCTCCTTGAGCCAATCCAATCCTAAGGCCAAAGCAATAACTAGGAATTAGCATAGAGTCAGTAATGCTCATCCAGGGTGCCAGGAACATCTTTTTGATGTGTCAAATCCTGGAACCAATCTAGTATCATTTTTTTTTAGAGTAATGTAATTTTCTGGAATATAAGGAAAATCATTCTGCTCCTCACAAAGACAATGAACTCTGGCTAATTTATTAATAGTTCTCTTTGACTTCACTAAATATGCTATCTTTCCATGGATTATTTTATTTTTTAGTAAAATAAGATGGTGTTGTGTGCACATGTTTGTGTATGTGTGTGTGACTGTGTATATGATGAGAATTTTTGTGTATGATTTCTTTTGTAATCTTGAAAAGGGTTTGGGGAAAGACCTATCCCATTAGAAAGGGTGCTTTGGAACAAAATTAAGGTTAATTATCTTTTTGCTAGTACTCTTTTCCAGCATTCATTTTCCAGGCTATAACAAAATGCCAGATGTTGGCAAAAATATGTCAATGAACATATGATGAATTTGATCAATTGATTTGCTCATCTATTAGTGCAAGTACAGGACATTTAAGAAATATTTTCAGTCATAAATGTGTAATTTAAGAAATTCTACCCATTAATACATGATTTCTTAGAAATTTATAGTCCATGATACTAAATTTTATTAAAAGAATACCTTAACCTACCTTGTGAACACTAACATCACACAAGCACACCATATGCATAGAACATGAACCTCACACTTTATGCAAAAATTCACTGAAATTGATCATAGAAATATACACAAAATATAAATCATAAAATATACAGAATAAAATATGGGGGAAAACTCCATGGCTTTCCACTTGTAAAGAATTGTTAGACATGATATGAGAATGTGATCCTTAAACAACAATGTAAATGATAAATTGAACTTTATCAAAATGAAAACCTGTGCAGTAAGAATTAGATTGTAATACAATGAATAACAAGTTGCACTCAGGGAAGAAATACTTGCAACTAATTTAATTATTAAAGAATTACTCTTCAGAACATGTAATAGTATCTCAAAATTCCATAAAGTGGACAGCCCAATAAAAAGTTAACAAATGCTTTGAACAATAATTTTATCAAATAAGATAGATGCATTGAAAATAACTACATGAAAAGATGTTCGAGGTCATTAATCATTAGATGAACACAAAATAAAAGCACAAAGGTACTAGAGTCACAATGCAATGAGCTACAGGTCATTATGTATCTTGCCATAACCTACAAAATTGGGTGGGAGAGAGTGTAAACTACAATGTAAGCTATAATCCATGCTTAGTGGCAAATGCTCCAAAATGTATCCATCAATTGTAATGAATGTACACACTAAGGAAGGATGTTGTTAATGTGGGAAAATGTGGGAAGTGTAGGCAGTGGGGCATATGGGAATCTCCTTTATTTTTTTATGTAACATTTATGTAATCTAAGCATCTTTAAAAAATAAAAATAAAGTTTTTAAAAAGCACATAAATACTGTTACATACTCACACAAATGGCTAAAATTAAGGCTGACCACATCAATTGCTGGTGAATATGTGGCACCACAGGACTTTCATGCACTGTTGTAGGAGATGCAAAATGGCACAACCACTCTTGAAAAAAATTTGGGAATTACTTCAAAATATTAAAAATACATTTTCCCAATGACCAGACATTCCACTGCTGTGTATTTACCCAAGTTGATGAAACCATTTGTCTATATAAATATTTGTACATAAGTGATTTACTAAAGCAGCTTTATTAGTAATAGCCAAAAACAGACATAACAAAATTTTTATCAATGACTGGTTGAAAAAAAATTGTACAATTTTGAAACATTGGAATATTCTTCAGCAATAAAAAGGAAAGAACTATTAATATGAGTATGATATGAATGAATCTCAGAATATGTAATTTGAGTGAAAAAATACAAATCCTCACCATTCAGTATTTCAAAATATACAATTCCATTTACCAAAACTCTAGATAATGAAAATTAATACAACATACAAGAAAGTGGATCAAGGTTTTCATGTGTATTGGCAGAGAAGTAGTGTTAGGGTTTGAATTATATCCCACACAAAAAACATGTTTAGGTCCTAACCCTTGGTCCTGTGGGTGTGAACCCATTTGTAAATAAGACAATTGAAGATGTTAAAGTGTGCCCAAATTTAACAGGGGGGGCCAAAATCCAATATGGTTCAAATCCTTATAAGCAAAGGAATTTGGACGAAGAGAAGCCAAGAGAGAAGTTAATAGCTTGAAGTCAAGGGAACCCAGAAGAGAAAGAAGACACTACCATCTACATTAACTGATGATGGAATATCCAAGGAATCTCAAATAATGGTGACCAGAAAAAACATACCATCCCCTGGAGAAAGCAAGCTTTCTAGACTCTGAAACACTGAGCCAATAAATTCCTGTTGCTAAACCAACTCATTGTATGATATTTGTTTCAGCAGAAAGGAAAGATAGGAAGCTAAAATAGGCAGGAAAATAGAATTACAAAATGGAGATTTAGGAATCTTTGGGGATAATGTATCTGTTCATTTTCTTCATTGTGATGATGGTTTTACATGTATGCACATATGTCCAAATTTTCACTTTGTGTATATTAATTATGTACATTGTTTTTGTGTTTGAATGAAAAGTAATACAACTATTAAAAATACATATATTTGATGGGAGTGGATGTGGCTCAGTGGTTGAGCACAGGCTTCCCACATAAAAGGTCCCAGGATCAATGCCTGGCCCCAGTGCATCAAAAAACAAAACGAAACAAAAAAATCCCAAAAACTGATCCTGTTAATGCTCGCTGGCCATTCTGAGAATTCAAAATTTGGAAAGGAATCTAATGCTTATCCTCAATATTATTTGTTCAGGAAAGCATTTAAACTTTCTAGACACTGCAAATTCATCACTTTTCTTTATATTGAAAGATTACAATGTAATCTCATTTCTGGAAATAAAACCATGTAATACATGCAACAAAAGATATTGGAAGGGGATTCTGGAAAAGAAGAATGATAAGAAGAAAAACCAAACCTCAATAGAAAAATATGAATTTAAGGATTGGTGTTACAGTTGAGGTACCTGAATATATTTATAAGGATATTGGTGTGTGCATTTGTGGTGGGAGGATGGTCAGAGGTATAAGCAGCTAATATAGGTTAACATGAATTAAGTCTGGTCAACATCAGCCGTTATCTCAAAGTGGAAGTCAATTCAGACATTGTGTTTTAATATCCTTCATTCTAAAGTGCTAGAATCCTTCAATTACCCAATATTAAGTTAAATTTCAAAGCCTGGGAAAATGTACTAACCTTAAAAATACCTATCCATTTTTTTCAGTTACAAAAGACTCAATGGCCCTGCTTCTGTGCTTCCTGGATATTTGAGTTAGTTTCTAACCTCTAGAAGTCTTGGTGTTCTTATCTGCATAATAGAAAAATAAAACTCATTTCAAAATATGCATTATGGTCATGAATAAATGATGTAATGAACTTTGCACATTCAAAAATTGCTCAACAAATATTATTATTAGTTTGAGCTACAAGGTATTATAATAAGTGAATTTTCTGAACAAAATTTTTATGTATATTTTTGTGTATGGTAAAGACATTTTGGTAACTGGACTTCAGTGTGTTCATTTGGGACCAAGTCTATATAACTGTGAATATGCAGTGGCAGGGAGAAGGAAATTGATGTCTAAGAGAATAAAAGTTTTGGTATGCTTGAAGGTTGATTTTCTCTGATATTTCTCCTATTTTTCACTTAATGAATTCACTTTTCCAAACCTGATATACATATGAGGGAAATGTTTCTCTTCTCTTCTTTTTTCTTCTCTTCTCTAACTATTTAATTCTGTTAAAGTTGCCAAAGGTAATGTGCCAGAAATGGGTTGGCTTTTACAATGTGGAATTATTACCTTACAAGATTACTGATCTGTGGACATGAAAATGTCCAAGTAAAGGCATCATCAGGCAATGCATTCTCCCTTAAGACCAGCTGCCAGCAATCCTGGACTCCTTTGGCATACAACAAGGTATATGGTGGCAATTGCTGGTCTCTCCCTTATCTTCTGGGTATAGTTGCTTTCAGCTTCTGGCTTCCAAGGCTTTCTCTCTTTCTCTCTGCATTTCATTCTCTTATAAATGACTCCAGCAAGAGGATTTAGACCACCCTGGGCAATGAATTACTGAAGTAAACCAATCAAAAGAACCTTAACTAATGTAACCTAATCAAAAGACACTATTTACAATAGGTTTACACCCAAAGGAATGGATTAGCTTTAACAACACGATTTTCTGGGGTCTATTCAGCTTCAAAACATCACTCTCCACACTTGGAAAACAGAAAGACATGCTCTTTCCAAATGCAAAATACATGCATTCCATCACAATACCCTAAAGTGTTAAATAATTTTAGTAACAATATTAAGTACAAAGTCTCATCAAAATTGGTTATAGATGTGGTATGTCTTGGAGCAATATTCCCCTTAGGTTTTGGACCTCTGAAACTTAGAATAAGTTATCTGTTCTAATATGCAAAGAAGGAAAATTCATAAGATAAATATTCCCATTGCCGTAGGGAGAAATTGGAAGGAAAACAGAGATCATGATCTCCAAACAATTCTGAGACCCTGAAGAGCATACTTCTTTATATTTAAAAGTTGAAAAGTCATCTCTAGAATGATACTTTGTACTCTGGCCTTGAAGGAGTGCTTTCACAGCAGGTCTGCTCTCCCCAAACACTGAGGTGAGGGCTCCAATATCTCTAAGCATTGGGTTAATGACCATGCCTTCATCAAGCATAGGGTTAACAGCCAAATGCTAGGCTCCACCCTCCTAATGCATCTGGGTGGCAGCCAGCTTCTCCACAACCCCCCAGGCATCTGAGAACTTTGAGTGATAACACTCTTCCTGAGCAATGAGGCAGAAAGTAGGCCCTCTCCAAGTTCTGAGACATATTCACCCTTTCCGCATACATGGTGGGTCCTCTACCTTGGCCTGAGTTGTCTTCAATACAGACCTCAGCTTTCATGGTTTTGCCTATGAAGTCATTTTTTCCTTCAATCTGTCCCTTTTACTCCAGGCTGGCAGTGGTTCATTCATATATATCTTGCAAAAAATGGTCAATTGCATGTAACACACATGGGTCCTAACTATCCAACAAGAGAATTTTCCACAAATTCTTTCTGGACACCTGACCTGCACTGAAATGGCTGACTAGTTCCATGTTCAATTAAATCTTCACATGAGACACTATTCTCTGAGAACTCACTTTCTGGAAGATCAGAATTTTCCAAATAATCAATTTCTGGGTTCTGTGCGCCCAGGAGTTCATTTCTGCTTATCCATTTCCTCTCACATTTTACTATAAGCTGCAAGAGAAACCAGGCTTCACTGTTCACATTTAGTTTGGAAATCTCTTCATTGAAATATCCCTGTTTGTCACTTTTAAATTTTCCTTTCCATCTGACATCTGAACATAATTTTGCCATGTTCTCTGCCATATGAAAGCAATAATCACCTTTCTTCCATTTTACAGTGACCCATTTAACATTTCTAAGTCCTCATTAGAAGTAACTTTAGCATCCATATTTCTACAACCAGTCTCTTCAAAGCAATCTGGTCCTTTTCTATCAACCACCTCAGAATTCCTCCTGTCTCTACTCATTAACCAATTTTAAAATCTTCTAATGTTTTTGGCATATCATGATTGCCAGGTGATCCAGGCCTACTTAACTATGCAGCAAGATAATGATGCAACAAAAGAGAGACACAGGGAGAGCGAAGGTGAGATGCACCAGAAACCATGAACTGAGGTGGTGCAAGTGACAGGGTGCTTCTCTCCCACATAGGATGTCCCTAGGATTGAATCCCAGGGAAGCATGGAGGAGGAAAATGAGAAGAGAAGGCAAGAAACAGGCAGAAAAAAAGTAAATAAATCACCCAGTAAATGGGCACAGACAGCAAGTAGGGGGTAGGGGAACTCGTTGTACTGTACACCAAAAAGAAAACAATAAAAGTCAATAGAAAAAAAGAGCATTTATAGACCTTCTGAATTTCATACATGAAAGCTTATATATGATAGAAGAAATTGTAGATTAGTAGTGAAATAATAACTGGTTATTGATTGGTGCTGAAAAAATACAATTTGTTGTAAAAATTGTCACATTTGATTATGGAGTATCATACCAGATTCTTTTAGAGCATTATATAATATGTATTGTATGTACCCTGTAACTTTCCAAAACCTTTAAAATTCTGAATTTATGAAGACATCACAATCAATATATAATACTTAAAAATTATGGTCTGCATTTGAGAATACAATGATAATTAACAAGAAATCTATTTATATTCATAAAAATGAAAAGTTAAGTGTGAAAACATTAAAACTGATGGGATAATTAAGGAAATTTTAGCATTCTTTAACCACTTAAAGGAAAATTAAACTTAAAAAAAAATTTGAATCACATGTCCAGATTTACTGAAGTAAACAATTACTAAACAATGAAGTAAGCTGTACTAATCATAAAGAATTTCCTTCATAAAAAATAAAGAAGACATACCCATTAATTCATTTTATAATAGCAGTATAAAGTTAGTGGGAGGTGTAGGGAGTGGGGTATATGGAATCACCTGCATATATATATATATAAATGTAAAGTGTTTAATAAAGGGGAGTATGTAGGAATATTTTATTTAAGCATTTGTTTTAAATAAGAGAAGTTGTGAATTTACAGAACAATCATGTATAAAATATAGGATTCCCACTCACTACCCCACCACCAACCTCATGCATTACTGTAGACTATTTCTTACAATTGATGATAGCACATTTTTATAATTTTACTATCTTTTTAAAAAGATTTGTTTACTTTTTTATGTTTTATTTTTTTAAATTTTTAATTAAAAAAAAATGATAATTAAATCTCATAAATTTTATGTAACATTTATGTAACCTAAATATCTTTTTAAAAAAATAGGTGTAGGGAAGCGGCTGTGGCTCAATCAGTAGAGCTACCGTTTACCATGAACCCAGGGCCTCCTGGTGAAGGCAAAGCCCGCCCGCATGGCGTGGTTAGCTGACCCAGTGAGCACAAGCAGCAAGGGGGGATAAATGAATAAATAAATAAAATCTTTAAAAAAAAATAGGTGTAATATGGTGGCACTTTTGAGATATTGGAATGTTCCTGAATGATGTTGCCCTGACAGATACAGGCCATTATATATTGTCAAATAACTTATAATAATGTGTAAGTTTGAGTTTAAACTATAATGTAAACTATAATCCACACTTAGTGACAAAGCTGCAATATGTGTTAATCAATTGTAACAAAAGTACCACACTAATGAAGGATGTTGTTAATGTTGGAAAGTGTGGGGAGGTAGGGAATGGGGCATAAGGGAAGACTCTACATTTTTAATGTAACATTTATGTAATCTAAGTATCTTTTAAAAAAGAACACTTCATGAGCAAAATAGGTTTATCAAAAATATATGCTTCAGATGAGAAATCAGCACTTAATTTTATTCAGCTTCCCTTGTATGTGATGGTTCTTTTTTCTCTTGCTGCCATGAGTATTTTCTCTTTGTCTTGAGCATTGGACAGTTTGACAAGTATATGTCTTGGAGTAAGCCTGCTAGGATTTATAGTGTTTGGGGTGTGCTGTGCTTCCTGGAAATGTATGTCCATCTCTCTTAATAGGTTTGGGAACTTTTCAGCCATTATTTCCTTCAACACTCCTTCTGTTCCCTTTCCTTTCTCTTCTCCCTCTGGGATGCTTATAATGCATATGTTTGGACATTTTGTGTTGTCTTTTAAATCACTAAGTCCCTGCTGGATTTTTTCTATCTTTTTATCTATCTGTTCTACTATCTGTTGAATTTCTTCCACATCACTAATTCTTTCCTCTGCCTGTTCAAATCTGCTGTTATGTGATTCCAGTGTCTTTTTGATTTCTTGGATTGTGCCATTCATTCCCATCATATCTGTTATCTTTTTAATGTGTGTTTACAATTTCTTCAGTATGTTCTCCCAGTGTCTTAATATCCTTAACCTCTTCCTTCACTTCATTAAGTTGGTCCATGATAATTATTTGGACAGCTTTCATTAGTTGTTCCATGCTCTGCATCTCTTCCTGGTTTTTAATTTGTTCATTGGAATGCTCCATGTTTTCCTGTTCTTTAGTATGGTTTGTAATTTTTTGTTTCCCTCTGGTCATCAATTATTTTGATGGATTTATTCAGTTGATTAGCTTCTCTCTCAGCTCTAGAGCTTGGTTTAGCTACTGGTTTTGTGTGTGTGTGAAGTTTTCTCTTTGACACTTTGTTCTTGTTCTATTTCCTTGCTATTTTCAATGTTCCATTGAAGGAAAAAGATTAGGGCCAGAGAAATTGAAAAAAGTAAGAAATGAAAAAGGATAATGGTAATAATAATGAAAGTTTGAAGAAGGGCCATATAAGACTTAGTAAAATGAATATTTAACTCATGTATGCAGTGTAGAGTAATAGGAATAAAAAAGTGGAGAACCTACAATGAAAGGGGAAACCAAATAAAGAAAAATATTCAAAATGATTTAAAAAGTCAGAATGATGAGGTGAGAGAGAAAGAGAAAATATAGGACAGAAAGAAAAAAATATAATAAAAAAAAGAAAACAGAATGGACAAGATAGAAATTGAAACCATTAAAGTTGCAGACTAATAAAAAAAAAAGGTGGAATGTAAGAACCACAACAGAAAGCAGAAAATAGAGAAATAAAGGAAGGAAAAGAGATAGCATTGGTAGACAAAATCAATATATATAGAACATGGGAAATCAAGGAAGAAGCACAGCAAAGAAGAAACAAGCTAGTAACACCTAATTAAAAAGAAGGGGGCAGGAAAGGAAAACAAAAACAAAATACAAAAAAATAACCCCAAACATACACACAAGCAAGCAGTCAAACGATGCTAAGGAAGAACAGCGTTCCTTCTTGGGCCCTTATACAGTCTCTCAGGCTGCCTGTGTTCATCAATCAATTACCCTGCAGGCTTCTATGTGCAGGTTTTGAGGTGGGTTTTAGCAAGTAAACAAAGTTAAAATTTTTTTTAATTAACCTTTTTTTTTTTAATGGAAAAATAAGGGACCCAAAAGAAGCTAGTACAAAAATAATGTCTATGTTTTCCAGTCCTATGGTATCAGCTGGATGTCAGATATCCCATTGGATCACTACTCTTAGAGGAGCTGGGAATTGAACTAGGGACCTCATATACTCAAGGCAGAATTTCTGCCACTGAGCTACCTTTCTAATTGGGTCAGTTAGCTCTTCAGAAATATATTCAGTAACTTTCCCTTTGCAGGTTTTACTCACCTAGTGCAGCAATGCCTTCTCCACAGCTCAATGGACTCAACCAGGACAACTGGTAGGAGATGATAATGGACAACGGCCATCCCAGGGAATGGAGACAGTCTGAAGCTGCAGGCAGAATAATCCCATCCATTTTTCCCATGAGATATAAGGCCCCCTCTCACTTGGTGGTGGAGTGGACATCACCATCCCAGACTCTTCTGGATGGGGGTAAGAGCTATGGACTAGAGTGGACTTACTGGTATTCTACTATAGACATATTATGATTCAACCAATGGAAGAAATTACAACATTGATGTGGAGCCCATGGCCACTGGAGGCTCTGGGGGCAGGGAGAGGGAAAAGCAGTTGTAATACAGGGGATTTTTCAGGATTTTGGAATTGTCCTGAGTGACATTGCAATGACAGATATAGGCCATTTTATATCGTAATATAACATGCAGAACTCTGTAAGAGAGTGTGGTCTACAATGTGAACTATGGCCCATGCTTAATGGCAAAGCCCCAGGATGTGTTTATCAATTGCAATTAATGTACCACAGTAATGAAGGATGTTTATGTGGGAGGTTGTGGGAAGTGTGGGACGTGGGGCCTTTGGGAATCCCTATATTTTTTGTGTAATATTTATGTACTCTAAGTATCTTTTAAAATAAAAATTAAAAAATAAAAAAAGAATATATGCTTCTCCATTAGAGATTCAGAAATTTAAAAAGAAAAGCTGTATCATCTCAAAAATAGTAAAAAAAATAAAGTGATGGATTTCTTAACAGGAAAATTTTAAGAAAACTTCTAACATCTTATACAGGTATGTGAAAGAAATAAAACAAAGTGAACATCATGTTCAACGTTGATATGTTAGAAACGTTCCACTTAAAACCCGCACCAAGTCATGTACCTCAATTATTACTATTTCTACTCATCATTGCCTGGAGGTTTTATATAACATATTATGATAAACAGAAGAGATAAAAATCCAAGAAATGGAAAAGAAAAACTACAGTTCTTATTCACAGTTGATGTGAATGTTGATGTCAAAAATGAAGCCATAGTTACATTATAATTATAAAGGGACTAATTGAAGGTTTTAGAAATAGGGTTGACATAAAAACGTAAATTTCATTTCCATATACTTGGAGACATAGAAAATAAATCTTGGGTAAAATACAATTTAAAATAGAAAATAAACATATAAAACAGCAAGAAATAAATCTCACAAAATATAAGCAAAATTATAATTTTTTTTTTAAAGGAATTATAAAAGACATGCAAATGGGGAGATGTAACTCATTCTTAGATAGGGAATTAAAATATCATATATATGGCATTTTCTCTAATGTTGATTACAGATTCAGTGCAATTAATGAATATCCCAGAAGTAATTCTCATGGAATTCCTCACACCTATTCTAAATGTATGTGGAATACAAAAGAACATTAAAAACATGACAATTCTGAAGGATAAAAAGAAGGAAGGGAGATTGGTCCTTGCAGATAGCATCATTTATTATATACCATAAGAATAAAAAAAAATGTGATATAACCAGATGGTTAGAAAAAAGTTATCCAATTAAACAAATATAGGTCAGGAATAATCATCTCCTATATGACTTCATGCCTAAAACTTTATACATGATAAAAGAAATTTTAGTTTAGTAATGAAATACTAAATGGTAATTTACTAGTGCTGGAAAACCAATTTCCCATAATGGAAAGAAAAAGGTAATTGCATCTTTATCTCACATAATATAAAAATTTAATTTCAAGACAGATTATATACTTAAAGATTAAAGGCAAATTTACATTATTATATGTAATTATGATTGAATATATTTATCCTGTTAATATTGAGACCTAGATCCCTTCAATGTGGCAAAAGATGACCATAAAGAAAAATTGGAAATTTTACTATATTAAAATTAAGAACTTTATTAAAAATCTATCATAATTTGAAGGAGAAAAATCACTAAGCTTGAAAAGGATATTTAAAAAGTTTATCACTTACATAGCATTCATGTCCAAATATATATATTCATATAAAAAACTCCTATATCTTAATAAGAAAAAAATAAACATTAGAAAAAATATATACAAAAGATACCAATAGGCATATAATTGAAGAGAAGGCCCAAAATGCCTGTAAGAATATGAAAAGATTATTAGTTGTCAGGAAAATACATACTAAAATCACAATGTCATAACATTTTAACCAATCTGGCAAAATTTGAAGTTGTAAAAGATCATGTGTTGGCAAGAATGTGGGACTATGGGCCCTCTCATGCCTTACTTTACATGAGGGGTTCTTAACTTTTTTGTTCTACTGACCTCTTTGCCAGTCAGTTGAAAACCATGGACCCCTTACTAAGTCCACACTATACTGTGTATTATTTAATTAATATATCATACCCTCACCAGCATGTCCCCACAAGAATAATGTTTTATTGAATTTCAAATTCAAGTCCATGGACCACTTGTTAAGAAATACTGCTTTAGATAGTATTCATTTTTGACACCTATTTTGATAGAGATTAACTATTAAATTGAATATATGCATTTCATATAATATTGATAACAGTACTAATGATATGCCATGAAAAACTCTTGAACATTTACACCAAGTTATGATTTCAACAATGTTCATAAAAGTCTCGTTTTTATTATGAAAAAAAAAGGAAAATAGGACAAATCACTTGCTCAAAAATAGAATCATGGGTAAATTGTATGCTCTTCATATGATGAAGCACTAAATAAAGGAAAAGGAATGAACCAAACACATTCTTCATGTATATAAAACTCAAAAGTATACTTTTGTGCAAAAGAGGTCATTCACAAAAGATTTAAAGTAAATCTTGGTAAATTAGACATACATATATGTATGTATCAAGTAGTTACCTCTAAGTAAGAGTGGGGAGATGATTTCAAGAAAGGGTGTCACGTCATTTGAAAGTTACTGGTGATGTTTTGTTTGTTAAACAGTTTGGAGTTAAGGAGATAGTTTTATTTTGACTATTTATATATAAGTATATAGATACATATTTGAATATATAAATATAGTTACATATATGCACACACGAAAGTACACACTCATTTGTAATTACTACTTTATTTAATATATATTTTTTCAAATACAATTATAAAACTTAGTGATGTATTGAAGAACAGATGTTGTGTTGAAAAAATAGGGATAGACATCACGTGGAAAATTCCCCAGGAAGTCAATGCAAAATATTAAAAAAAAAAAAAAAGAAGATGATTTATATATGATAGGAGTAAATGGAAGAATTAGCATATCTTTATAAAGGAAATTCCATAAGTTGAAAAGCAGTAATTCAATAAATGATTTGAAGAAATCACCTTGAATTTAAGAAAGTGGAGCAGGGCCCTAGTTTTCTGCCTATGTGTCAAATAACACCCATCAGATTGGCTAAAACAACAGAAATTTGTTGTGTAATAGTTTCAGAGCCTAGACAGATTTCTTCCTCCCAGGCTTGGTAACATTCTGACTGACGTGAAATCCTTGGATTCCTTGGGTTCCTTGGGTTCCTGTTATACGGCAATGAACTTGGCTGGTTTCTCTCCTTTCTCTTCCAGGTTCTGTGTTCTGGCTTCTAGCACCTCCCCAGACATTTTCTTTTTTAAGGTTTCTAATAACAGGATTAAGACTAATGCTGACTCATTTGGCTATGCATTATATAAAATGATATCTTCAAAATATCTTATTTACAGTGGGTTCACAGTTATAGGAAAAGAATTAAGATTAAGAATATGTCCACCAAGGTACATAATTCAAGTAACCACCAAATGCAACAATCTACTGAATGAGAAAATAACCTTGAATTTAAGGAAGACATAATTATTCAGATAAGTATTCATTGTCCACTGATATCCACTGTTATTCAAAATAGTTGAAAATGTCACAATACCTAATATACATTAGTAAAATGTATGCATTTTTAGACTTAAAATGTATGGAGTTTCTCCTGGGATTGTCCTGAGACCCAAACCTTGCTCTTTTCCTGATGGAGTTTCAATTAAAGGCCATGGCAACTGACAAGAAAAAAGGTCACCTTGGAATGTAATAAACAAGTTCTGGAGTCTCATGCTAACAGGAGCTGGGTGGGGAAACATCCTGAGCTAGCCTATGAATTGCAGAAATGTAAAAGAGCTGAGTCATTGACCTTTAAGACTTGTTAATTTCAGTAAAATTTAACTGTCAAGTATCTATTGCCCTTGCACATGCTCACATGTATTTTCTTTGTTCTAAAGCCAAATAAAAGCCACACTTTAGGAGGTGGTGGGGTTCTTCTCTCCAAATCGGACGGAGAGTCCCCTGATCCCAGTTTTTCTTCTTTTTGTCTTATTCTTTCTTTCTCATCCGCGGCACCGTTTTCATGGACCCAGATCCTGAATGCCAACATTTTCCTAGAAGAAATGAGGCATAGTGAGTAGGGTCTTATGGCAGTGAGGTGATTAATAAAATTTTAACTCAGCTTGAACACACAGACACAGTGTATCCAGTTCTGGAAGGCACAATTGAAGTAGACCTTCTCAGCAGCTGGCAGAATCCCCACAATGGTTGCCTGACCTATGGAGTATAGGCTAATTTCTAGGAAAGGCCAGTTGGAAGCCAGCAAACTGCGTTTACCTAGCAAAATAGTAAACTAAAAGCAATAACACATTTCTAGAGGAATTGCAGAGATTTGTGACACCACCAAGGATCTGAAGGATGCAGGGGTGATTATTCCCACCAGTGGTAGTTTGAGATTAATTTATGAATCCCCTAAAAAGAAAGATTATGTTTGTAAACCAATCTATTCCTCTGGGTGTGATACACTTTGATTATATTAAATTCAATTAAGGGAACCTTGATTAGATTACCTGTCAAGATTGCTTTGAGGGCTTATTCATTTCACTGTGTCAGTGAGGCATGACTCAGGTTGAGTCCCTGCCCCCTTGGTGGGTCTGATATAAAATGACACACAGACAGACACACAAGGAAGAGAGAGCTCTGTCATTTTTTATCTGGCCATGTAACAGAAAGAAGGCTCAAACAGCTAAAGCCCCAGGAAGAGATGATCTATTTTGCCTGATAGCTGACAGCTGAACTTGGGAAGAGAGGAGAGACTTATATAGGAAGCCCTGACAAAAAAGGCTGCAGCTGACATCAGGAAGAAGTATAGCAGTTGATCCTGAGAGAGGAACCCAGATGGGAAGGCTGAAACCTCACAGAGACTGCCCACCATCTTGCTTCAACATGTGGCAGCTGGCTTTGGTGAGAAAGGACCTCTTATGTTACATTGAGTTGGAATGTCCCTGGCCTTGGGGCTGTAAGCTTTTACCCCAAATAAATATCCTTTATAAAAGCCAACAGATTTCTGGGGCTTTGCATTGGCAGCCCTTTGGCAGACACCACCACATCATCATTCAAGAATCCTATGCATCCTGCACAGGAAAGAAATTACTCTTGGAATATGGCAGTAGATAATTGTAAACTTAACCACGTGGTGACTCCAATTGCAGCTACTGTTCCATATGTGGTATTGTATCATTGCTTGAGAAAATTAACAAAATGTGTGGTACCTGGTGTGTAGATATTGATATAGCAACTACTTTTGTCTCAATGTATCTAAGTAAAGACAGAAAGAAACAGTTTTCTTTCAGCTGGCAATACACCTCCCTGTCCTACCTCAGAGATATAACAACTACCCACTCCTATATCATAATCTATTCCTCAAGTAATTTGATCACCTTTCCATTCCACAAGACATCACACTTGTCCAGTACA